>JALBCR010000262.1:32500-502500 GCA_030710515.1 Abscondita cerata
AATTTTTATAGCAATAGTAGATCAAATGAAATTTTTTCTATAGTAAAAATCCTATGTTGCGTCTTGCCAGAGACACACGCTATATTCTTATTCATATTTTCATAGAATTGAAGGTCATACAAACATCCGAGACTTACGTTATTTTAATTTTTTTGAGATATCATACTGCTTTCTTTGTATATAATTTTATGACCCCATTTCCGACGCCTCTGAATAATGAAAGATAACCTCGTACGTATTTGGGTGATTCACTTTTGAAATCAGCTGTTATAATAGTTATATACGATGTTGGCGTTAGATATTGACCCGTAACAAAATATGTATTATTGTCTAAATGATTTTTTTAAATAATTAACAACTCAGTTTTTATTTTGTGATTGTTTTATCTGTGATAATCTATTTATTAAATTTTAAGTATGGATATTTTTATGCTACTTTTTTTATCCATAGTCTCAATCCTTATTGGTGTTATCATAACTCTTGTGGTTCAATATTATGTACTACTAAGATATTTTGATAAGACTCCAGAGGCAAGTCCACCTAAGAAATCCTATTCAGAAGCGTGCAGTCTACCTGAGGTAAAATGCAAAAGTTACAGATGTAAAATTATTATTTCTTTCTTACATGAAGACGCTGAAGAAGAAACTCGAGATGGAAGGACAGGACAGTACAGATTCCAGTTTGGCTATAAGTTTAATGTTACAATTTTTATTTCACGAATTAAGACATTCTGATTTTATCAAAAGATGGCTCTATAAAAAATTGTCTTTGGAATTTGAGGAACTTATTACAAAAACAACCACGGGAAAATTTTTTGATGCTGTGACTGTAATTATAATTTAATTAAAAGTTAATAAGATTTTTCAATATTCTGTTTTAGATTAGAGATATGAATTTAGGATCTCAATTTCCCAATGTTAAAAGTTTAGGTGTTGAACACGTTAAATTAGATCAAAATGAGGGACATATCGATACTTTAAGTCTATGCGTAAAACTTGATTATTCTGGAAATTTTTAATATCAGTAGATGCTAAGATGAAATTCGGAAAAACGGCATATTTGTCTATTAAAGGTATGTAGGTACATGTTAATTAAATATGTATGTAACAACTTAGGGTCAATAAGTTATTTTATTAAGTATGTCAACCAGACCATCTGTTCACACCTTCATACTGTTACACTATAAAGTATTTTTCCTTTCTTTGGTGACCTACTTTAAAACTGAATATTTATGTACCTAATTACTGCATTATAAATTATTCTTTTCGGTTTCAATTTCTTAGTCATTATTGTAGTTGTAGAGATATTAGTTATCGTTTTATCATGTTATTATGTTAAACATTCATTGATAATTATTAACTTAATACTACTCTGAATAGTGTGCTCATTATGAAGGGTAATTACACAAAAGTTTAATAAACATAAAATTATTTGTAATAAAAAATTTTTCCGAAATCGTCACTAAAGTACAAAAAATCGGCAAGTAATTTATTATACGACGATTTTTAAGTTCACATTTTCGCCGGTAGAGATGTGTAAAATGTATGTAAGTTTTAGAATTGCACATGCGCGGTGGAAGCATTTGACGTAAATAAAAAAACAGCTGATTACATTTGCTACTTAAAGAACGTTATAAAATTGTCAGATTTTGTTCTAATTTTGAGATTTCGGAAAAAATATAATATGTACCTCGACACTAAAGTCTTTTTCATGACTCACGTGTTTTATTTGTCTCGGCTATCGCATCTGCAACTACAACACGTTCGTCATAAAAAATCAAACTTTAGTGCCTTGATACATAAATAACTATTTTTCCGAAATCGTCACTAAAGCACAAAAATCAGCAGTAAAGTAAATAAAATCAGCACTAAAGTAATTCATTATACGACGATTTTTAAGTTCACGTTTTTGCCGGTAGGGTGTGTAAAACCTACGTAAATTTTAGAATCGCGCAGGCGCGGTGAAAACATTTGACGTAAAAAAGAAAACAGCTGATTACATTTGCTAGTTAAAGAACATTATAAATTTTGGGATTTCGACAAAATCTAATATGTACCACGGCACTAAAGTTCTTTTTCATGACTCACTTTAGTGCCTTGATACATAAATAACTATTGGGTTTAAACACGTGTAATAATAAATAAAGCATTATAAAATAATTTATACACACATTCCTCTCTTCTATTCGAAGTTAAAAACTTCTCGGCGATCTTTTTTCTCTTTTTTTTTTTTCTTATCCTCTTCATTTTTCTGACAGAGTTCCAATCACTTATACCAAATCGTACACACACTTCCTAATAGATTCCTAGATTGTGCGTATACATATTATTTAAATTTTAAAATTTTTTTATTTTTTTTTTTATTTAAAATTTTTTATAAATATTTTTTTATTTTTAAATTTTAACTTCATGCACAAATTCAAAAAATTTTGTCCTCAGGAGCCTATTATTAGTGTTCTAGATTTTAAAAGTTTAATGTACCTTGTTATTTATTCACAACTGTCAATTTCCTCTTCCCCTTTACTATAATCTACCCCTCTTAATAGACTTAATTAGGACAAAACTTACTATAAGTGGAGTTAATCATTTATCAATATTCTCTTGCAAATACTACTTAGAGATTTTTAAGCATAAACATGTGAAGACATTTCGAAAATCTAATAAAATCCATAAGATTCTCTAAATTTGGTTTTAGATTTAGGAAATACGTGCAATATCAGAATAAATTGTTCCCTAAAACCACACACACTGATTATAAACCACTACAATCGCAAAAGAGCTGCATGTTATCAATATTTAAGGTGCTTTCTTTTATCCAACTAAATTGAACAAGTCTATTAGATCTGGGTATCTCAACTCATCTGAATAACGAATAATCTGCATTCCAGCAACGCAGCAACCAACGTGCTTGACGACGACTGGTGTAATCGGAGGTAAAAGATCTCGTTTTTTTTTAAGTGAGTCGTAAAGGTGTAGATCGACCTGAGTTCCGTGAAGTAACTGAAACAATCTGAGATTTGTGCTTAATAAATGTCGTTGTTTAATAATTAAAATGATTTTATCAACAACCTTCGTTAAAGGGATACTTTATTGACTTAAATTTATTAATCCTCCAAAATTGTAGTGGAAGGACGAAATCAAAGACCACAACCCTGGTTTCATTTGCCGATGTTTCGCCTGAACTATGCGTGCTTTTTCAAGGCTTCTTAAAATTAGGGTGTTACAGTCATATCTAACATTAAATTAAATGATTAAACATACCGATATCAAGTACTGTATCTACCTCAAAATTTTATTTATCTACTGCAAAATTTTATTAACATGACTTTATACTGTCTGTCTCGTTGCATATACAAAGTATGGTTAATAGTATACTTGAAAAGCGTATTTCTTGGCGGTCCTACGTGATATAACGTTTGCAAATTGCCTTTCTTTACTTTACCAATCGACCGTTGTTCAGACATTAAAATATACAACAAAAACTTGCTGAAAATTTATTGACAAACAGTTTGAGACTACAACGCAATTTTTATCTTAGTTTAAAAAGCTTTTTTGTTTGATAATTCAATATCATTAACTAATCTGCATCGATGCATATTATTGCTAAATTTGGAAGTCTAGTCTATTGTTGATCGCAGGATTTTTTTAATGTATTATTGATTGATTTACAGGGTGAATCACCACCAACGGGAGGGAGATTTATAGCGAAACGGTAACAGTTTTACAAGTTTTGTCACTTTAGTAGCTTGCAGGTTGATAAAATTTACATTTTAAAATTATTTTGAAATATACAGGGTGTTCCATTAGTGCGTAATTCTTCCTAGCGTCATTATTTTTAATTTTAGAGCAAAAATGCATTGGGGAATGTTTTGTAGAATCACTTAAGCTATCTTCTAAAATTATTTACAAGTATACAGGGTGTTCCCTAAGTGCTGTACTGCATTCTTTAAACTTTTTAAATGGCACCATATTGATTTTAATTTTTTATTGAGCTTCTTTTCTTCCTATTTATGATGGCATAATCGAATTTCACCCATATCTAACAGTTTTTGAAATATTAATTTTTTTATAACTTTTTAAGAAATGCAGATGGTCAGTAAAAATTGTATTTCTCAGACGTTCAGTGCAATATTCAAATTTTTTTATTAAAACTTTTAAAGGAAGTGTCAAGCTACAATTTAATTATTTTGAAATATTTTTACACTATACAGGACTGTCCAAAATTTTGAAGTGAATATTCAAAAATTAAAAGTGTAATATCTCAATTTTTTAAATGGAATGCTATGTTTATTTTAGTGTTTTCATAAAGATAATTAATTATTCGTTCGATTTTCTTCAACATGTCCTATACCTAAACCTAATAGTTTCCGAGTTATTCGAAATTTAAAATATTGCATGTAGGTTTTAATGTTACACTGTCACAAATAAATTGAGTTGCCTATGAAAATTGTAGGTAACAAAGTTAAATGACAATTACTATTTTGTAGTGAAGCGAAAATGAATCTTTCGCAGCAAGAAATGATCGATATGATCTATTGTTTAGGAGCTAGTGAACAAAATTGTTTATTAGCTTAAAATCGCGTCTACGCTCAAAGATTTCCGGAACGGCGGCACCAACAATAACTATCATTTAAAAATTAAAAACTCGTTTTGAAGAAACTGGCAGCGTTTGCTATCCGAAACACCTGAGAGAAAAAGAGGGCCAATGGAGAGAATGAATTTAATGTTATTTTGTCATTAATTGAGCAGCCCCATACCAGCTTACGAAATTTAAGTAGCGAAACGGGATATTAGTAAAACAAGTATTTTCGCATTGTTAAGAAAAAAACATGCATTTTCATATGCAGCTACATCAAGCCCTAAGTGAAACGGATAAACTAAATAGAGTTGCATTTTGCCAATGGGCTTTCGATAGAAATCAGGAAAACCCCGGATTTTTTTGAGAGAGTAATGTTTACAGATGAAGCAACCTTTCATAAAAATGATAACATCAATCAACATAATATGCACTATTATGCCCAAGAGAACCTGTTCTTCTTAAGACCCGTCGACGCTCAGCATAGATGGTCTCTTAATTGTGGGGGGCATAATAGGTAATTTTGTAATTGGGCCGTACTTTTTTGAAGAAAGACTAACTGGAGAAAGGTATCTTCATTTTTTAAGGGAGGAGCTGGGCCAACTATTAGATGAAGTGCCTTTAAATATCCGCCAAAGTATGTGGCGCAGCATGACGGTGCACCACCTCAACTATAGCAGAATGGTTAGAGATTATTTAAATGAACACTTTACTAACAGGTGGATAGGTAGAGGTAGCAATTTCAACTGGCCTGCTAACTCTCCAGATTTGAACAAAATGGATTTTTTTCTGTGGGGATACATTAAAGAAATTGTGTACAAGGATGTTCCCACAACTAGAGATGACATGAAGGGAGAGAATACGCGGTGCTTTTTGAAAATATTCCCACAAATAATATTGCAACGTGTTGGCAACTCTTTTATTGAAAGACTTCAATTATGCATTACTGCAGATGGCGGACATTTTGAAAAAATGAAATTTGTTATTGTTTTTATTTATTATTATTTTTTACATGTTAAATAAATTAAAAATTCCCTAAACTACAAAAAAAATTGTATTAGTTTCTTTTTTACGACGAAATATTAACTGTCAATTTTATTTCTATTTTTCAAAGGCTACTTAATTCATTGTGCATGAAAGTCTATTATAAAATGGCACATTTTTTCAGAGCCTACTCAATAAATTGAGCATAAAAGTCAAATATAAAATGACCATGTAACATGCAATATTTTAAATTTCGAATAACTCGGAAAGTATTAGGTTTAGGTATAGGACATGTTGAAGAAAATTGAACGAATAATTAATTATCTTTATGAAAACACTAAAATAAACATAGCATTCCATTTAAAAAAATTGAGATATTACACTTTTAATTTTTGAATATTCACTTCAAAATTTTGGACAGTCCTGTATAGTGTAAAAATATTTCAAAATAATTAAATTGTAGCTTGACACTTCCTTTTAAAAGTTTTAATCAAAAATTTGAATATTGCACTGAACGTCTGAGAAATACAATTTTTACTGACCATCTGCATTTCTTAAAAAGTTATAAAAAATTAATATTTCAAAAACTGTTAGATATGGGTGAAATTCGATTATGCCATCATAAATAGGAAGAAAAGAAGCTCCATAAAAAAATTAAAATCAATATGGTGCCATTTAAAAAAAGTTTTAAAAGAATGCAGTACAGCACTTAGGGAACACCCTGTATACTTGTAAATAATTTTAGAAGATAGCTTAAGTGATTCTACAAAACATTCCCCAATGCATTTTTTGCTCTTAAAATTAAAAATAATGACGCTAGGGAAGAATTACGCACTAATGGAACACCCTGTATAGTATGTCCCAAAAAAATGTGGGGCAAGTTATATTTTATTGCGTTTTTGATTGCCTGTAAAAATAAGGTACACTTTCATAAAAATTCCCTATACGTAAATACAGAGTGTTCTGAGTTACTCCGACTTTTCTTAAAATATGAAGTATTTAAAAAAGTCATCTGATCCAACAAATCATAGCAAATTGACTCGTACGTCTAAATAGTTGGATATTAGATGAATGTATTTCATGATTAAATATTAAACATCTCTTTACAGGGTGTTCAGAATTTGCAGGTGATTTATTGGATCATTCAATATGTAATATGAGCCTTACTTTAAATGGAACACCTTGTACTTTATTAATTCATAACGTCAACAAAAAAGTGCTCTTTCGAACGATCCTACACCTAAGTGTTGACGTTTTTGCAAAAATATGTCTTTGGGACCCTCTAGTTTTGTGTGCCAATAAATGTATTAAATTCCTCCACGGTTAATAAAAATGATTACTATGATACTTATACCTGCAGTGCTGATCGCTTCGTTTGGTTCTTGAACGAGTTAGTTTTGACGTGTCCTCCGCCTCCACCTTCTTCGGAATCAATACGTAGTGATTAACTTGCCTAAACATGCAGTGACATTGTTTTAATTTGATTAATAAATGATAAACAAAAATATGATTTATAACAGAAGTTACCTATAGTTAGCTTTAAACCTGTTAAAATAAGTATGTTATATTTTTTAATTCAATTTATTTTTTTCCAGTGAAACAAGTAAACGGGTTTGCCAGGTTGCAGTTCACAAGACTTCCATATACACATTGGTCCTTTAGTTTTTACGAAGAGCCACATCTGGAACTTGCAGTTGAGTCCCATTTTCAAGGAAGACAGCTACAATCTAATGTAACAAATTTAATTGTTAATCAAATAAAGAAAGCAATTAAGAGAAACACACGTTGCCAAATTATAAAATAAGGTACGTAATGTTAATGTAGCATAATCTGAAATGGTAATTAATTTTTCCATTGACATATGAACTTCATAAATGTAGTCCGGTTTTATCGCACTATTAAAATCACTAATCAAAAATTTAAATTTAATTTATAACCACTTTGTTTCTTTTATTACAGAATTTTATTTTTAATAATACAAAAATATCAAGTTTTACGAAACTTTGGACTTTTTTGTCAAAAGTATTTTACTTTGTGGCACGAGTGTAGAAATCAAGCTTCTTCCGTGCAAGTTGGAGTCCAGCGTGCACGGAAAAAGCGCAATGAACTATAATTTTCTGCATACCTCTTTTAGTATAAAGCAGTCTCGTTAGGACCACAATGTATAAAAATTAATCGTACTGATTTCAGAACTATAGGCGAAGTTGCTACAAATAAATTTTTTTAGATACAAGCCATTCTTTATAAAATCAGATCCTGGTCAATTAGATGCGCTGGACGACAGTGAGATCATTCCTCGGGGAAAACTAGAATTAACCTGTTTGGAAATAAGTAGACTCGCATCAAACGCAGATGTAACTAAAGTTTACTCATCGTTCGCCGTTGGTGGGTATTTAACTTAGTCTTTTCGTCGAAAATAATTGTATGCTAAATTTTGAAGATTCCATCCCGTGGATTTGTGTATATCGGAAAGAGGCAAAGATGTTTATGGTTTTAGAATTAACTGTTTGTAAAATGCAGCAGCAACAATTGGGGGTGTCATTCAAAATGGATCAGAATGTTATAACGGTAGATTCTGTAACTCAGAATTTACCAGCTGATAAGGCAACTCTTAAGGTTGGAGATATTTTAATTGCGGTAGAAGGAAAACCTATTAATAATATAGCGCAACTCAACAAAATTTTGAAGTTACTACCATCCGGTAACTTCAGCATTCGAATTGAACGTTTATGTACCAATTATGTATGGAAACCGAAGTATGGAGATAAGACTGATATAAAAACCCCGCCAGTAAACGACAGTATTAGTGAAAGCGGTCTACCGCAAGCGGAAGACAACTCTGGTGATGTAAAACTTGATGATCCTATAGAATCAGCCAAGAGAGTAAGAAATAATAGTATTGAAAAAGTAAGAAACAGCGATAAAATGCCTTTGCCTAAAATTATTACCGCCAGCAACGAAAATGTATCAAAATTTGCCCAAACAATTGGAAATTTTAGCTTAAGGAAACGAAAACCATCGATTGAACGCGCCTCTACTGACAGTAGTACAAAAAGTACTCCAAACGTTTCTTTACCATCCACACCTCAGCATACGAATTTTAAACACTCTGTTACGAATTCATCTGTTTCTGCTTTACCTGCTAAACAACAATGCATTTTAGAAAGCTCAGAGACTGGAACTTTTGAGGTTGCTGAGGTAGCGGAAAGCTTAGAGTCTATCGAAATTCATAGAGGCCAAGTAAAGGAGTTACTTACAGTTATTAACTGTAAAGACGAAGTTTCTGTTTATTTAAGAGAGAGTGACAAATATTTGAATGTGAATGTATGGGGCCTAACAACTTCGGACAAAGAAATATTGTTGGGTTACACAAACATTCCACTAGTTGGTGTTTTAAATCAGTGCAGCAATTCCCTATTGGGAAATTATATTAGGAGTTTTTCGTTTCTACCACCTACGAGCGTAGTACCTACAATGTAAGTTAAATCACACGCAAATTTAATTTTGTACGTTGAATTTTTGCAGACAAACGAACCCTTTATTGTTACACTCCGGTTTTGAACACGTTTTTTGTTACGGCGATGCACTACTTTCTTTTGTGTGGACATACGCAGCGGGTTCTGAAATTAGGAAGAAAATTGAGACGTCTGAATCTTTTGAGTTTTTGAAGCGGAATGAAGCCTCGATGTTAAGCAAACACGACTTTGTTAGGACTCAATTTCATCGGATTACACATTGTGATTTTTGTTCTAAAAGGTAAGTCTTATTTAATAAGATATTTTTTTTTAAGCGTGCTAAAATATGAATTTTATTTATACCGTATTGAATATATAGAACGATTATATTATTTTACGGTGTACAATTATATTATTATATTTACGCTCAATTAGTAACTTAGTTTGCCGGTAGAGGTATTAGCACTTTTTAAGCAGAAACGCCATTTAAAATGTAAACTTTTAAAAATGTCGCAAATTGAAGGAACTCCACCTAAAATAGAAAACAAATCGCCGATGCCTTAGTTGAAAATTTGATCCCCAACAAATCGCGCAAAATATATGATTTTGCTGTACAATAAATTTTGAAATGGGCGCAAGAAAATAATATAATCAATTACACAGAAAATGTTATGTTAGCGTATTTTTCCTTTTATTTGGCGGAAACTATGAAAAGTGTCGTCATTATGGGCGACAATATTCCATGCTAAAGTGCCAATTAAATATTAAACATGACATAAACTTAAAAATTACGCAAAATTAATTTCCTCTTCTTGAAGCGCGCGCTGATGGGTATCAACCGAAAAAGCAAAGTTTTCTCAAAAGAACATTTTAATATCTTTTACAAAATGCGCCAAACAATGAATATTTGGCCATGAAGGTAATCAAATAGTAACTTTTTCAATCGCTAAAGTAGATACTATTTTTTTAGATCGTATTAATATTCGGAGTTAGGGGCATGTCGTTGCGACGGAACTAGTCAATTTAAGAATGGAGGATATCGAAGACCTGGAACGTATAATACTAGTTAAAATTCCTAATTTACTAAAAACGAATAAGTCACGGACGGATTTAGCCATAGTTGGAGATTTTTATTTAAATTTATGTAGACAATATATGACACTTTGACCTAATGACATCAACATAGACAAGATTCTTTTTAAAATACCAAAATGGTAGATGCCACCGTGTCGTTATGGGGATACATAAAATTTCAGGTATACCAAAACAAGTGGCAACTTTTTTAAAACTACCTAATCGAGAGGAATACACTGGTCATACGACTGCGACGAACCTCAGCTACATTGTAAAAAGGTAGTTGACAATGGTGGAGACATTAGCCACCTTAAAAGAACACGGTGTGATGGAAATCTAACAATGTAGCTGAGGGATACATCGAAGACTCCCTTTCAAACAAACGTGAAATTGCCAATAGAATATTAGGTGCGATGAGGGTAACACATCTACCGTAACATCAGGTGATTTTAACAGGCCTAGTACTTCCACCCCGCAACATCGAGCATATCCCAGTCAAGTGAATATGAAATCCATCACGACTATAATGACGTCAATGTCAGTTCTAAAACAGCAAGTAGGGGATTAAATTTTATTATTAACTGACGACATTACAAAATTGTACTTTTTAATATTACTTATATAATAAGAAATAGGTATTTTTTCCACTATATAGTTACTACAAAAGAATGTTTGTTTTGGGGTTTTCATCTGAAATAAGAGTTAATTATTATTATTGTTGTATTGTTAAATAATTATAGTTTTCTTTTCTTACTCTACAAATAATAATACAAAAATCTTTTCTTTTACAAACCTGTGTTAATACACACCACAACGCAGTATTTTTGCGGCCTCAGCTGCGCTTCGGCCGCAATACCTTCGCTCAACACAAAAAGAATGCGTTCTACCTCCTAGCAGCATAATATACTATAAGTTAACCGAATTCATGTGTCAGTTTTCTATTAATAATAGTTTTTTTGGGTTTTATTGATTTCTAGTATTATTCTGGTTTGATCAAAAATCGACCATGTGTACCATTCACAGATTACAAACATTTTTATGATTTTAACTTTTTAATCTTTACTTGTGTAATCGTCTGGAGCGTATTATTTATTCAATTTTAGGTAAATTTTATAATTTACACTTCACTATGGAACTTTGAAGTTTTTTAAAAAATTTGTTGGTGCAAATTGTTACGACGCACTTTGTGTAGGTTCTTACACGTTTATTAATTTTGGGGTGGTGGGGAGTTCTGCAGAACCAGGTCGTCCATAAAGAAATTTCCCAAAAAAAAAACTTGTCATACACCCCCTGTCACACAATGTCATAACGACACAGTAAGCCGTTCCACCCATATACAGGGTAATTCACGTAGCCCGTCGGTTAGAAAGTTATCGACTTCCTAAAATTCCATCAATATGAAATTTGGTGTATGATCATAATCGACTACGTGAGATTTTCTTTTAATTTAACAAAAATAGACCTATAAGTTTGTTTTCTTTCTGGATAACCATTGAAGTATATTTCCGATCCAATGTCGAAATTGTTATTATTTTAAATAAAGCATTCTAACATATCCTACTTTTCATAGTTTTCGTAAGCCTTTTCAGACGATTGAAGAATGAAAATGTGGTAACGTAACTAGAGTCACCATACATACATGACATCCGTCATAAAATTAAAACGAAATGTCTTTGGTAACTACGATAATTTTATTTGATAAAAAAATATGAGTTTTGACTAAATTTAACTATGATTGACCTACATGTTATATATCGTCGTAAAGAGAAAAAAAATTCAATCAAAATAAATCACAGCCGACTATGGTTTCTATAAAAGAAAAAAAATATTTCTTAACTCGTAAACAAATGTAGATATTTAAAATCCGTCAACGCCATTCAATTCCTCTCAAAAAAGTGTCTAAAGAAGATATTACTAGTTTTTTTCTAAATTAATAAACATATATTTTCGCTGTAACTCGAAAAGAAAAGACGATAGCCGATTCTAGTTTTCACCAATTAGTTTCTCTCAAAAAAAAAACAGATCCAGACACCGACATCCATTTTTCCTTATATCTTATGGTTACCGAGATACCCTAAACAAACGTCGAAATTTGCCCACCCTGTACATCTTTGTTTATTAAACAAAAATTGCATCTACATTAATAAGAAAGGTAGTTAACAGTAACAGCGACAATTATAAGAAAAAAGTTTGCGCATCTCAAAAATGAGGGTATAAACATTTAAACGGCTAATTAACGAAGTGAAGGTGAAATTAAAGTAAGACTTGAATTGATTGGTAGTGAAACTTGGACGTAAAGGAAGAAGGATGACTGAAGGCTTACGAAATGTGAGTGTAGCAATATGGTATTGTAATTGAAGGATTGACGAAGTGTGCAATACTGCAGTACAGTGTTGAACCTAAATAAAAATATAGAAGACAAAATAGGCACATGGAAATGGAAAATTTTGAAATTGAGAGTCGAGAAATAGAAGAAGCAATCACATTGGGAAAAAGAACAATCGAAAAGTTGAAGAACTTGTTTCGGCTTACAATTAACATGATACTCTAATAATTTATTATCCTCATACTATAAAATACACAAATTACCATACGAATAAATAAATAAATAAATCCTCATACTATACAATACACAAATATATCTCCTAATACTATACAATACACATAGTTACAAATTCATACTTGGTGATCAGGTAAGAGCTTCACTGCTGAAATTGTTAAGGCATCCACAAAACAGACAGAGAACAGATCAAGTCTAGACACTTATGGATGTAGACTTGAGAGAACCCAGGCGACAAGGAAGACCGAGAAGAAAGTGGTTTAATGCAGTGGCTTGTCGAAATAGGACTGGAAGATTGAATGCTTTCTTTCGGATCAGCCTGCAAAGTATCAGTTTCCATTCGAGTAACGGGAATAAATATTGCCATTAATTATAAAGTTACGTTAAGATATGCAACCGTATGGAAGTAAAATCCGCTCGAAAATTCACCTTGCAGTGGGTTGCAAGTACCATGCAAATCCGTCTTGTGTTTTCGGGTTCGTTCGTGCTTTACTCATACCACCGCATACGTCATCACCGCACGTGTTCAACTTTGATAGTTGATAGTTTCGGTTAACTATATTTTTATCAAAATTCTTATAAAATCATTAAATTCGTTCTTTTAAGTACTTTATATGGGAAAGGTTAAAAATCTTTAGCAAAAATGAAAGCTTCATTTTCTTGAAAACGCCTCTCAGTACATTTTAAAGGTATACTTACACAATAAACACAAAAATCACCAAAATAATAAGCGACTGAAAAAAAGGAGTTCTTCAAAAATTGCGGGTAAAGGAACATTTCAAATTGCGATATTATTAGTGTTAAGAAGTGCAGCTTTAAAGACATTTGTTACGATGTAATATTTTCATACACATAAAACACCGTGGACAAGAAAACAAAAACAATTAGCTCTTAATATTTTTACAAATCTCCATTTTTAAGAAATAACTTAAAATTTATATTACCATCTGAAAAAACTATTTACAATTGGCTAAGAATTACAAATTTAAAAACAGAGCTAAATACAAAGTTAGTAGAACAGTTATCCGAAAAGACTAAAAGTACGATAGAGAAAGAAAGTTTAGACGAAATTGAGGGTTATGAAGACTTTCTGAAGAATTTGGGCAAGTTTGATAAAATAGCTAATTCTGCACTTGTGTTCTACCTGAGAGGACTTTATTATAATTTATAAATGGAAGCTCCCATTTTGTTTACTATCTTAGTGCCGGTCCAATACTAAAGGAGAAATTAAAGCAAATGGTTGAAGAAGTTATAGTAAAGTTGTTGGCTATTGCTATAAAGCCGAGAGCAATTGTTTGCGATCAATGTGATAATAGAGGCGCATTTGCACTTTTGGGAACCAACAAAGAATGCCCATACTTTTTTATCAATGACTGTAAAATTTATGCCCTGTATAATTTTTATTTTAATTTTTTTTCGTAAAAATAAAAAAAAAAATCGTGGCACGATATTCGACAGATAGATAGATAGATAATAAAAAAGCAACACAACAAGAGCTCTCACAAAAATTTCTGATATACATTTAAACACGAATGCTTTCCAAAAGATGCAAATTAAATACAATGCTACACAGATTTTCAGTCACACAATGTCGGCAGCTTTACAAACTGCAATAAAATTAAAACAAATTACCAGCGATTCTGCCGAAGATATTGCTCAATTCATTTCAAGTATGAATAATTTTTTTGATGCACTAAGTAGTAGTACCTTCAAGATTGCAACAAAACAAACGTCCGTTATCAACAATATTTAATAATAATCCTGAGAATATTTTAAAAGAAGATAATGATTTGTTTCAAAATATAAAACTTACGTCACAACATTCTAAAATAAAGTCTAATGTCTACTGCATTGATGGATTTATTTAGACAATTAATGGAATACTATTGCTTTGGGAGGATTTGAAAAAAGAAGATATAAAATATTAACCTATGCATATTTAAATCATTTTTTTTCTGTAATCCGTAGCAGAGGCGGATACAATCTATTTCCGACTGTACAGCAATTCAGGATTTTGATGCAACCCAGTACAGGGTGTTTCAAAATTCAGTACACATATTTCAATGGCGTATTTTTGAGATGAAAATAAGAGTTTGTTTTCCTATAAACATGTGTCCTAAAATACACACTCTTCTATCTACAGCGATTTTATATGCGGAGAAGAATGGATGACTGTGTTGTAGATGGGAGGCATTGTCAGACGGCAATGGCGGAGGACATTTTCAGCACTTGTTATAAAGACATCAATTTCTTTTTTAAATGAAATTAAAAAAAAATTAAAACCAATTTAGTTTCACAATAACCCTTGTTCCTCTAACAACGATTATCTCGAAAACGGTTAATTGTATCAAAAAAATGTTGAAGACCGAAGTCTTAGAGTTTTGAATGGCCAAACAGATGAAATACTCATTTTTTAAAATTTATAAACCGAAACAAAAATGTTTCCCCCTTAAATGTGCCTACTCCCCCTCCTCCCCCTCTTTAAATTATCATTTTAGAGATAAGAACAGTAGAACGTTCAAATCAGCAGTGGATTGCAAATTTTAAAGAAATTTAATAAATAATTGCAGTTAGAATTTTAAAAAAATCTATTTTTTTAAAGAAAATTAAGATGGTTGTAGCTCAAAGAGGGTTTATTTAAGATACATGTTTATAAAAAAAAATTTTCTCAAAAAACGCCATTAAAATATTTGTACTGAATTTTTTTATGTTCATAAAACTTCAGAAAGACATCAACTCAAGTAATTGCGAAGTCGATGAAGACATGGCACACTTAGGTTTAAAAGAGTATAAAATGTTGTGGAAAATCAGACGTACCTACCAGGTCGGTAATTCCTATACATGAAAATTTTTGGAACATTTTGATGCAGTGTTTGATGTATGTTGTTTAGATTCTGCTGGTGTATAGTAGACGCTGCGTTTTTAAACGATATTTCAGTAACGACAGATTTTGTAGGTATTGTTAAGTACGTGTATGAAAAATAATTTATAAACAAGTTGTTTAAAGGAACTCCTAAAATAACTCCTCTGAAGATGGAGATAGTCAAAGTCAAGTCCACAATTTAGTTGTAGAGGAATCTCCAGCTTCCTTACAAACATGTACAAATACTTACGTGGCTGAGTATTTAGCAAATTATGCAATCAATAAATTTAAATGTGATTATTGTGCAGGTATACTTTTTAAAATGTAATAGGGGTTTAGAAGAAAATAGTTTATTTTTTTAAAATTTTAAAAGTTAAATATTTAAAAGATAAATTTAATATTTTTAAAATATTTTTATTTTTAATTTTAAAAAATTAAAAAATATATAATATAAAAAAATATAAATAAAAAATAAAAAAAAAAAAAAAAAAAAAATAAGAATTATTGTTTTTTTTTTTTTTTTTTTTTTTTTTTTTTTTTTATTTTTTTTTTTTTTTTTTTTTTTTTTTTTTTTTTAACTTGCGAAACTCATTTGCACCGTATCATTTCTGTTTGTATTAAAATTAATTAAAGTGCATTCTAGTAATTCTAATTCTAATTCAAATTTTGTCTTCGAAATAATAATAACTATACAGTTAAATGAAACTTCATTTTACGATGTTTCACAGAAATTACTCGTAATGTTAAATATTTTTTAATAAATATTTGTTATTCTAGTCGTACTCGTCATTTGCTACTTCTATTCCCCTGATTGTTAATAAGTTAATAACTAGAATGCATTGATTATATTATATAAATAATAATAAATATAAAAAAAAAAAAAAAAAAAAAAAAAAAAAAAAAAAAAAAAAAAAAAAAAAAAAAAAAAAAAAAAAAAAAAAAAAAAAGCGGATTTGCGATTTGGGTGCTTCCATGCCACTGCAAGGCGGATTTTCGAGCGCATTTTACTTCTATAAGGTTGCATATCTTATTATAATCAATGATATTGCATAAGTTAATTTTGAAACAAATTACATTTATAGTTGGATTTCAAAAGAAATTGATGTTTTGAAATTTTGGATGGAAATAAGTATAATAACATATTAAAATGACTTAGTATTATTCTGGTTATTATAATCTAAAATAAAAGCAATTTATGAAATTTGAACAAAATAACTACATCCGACACTTCCAACTTGTCTGCCCAGCGTGGAAGTAAGGCCAAACTCCCCTAATATAGGGAGGCATTTTTTTTTAATGGAATGACCCTATTTTTACACCATTCCTGAATTCTACATTAAATTGTATGATCAACACCATTATATTGTGAAGATGTGTCATAGTTTTTGACACATTGCGCTGAAAGGGTAAAGCTGGGTTTATGCACGAAAAATTAATTAATTTAAAACTAAATTAAATTTAAGTTAAAACTGGAACATGTGATAGTTCCGCTTATGTTCCAAATTAATTGAAGAATTAATTTAACACTAAACCAAAAGTTAGGCAACTTTCAACTAATTATTATAATTTTAGTTGGAAAGTGCGCAGGTCTTGTGTAGGTGCAGCAAAGCATCGTAAAATAATAATATAACTAGTGTCAAGAGTGTCACTGTAGTTGCTAACACTAGGAATGCAGTAGATAATAGTGTCAACTTTTTCCTGCTAATCATATTTTGATTAGTATTGAACAGGGGAGATTATGTCACAGCTACACTAAAATTAAACTGAAGGACGCGCATGTACGCAGGTTTTATTTTTGGGGGTTAAATTAGTGTTAAATTAGTTTTAATTTACTTTAATTGCTCTGCATAAACTCACATTTATTTTAAATAATAAAAAAAATATTTTGAATCGAAATAAGAATAATTAAATTTATAATAAATGTTTCTTTTAAATCAAATGTAAAATTAATGTATTTAAAGTTTAAGATTTCTAAAAAGCGATCTACATTTTATTTAAGAACAAAATTTAATTTATATTTGTGTAAAGAAATCCTTTCTTTTAATTAAAAGTAATATTTAAGTAGAGATTAAGTTGTTGTTTGTAGCAGTCATAAATGCAAAATTGACATTACGTGAAAGAACTATTTATAAAAACGTTTCCGTTGATTTCGAGTAGAGATTACGTTGGATATTGAAACAGACATGCAGGTGTTAAAAAGTTGTGTAGGTTAAAATTTTCCTTAAGGACAGATACACTTTAAAGGTTAAAGTGAACGACGGAACAAGAGTCGGTAGTTGAGAGAAAAAATTAAATAATTAGAGTCGATTGATAAAAGTTGAGGGTTGATGTGGAATATTTGAATGTTCAGGTGTAAAGCATTGCACACAATTATACGGCAAGTGAAATAAAATGGTCCATTCTCCTGTCACCTATCATTTGTTAAAATTAGACCAATAAAATCCAACTTTACAACGTTTATTACCATGGTTTCAAAGAATTCCACCGAATATTTCGACTAGTGGAAATTATAGTAGCAATGATTTAATTTTGGCATTAATAATCAAAGATTATTAATGCCAAAATTAAGTCTCAACGAATTGATCTAAAATAAACTCGAAATTTAGATGCAATAAAAATAGTCGGCTATTTATCAAGGTCTTGTTATATTACTGTCGACTATATCACTCATCGAAATATGAACCAATGAAAATGCTTGATTTTCAGTTGTTCTGACGTGTTACAGCGGTTATTTTACTTATTATGACGTAAATCGAATATACGAACCCTGTATATTCACTTATGTGAAAATTACGATTAGATCGGCAGCTATGATTTAAAGTTCAGATGTTGGCAGTACCAACCGAAAATATTACTGTGGAAAGTGTAATTGTTATGATGGCACACTGCCGAGCACTCCATACAACCCTACCTGCAGTTAAACGAGGACCATCACAACAATATAATTTCTAATTTGAGGAATGAAACTACAACATCATCAACGCTCTGTCTATTTACATTTAAACCGTTGCTCACAATATAAAGCAATTGTCCGACGGGCAAACAGTACATTAGCGTTATTATAATGGCTACGTTTAAATAGTTTATAATCATTTTTAAGAAACCGTTTTCTTTTTAGGATACTACGGCAGTAATTGTAAAAACTCCACGGCCTAAATATCGCAATAAATATGTACTTCAAATATTCAACTTCAGTGCTACTATTTTCTTTTCTATAAGAGACAATATTTGAGGAGTAAGTTGCGCTTCTCATGGACTTGAGATTACTCTCTAAGCAAGTTCAAACCGCAACAGAAGACTTTTAAAAAAAACCAAATGTCAATATACTTACTATCGTTGTGTAATGTGTGGCATTTGTCATCGTTTCAATTCATTTGTAACAATTTATATCATCGAACTTCTTCTAAGTCCGGCATGTTCAGATACGTATTGTACCATTTCTGACGACAAAAATTGATGTAGAATTAAATTTTAAGGTCGGAGTGAACAACATTCTGCATTCCTATATTGAGATGTTTTTACGTTATTAGCATCTTTTGGCGCTTTTCTAATTTTTTTCTAGAATCTCTTCGCGTCCATTTTCTACAAAAATAGTAGAAATATAATACAAAAAACAAGATCGGGAAAACATCATGTAATTAAAAAAAATTTACCTAATACAACTATTCTTCTATCTAAGAGAACTGCTAAACATGTGAACCTTTAACAAACAGGAAAATACCAAAAAACTGCACCAAAACTTTACTTGGACACGTGTTCTATCATCATCAGCGAACCGATACTGTGAACCTTTCTCATTCAGACAATCTACAATCGCGAGGTTCCAAACTATTAAAGGTCATTCGCGCCATCACAATCACAAACAAATCAAAAATCACATTAGTAGATATTGTGCCATGATGCAAATTGAACAACTTAATTGAAACAATACAATGCCACGCATAACATAACGACAGTAAGTATTTTGATATTTCGCTTTATTCCAAACCCTTCTACAACTTAGTAAATAGATATAAAAACTGTAAACATATTGCACTGGAAAAGTTTTATTTTAAATTAAAAAAAAATTTATAACTGAAATTTATCAATATAAAAATCTATAGTTAGTGTTTATTCAAATCAAGCATTAATAACGTAATAAAATTTAGATATGAGTTTCTAAAACCTATCAGTATTTCATTTAATTAAAATTTAATAGTGAATACAATTTGTTTGTTAGTTGTAAGCGTTAAAATAAAATTATAGATTCAACAGTCTAGATAAAAGAACTGTTTATGTGAAGCGTTTCCGTTTGAATTGGACAAAGTATCACGTATTAGGTGTATTTATTACCAGCAGACGGTTTCCACGAAATAATAAAATAACGGCAGTGTACGTGTGAAAATGAACTCAATGATTTCTTTGTACGAACGCATTTTGAAATGTCAAAGTGTGAAGATTGTGGAAGAGAGGAAGTTGAACATTGAAAACTAAAGGGCATTAGAAATGTAAATGTAGAAGAACATTGAAATACTAAGATGTGGTTGACAAATAAAGTGAACATATAATAATTAAAATCGGTCGAGTGAAATTAACAGCTCCGTAGTTGCTGCTGCGATCGCTGCTATTGTTATAAATAATTAATAACAAAACCTGTAAAGAAAATGTACGGAAAGTATGGATAAAAATGCCGTTATCGGCGAGGAAACCATCAAAGGGGAATCCATTTCATCGGCCGAGGCTGACAACGTGCGGAACCGAAAAGAACTACAAAAAAGGTTAGTTTACCAAATTTGTGTAAATAAAATTATATCAACAGTAATTAGATTTAATTAGATAGATTTTTCCGTTTAAAACTTACAAGTAAAAATAGGGTTTTATTAAATTTTGAATTTCTGTATGAATTTGTGTAAAATAAAATTTAAATGTATGTAATGGATAAAAGATAAATAAATTTGTTGTTATACTCAATTAATAATTTTAATTTTAAAAACACATCCAAGCCCTTGAGATGTAAGAGCGAGATAAAATTTTGAAGCTAATTTGTATTATTTGTTTAAATCATAATCTTATGCTATATTAATTTTTTTTATTAAAATCACAATAACAATCCATCCCAATATGAAACATTTGCATTAATATTATTGTAATAAATTATTAATAACTAGTGGTTGCTATGGTTCCTTGTAAAGGATTATTTCAAAAAATCGGAACAAAAAAGGTTAGTTTTATCAAAAAAGAGAGAACAACTGAAGATAGGAACGTATAATGTTAATTAAACTGGCCCTTAGTTTTAATTCTGCAATTTGAAAAATCGCAGTAGGTAAATGCGGTAAGGCAGAAGGCTCAGCGACGATTTAAAATATCGGCTGAACTTCTAGAAATCAATGGTTCAAAAGTAGTAAGAGACGTAAGTGCCGCCATTTTAAAAATATTGTAGTTAGATGCAGAGTAGTCGACTATGGCCATATACCAAATTTCATATTGATGGAATTTCAGGAAATCGATAACGGTACAACCGACGGGCTACGTGAACCACCCTGCATACATTAATGTCGCATTTTCCCACCTAACCATGATCATCGAGAAACTTTTGTTGCAGGGCAGATTTTCACACACAGCGAAATCTCGTCATTGTAAATTATTTTTCGACAGGTTCCTAAAACTGAATGGTCTTCACGCCAATTTTACAATTTAGAGCCTTGAGAAATATTAAATAAATTTAATCGAAACGTCGGCAATAAATTGAATAATGGCGTGTTGATTTTCGACTTCTTGATTTGTCTCCTACAAGAAGACCCTCAAACTTTTAGAAATCTATTAGGATATACTTTTTGAACCTTTTTAGACAAACTGGAATTTTTGCATTGCCTCTTTAATTAGTAACGTGTTTGTCAATCACTTTTTACATCGAATTCAGTGTGAAGGATGTAAGACGGGTTTCTTCCCCCTTTCGAGATATGCATTATCCATGCAGCATTGTATGTCACCCATCAGCGAAATGGAATAAATGCAGGTCATCGAATAGTAACGGCAGCGAGAACTGTAACAAGAAACATAAAATTATCTAATCTTCCGTTTTTTTTTATTTAAATTTAATAAGAAAAACCCAAATAGACTCACTAATTTTGTTGGTATTTGTCGTCTCACCCGTTAGTAAAGTAGTACCGTTTCTGGTCCACTTTTGGCGCGAAATTTAAATTTCGGTCGTCGTCTGCAGCTTCGTTTGTAAGTCAAGATGGCGTCGTTGATGCTCGGTTGTCGTAGGGCATCTGTTTGGGCAATCTTGCTTCGATGTGAGTAAGTCAAGATGACGTCGTTAATGCTCGGTCGTCGTCGGCTATGTTCGACAAGGTTCGTGAGTAAAGGCAATATGGCGCCAAGAATACGATTCGGGATTGTCGGTCGTCGTTGTCAATGTTCGTGTTCTTGAGTAGCTCAAGATAGCGGCATGGGTGCGGTTGGCTATATTTGGAAGCTCTCGGTTGTCGGTCATGATCGAAAGGTTCCGGCAACATCCTGTATAAACAGACCTGTACCTGTATAAACAGACCTATACCTGTATAAACAGACTTGTACCTGTATAAGCATACCTATACCTGTATTAACAGATCTGTACCTGTATAAACAGACCTGTATCTTGTATACGGAGATATAAATAGAGCTCTAATAGGAACTGTATAATAGGTATAAATAGAGATAAACATTTGTAAAATCAATTTGCGTGAGTTTGACATCTGAGGAGAGTGGTATAATCTGAGAGATATGAATTCAAAAGAAATTGAATTGAAACGGAAGTTGATTTACGCTAGGAAAACAATCTCTGCAATCGGTCAATAATAGGTTTGTTTATACGGATGTTTCCGGAAACTTTCGATCATGGCCGACAACCGAGAGCTTTCGAACATAGCCGACCGCACCCATGCCGCAATCTTGACCTACTCAAGATCACGAACATTGACGACGACGACCGACAATCCCAAATCGTATTCTTGGCGCCATCTTGCCGTTACACACGAACCTTGTCGAACATAGCCGACGACGACCGAGCCTTAACGACGTCATCTTGACTAACTCACGAAGCTTGCCGAACATTGCCGACGACGACCGACTGCGCACGAACAGGCGCGCACGCCCACGACCACTACCGAACATCAACCGCGCCATCTTGACTTACAAACGAAGCTTGCCGAACATTGCCGACGATGACCGAAATTCAAATTTCTCGCCAAAAGTGGGCCAGAAACGGTACTACTTATCTACTCCCGTTATATAAATTGAGTTAATGTAAGGTAACTTTTTTCAGATTTGGCTTAAAGACGCTGTACAATGCAGAAGATGTAACTTATGCTGCCATAAAAAATGTTTAATGAAATGCGAACTAACGACACTATGCATATCAAACGAAAAATTAGATTTAAAAATCGACGCACCAGATATTCTTAATCCTGAAATTAGAATGACCGAAGTTGTCGATGATGATGAGTGTGATATAGCGTCACCATATCAAACATCAGAAGCCAAGCAGTATTTTCATCCTTTGAAAAGAGTTAATAGTGCTAATAATCTTGCTATTCCTGGTACTGTCGATTTGTGTAACAAGTTAACAACTAATTTTGAATGTTTATAGGTTCTCATTTTACCCAAAACATTTCCCGTAGTTTGCCGCCTTCGCCTCAACACACTCCTCGAAAATTATCACTTGTTGTGAGTAATCCTTTCAGCGTCTGTCCAGTAATGTTGGATGAAATTCACCAACAACCCAACGAAGCTAGCGAAATTATTTTACGTGCGGTCGATCAAGTTTTGCAGTACCCGTCTGATGAATCATTGATGGATGTTGCTAAAGAAACTGGCACTCAATTATATATACATATGGAGCATGAAATGAAAGTGGAAAAAATAAATTTGATGGTATGTTGAAAAAAAAACGATTTCATGTCCTATGGGTTTTTTGTAGGTTACAGAATTGAAAAGAACTTTGGATGATGTTACAGTTGAACACATGACATTATCTAAGCAGTTGAGTACAACTGAAGGAGAAGTAGAGAAAGCGAAACTAGCGTTTCTTATAGGCCAAGCGGATGCAAAAATACAAGCTTTATCAGTTTTAATGCTTCATTATTGTTCGGGTTTGCAACATACCCAAGAGAAGATCATATAAATATGAATGTTTGGCAATTTTTTTAATATTATAGCATCAAATTTTAGAAGCATTTACCGTTTGTGATATTTTACTATAGCATTTTGGGGTATAGTCGCAGTATTAGGTGGAAACAGGTGTTTTTTTTTAATTTATTGTAGAGGGTGTAGTGTTTAGTACATCACAGTTATATGTACGTACGAGAACTTAAAAGCACTTATTTTAAAACATGCATCTAGTCAATTATTATGTAGAATGTAAGCGTGTATTTATATTTTATGAAAAAGGCAAACACCCATGAAATTAGTTTTCTTCTGGCAAAGTAAGGAAACGGTTCTTTTTTATATTTGTACAAGGTGATTTGACGTTTAGTCTTAATTTTAACTGCTAACTTAATTTTCAAACTTTTATACTTGCAATGAGCTGTTCATATACTTTTTTCAGTTTCTTTTTCATTAAATTATATCTGTATTTTTGTTTATTGGTATAATCCCGTGCAATTACATGTATTAATGTAATGTTATTTTTATAAATAAAACGTATTCGCTCAAGAAGATTGATTTAATGCGTATGAAATTACGTGCACTTTGGGTCTTCCACCGTATTTGTTTATTAAGACGGTTTAGTTTCCATTTCGTATAGTACACGTTTTACTTAAGTTTAGTTATATGTCTATTTTACATAGAATAGGTAAATCACAATCGTAATTATTGGTAAGGAAGCTTCATGTGTTTATATTGTAAATCTTTTTATTAAAATTTTTAGGTGCTCAGAGCTCATGAATTTAGGAGTTGCTTAAAGATTATCGGTCGGACTAAAAGAAGACCTTTGTTTTTTTTTTGTTTTTCATTTTTCTCACTTTTGTATGTTATTTTATGTTATCGAACATTATTCATAATTGTATGATTTAATTCTTGCGTGATTTTATTTACCATGCAAAACTTACATGATTTGGTTCGATACCATTTCCTTCAGGGCAATTTTATCATAACGATATCACAGAATAATAATATTTCGTTGCGCAGAAGTTCCAGTCGGTGTCAGAACGTTTGAAATCGCTGATCCTACGAAATCGCGCGCCACCGTGCCCATGCGCAAAAATATTATTCATGACTTGAGCGGAGCGGTTATAGAAAGCTTACTATTTCTTAGCAGTGGCATTTCGCGATATTCCGTCAATCTGAAATCGACGAATTTACTTTAGCTACACCTGACTGCGCGTGAGTATAGCGCAACCGCTACTTCAGACCAAAATTATCGTTCAGTTCTGTATGAACGAAGTGAATGTATTTATAATTCTGTGTCAATATGGTTTACATTTTGAGAAGAGAAAAAAAGGATTGTAAAAATAAAAACATGCGTATATACAGGGTGTCTTACCAGGAACCGCCATTCGCTGTATACGGAAAAGTACACATGGAAAAAATTTGAAAATTGAGAGAATGATTAAAACATATTATTGCATTTTCGGATTCTACGTCAAATTTTAGGGTCACTTTGTATAACTTTCCTTATAGCTAGGGCTTAGATTTCGAGATATTAATTTTTTTAGTAAAATTTTCACAGATGCAAAAGTTCACGGAAATATCTAACTTGTAGTATTCTTTAAGTATTGACACCCACTTGCGCACACAGCTAGAGTTACGACACCTTTGGCATTTAGGTATGGACACCTTCGCGTCGATCCGTACGCAAGCCTGTCCCACTACATATATGATCAAGGCTGTCTTTATCGAATAGGGCACCTCAATCTAGCCCTAGTCCCACGTAAACCGTGGTAAAATGGGTTTCCAACCAGACATCAGTATATTACCATATCTGTATTATATGCTAATGAGCAAACGCAATATATACCTTTTAGTCAAATGTTTGCTACAGACAATTAACAAGAACACACCGAGAAACGATAAGACTAGTGATAATGAAATACTTGATGACTTTTCTTAATCACGACTTTTTGCTAAACAGCAGACTCATGTGGTTAGATTTGACAGATAGGCTAGAATAGAAAATTGAATCACTTTAATATTTTATTTAGTTTTATAAAATGGATTATGGGTTCAGCTTTTTCTAAGCCCTCTGCTGTGGAGAAATATGAGGATAAGAAAATTTACATTTTCACATTTTGTATATTATTTTATCGAATATTATTCATAATTGTAGGATTTAATTCTTGCATGATCTAATTTACCATGCAAAGCTTACATGGTTTGGTTCGATATCATTTGTTTCCTACAGAAAACCTTTATCAAATGGATTTTGTATTCTTTGTAAATGCGGTTATTTTACGATAACATCACCATTCAAAATCAAATTTCGCATTAACACAGGATGTGGTTATATGAAATACAGGATATCACGATGTATAAAATGGACATGTAGACCAGTAGTTTGTCTTAGAGTCCCAGTCTCTTAATAGTCTAGATACTCTAGAGTCGAGTTTCAGTAGTTTAACGTAGCTACAAATCGAAATACTGCTGTTTTTGAACAATAATGTGTATATTATTATTGCTTTTATACAATAAATGTTGTTAAATGCCCAAAATTCCTGTTGGAAGTCACGACAGTATCAATAAGTAATCTATCTGTTTTTAAAATTAAATTAACAAAGAATTCAATTGCTAATAATATGTTTGTAGCGTTTAGAATCCCGGCAATAAAGCCGCATCTGCATCCAAAGAAAGCTTCCTTCTTCAACCAGCTCTTGTCGCGTTCACACGATCAGTCTCGCTCCGCCCAATTTTCTACATAGTGTATACATAGTTAATCTGTTAAGTTTAATAATAAATATTGTTACTTAGTTATTTTTACTGTATTTGTTTCAATACACGACGCTAAAACAAAACACCTACATGAACTTCTCTATAGATCCTCAATTCGCTATGACATATATTGCAATCGCCCGGTGTATCCTCCATATTCCCATTCAAAATTGACCATCCTCTTTGTTCATATATTTCTATAAGATCTTTTCCATGACCGTTAATTTTTTTTCCCTTCTTTACGAGTACCTAATCACCAAACGTTACACTACTGTTTATATTCATAAAGGATATTTTATTATTAGCACACCCAAAAACACAGTTCCTCTAGTCTTTTTGAAAACAAATCTATTCTAGAGTTTGACATCGTCAGCATAGATTAAGCAAAAAACATACTTGAAAAATTAACATACCTATATGTCATTAATAAAAATCAAGAAGAGCAACGGCCCTAGTTTAGAGCTTTGAGGGACACCTGATAATGGATAAAACAGTAATTTTGACATGCTGCTAATCCCGGAAGAGGTAGGCTCAGTTCTTCTCCAGTGTTGGTAAAATGTACATTGGAATAAATATTATATAGTAGTACAAGAGCATACTATGTATGGTTGAATGTAGTATGTACATTAATACCACAGATACCCACAAGACAATACCTGTATTCTGGTATACCACAAATAAGGACTATTGTGTGTTTCCATTTAAACAAGCTATAAATTTTCTAACAAGTCTATATTCTTTAAAGAACAATAATTATAATTTTTAACTAAAATTACTTCTTAATTTTGGTTCTGAAGAACCAATTAATTGCAAACATAAAACCAAGTGGACTTAATATATCATCTTGTGAAATATAAGCTTCAAGATCTGCTAAAGACATTTCGACAACTTCAATAAATTCTTCATCAACTCCACCACCATTAGAGACTTTCATATCATCGGTAACTTCGCAATAAAACAGAGTCTGTTTGCTACCGGCAACTCCATCACCACTTCTGCAAGTACAAACTTTTTCTAAAGCTTTACTGTCAACCTTATATCCACATTCCTCTAAAACCTCTTCGGACGCTATTTGAGACAATGGCAAATCCTTATCTACAATTCCTGCACAAAGTTCCAAAGTTACACCTAATTCTGGTGGATATTTCGAAACATCTACTCCTTCACATCTTAAATCGAGAGGAATGCTGTTAAAATACACCGCAGGACGGAATTGTTTTACAAATATGAAAACTTGTCTGCTAATATTAAATATTATGATAGATACGCTATCATGCACTTGGATAAGATCCCATCTGCGTTCTATTCCGTTCATAGTAAAATGCATTGAAAGAGGTTTTATATAAGTTGAATTAATAAGAGGTTTAAATTGGACGTTGCTGAGATCATTCATGTTTTGTGTATTATTTGTCATATTTTATTGAAAACAATTTTAATTGCATAGGTTAAGAATATATACACAGTGATAAGAAAGATACGAATAACTAGAAAACATCTACAGGAGGTGGTTGAAGTAGAGCTCCTAGAAATTTGGTATAAATCAAGTTGAAAATACAAAACGGTAAACATTTGGTACATGTATTAATGCAGTACCACAGCCAGTACCAAGCAGTACTAACGAACTTAGCTTTTGACCTTGAGAAGAAGACTTTGCAGGTAATAAAGATTATTTTAGAATTTGTGTCATTATGTGATGATATGGGAATGCGTATGCGTGATAGATCAGTTGTGGCGGGTTAATTGAGACTTGGTCAGAAAAGAAGTTGAGAGAGTCAAAAGGTACACTCTGGTACACAGTTTCAACGCATATTAAATTAAGTCTCTCAAGTCACCACAGGTTAACTAACGGTGCGTGTGCCAACACTTGGTACACTGTTTAGTATTTTGGTCACGTGATTTGGAATGGTCTATAATATGAAAGTTGTTTATGCAAGAGCTTTTAGATGTGGTGTGTGGTATAGTCTTTGCCTTTTGATAATCGAATAATCATCAGTGTACTGATTTTGTTTAAAGTTTACTCGAGAATTTTATGTTTATTTCAAAATTGCACTTTATTACTGTTTACAGTGTGCAGGCAACCAGCAATACATTAGGGTTACAGTTGGTATATACGAGAAAGACTATTTATTATTAAATTACGACGGTTGTTTCAGTTTATTTTTAAAAAACCAAAGAACTCCAAACAAGAAACTTGGAGGACTTAATATATTATCTTGAGAAATATAATCTTCAATCTCCGACAAAGTCATTTCAACAACTTCTATAGATTCGTCATCCACTCCTCCGCCTTCAGACACTTTCATATCATCAGTAACTTCACAATAGAACGTAGTCTGTTTACTACCAGTAACTCCGCCACCAGTTCTACAACTACATACTTTTTCTAAAGTTGTACTATCAATTTTGTAACCACATTCTTCTAAAATCTCTTCAGACGCGATTTCTTCTAGAGGTAAATTTTTGTCCACAATTCCTGCACAGAACTCAATTGTGACACCCAATTCTACTGGATATTTCGAAACATCTATTTCGTCAGTTCTTGAAGCTGGAGGAATGTTGTTGTAATACACAGCAGGGCGGAATTGTTTCACAAGTACAAGCACTTTCCTACTGACGTTATATATAATAACAGATACGATATCATGTACTTGCAGGATATGCCAGATGCGTTCTATTCCGTTCAAAGTAAAATGAAGCGAAACAGGCTTCATATATATCGAGAAACGAGGGGCTTAAGTGTAAAGTTGCTTAAAACATTCATTTTCTATATTTTCAACTTTAATGAAGATTTAGATGATTTATGTTTCGGATAGAGATAAATGGGTCAAAGTTTAATCAAACAAGTAAACGAAAAACATCTACAGGGTATATATTTTATAAATGAAAAGTAAAACCATATATATGTACATACATGGAAGAAAAAAAATAATAACAAAATTACGTAATACTGCAAAATTTAAATTGTCAGCAAGTAAAAACATAAAACTTTGTTTTAAATTTTTTAGAATATTTTTAAAACTGATTCTTTTAACTATTTCTACTTTCTATATTGTAATAATTACACAAAAAAACTGATTATACTAAACATATAATAAAAACTGTAACTTTTTGCAGTTCTAGGTGAGCAAATTTGTTTAGTTCCTGCTCGCTTAATGCGAATACGAAAATCGAATTACCCGACGGAGATTATTATAATTACATTTTCTACGTTTTTAGTTGAACGAATAACTGGTAATTTCTCGTAATGGCCTGGGCAGTTGGGCAATATGATTAGGTATTCGCTTAATGCGAATACGAAAATCGTAGTTACCGGACGGAGATTATTGTAATTCCATTTTCTACGTTTTTAGTTGAACCCGTAAATGGTATTTTCTCGTAAGGGTCTGGTCAGTTGGGCAATATGATTAGGTATTTTCTTTCTAGAAAACCAAAGAATAATTGGAGTTTGCTTAGTAACAAATTTTCGTAACGCTATCGGAAGTCAAGATAAAGGACGTTGAACAAAAAAAATTATACAACTTTTTACAATTTTGCCGAAACTACTGGCAACATTGTAATGAAATTTTATACGAATATGTTTTGGAAGCTGATACATCCCATGAATTTGTTTTTATATTTGACTCTCATAGAGGGCGCTAGTTACATGGTTCGTACCTAATAGTATTGAACATAACATTTTTAAGACATATTCAAGTTTACACCAAAAAGGTACTCTTAGTAAAACTCAATACTGTGTACCGTTTTTGGAATATTTTGATTTGAAAATTATGAAGTAATATAAAAATAAAATTCAATTAGAGTAAGTGTTCAAAATATATACTGCCATTCTTTATTTTTTTTTTATTCAAATAAACACCAATTTGAACACATTTTATAAGAAATAGTATAGGTTTTGGAATTTGTTATTAAATTAAATAAAAAATGGTTAAAACCGCATCACAATATTTATTTTCTAGATGGAGATACGAGAAAAAATATGGTGTACTAGGTAATCGACTTTCATTCATAACTAAAAAGAAAATTTTACATAATCTAGTAGGCCTCTAAGATGTCATCAATTGTTGCCGGCTTAAAAATAAAACGTTTATAAATCTACTAGATATTTTGATATAGCGGCGTACGTCTCGCTCTGTTCTTGACAATTACCTACAAATGAATTAAATTACTTTGCATTTATGACTGGATTATTCCATGTCAAATTGACAAATATTTCGGTTTCCATATGACCATCTCAGAAATTTATCCAATTTGCTAAGTTGTAGATAGGTATAAAGTAGATACTTTCCCAAAATAAGTGATTAGTTATTTTAATGAAAATTTGTATAGCTTTTATCAAAATTTAGGCTGCACATGCATTTTTTTGACATTTCCGTCAATAACTTTTAAAGTTTTAGAGATAAACAAACCAAATTTCTCATTTAAACTAAGTTTTGTACGAGGAATTCAAAAATTCCCAAATTTCTAGCACCAATACTTACTTATATATCACATACATGCAGGGCTAATAAGGGGCCCAAAATACCCATGTGCACATACAAATAAATTCACGGAATTTTTATCAAAAATATAAAAAAAGTATGGGAATCTTACTATGATATTTTCAAATTGGTGTCAGACCTAGTATCCACAAAAAATTTTAATTTGCTCGTTTTGTAGTATATTGTGCACCGTGCACATTTTTTTTGACTGCAAAAGACTTGTACTATTGAGCGGTGTCCAACATTGTATATATTTTTGAAGCAGAAGTGTCACAGTACGTCCAAAGTTTGCAAGCACGACTAGGAGGTGCTAAAACAGTTTAAGGAATAAGACGGAATCACTATGCTTCTCTCCTGTAAACACCTACCAGCTTAGAGTTAGCCGACTGTCAAATGAACTAGGAACTTCGGATTTTATAGCAACTGTTTATACAAACCTGGCGAATGCGTTGCTTGCGTGTATGGAGATCAATGGTGGCTGGAAATCGTCCTGGAAATTTCAGACGAATTCGATGATGTCAAAATAAAATTCATGACCCCTGCAGGTCCAAGCAAGTCATTTCATTGGCCTGAAAGAAAGGATGAGTGCTTTGTCCCTCCACAGCATATTCTACATGTAGTGGAAACACTAAGCCCATCCTCTACCGGCCGGACTTACAAACTCCATGATACGACAATTACAGCCATTGTCCAACAATTTAAAATGCGGAATTCACTTCCAAGAAGTGACCTGATAATTTGCTTTTTTAAAGTGGCCGACTTTTTTTGTATTTTTAAAGTGAATATAATAATGAATGGTGTAAGTGTCGTCGTTTTCATTATTATTTTTAAAGTTATTGCTAAACTGAACGACTTTTTTAAGATAATTCAGTAATTAATACAGTGAGAAAATGAAACAAGTTTTTAACAAACTTTGCAAGAGAACAAAAAATAAAATAAAAAAACTTCTGTGCAATCAATTCCTTTGGTGCAATATTGTAGTGTGATACATTGCGGCTACAATTTCTTCTAATAATACAATTTACGGTTAAACAAAAAAATAGTGTAGGCGTTTGATAGTTTAGTATAAATTGCTCATGCATACCTACTACTAATATTCATTTTTTAGTTCAATAAAATATGATCGGAAGGTTTAATGTTATTGTATATAAAACGAGCAAATTAAAATTTTTTGTGTGGAAACTAGGTCTGACACCAACTTGAAAATATCATTGTCTTCTATTTTTGATAAAAATTTTGTGAATTTATATCTATATGTCCACATGGGTATTTTTGGCCCCTATGAAGCCCTATATGTATGTAATATCTCAGAAAGTATTGGTGCTAGAAACTTGGGGTTGAATTTTTTAATTTCTACTACAAAACTTGGTGTCAATAACAAATTTGGTTTGATTATCTCTAAAACTTTAAAAGTTATTCAAGCATTGAAGCAAACTTACATAAAATGATCTGAGGATTACGAATATTTAAATTTTATGGTAATAATTACTATGTATTTATTATAAAAATGTGATTTTTGTATAATTATTATTATTATTGTGAAGTACGCCCCCTATCGGTGGAGTAGAAAACTTGAAAATATTTTCCAGCAGTTTCTCATAAGCGACTTTATTAAATGGATTTTTTCCCTAAGTTGTACGATAAATAGTTTCTAAGGTACACCCGGTGGCATCTCTTAATCAGACACATACGTACGAAATTGTGGCGAAATCCTATAACAATAGGTTACGTTTACAATTTTTCTTTCATCAGGTTAGTTTTTTGGGAAATTTCGTGGAAAAAAATGTTGTGTCTAACACATGAAGAAAGCCTTTTTTCCACTATCACTGCTACGTTATTGTTTCCCTCTTATGTCATATCCAATTTACAGTTTCCTCACTTAATTTAATTAAGAAGTACACGATAATGTACTAATTGGAAAAGTAAACCTAATTTAAATTAAATATCATTTGTACGTTACTGATAAAAACTCATAATAAAAAATGGCTTGCACGTGTTTTAAATATTGAACGGTAGGCAACAAACGTATACTCTATGGTCAGAACTGTCAGTGCTTTTACTTTTTAAATAACTTACGTTTGTGTACCGGGTTTTAATTTCATGGTTTCATTTCGATCAAAGAGCATAATAGCTGTATTCTTTCAAACTGAATTAGTTCAGATCAGTTCACTTGAGTTCAGTTGGTTCTGATTCGGATCACTTAGGGACAGAGTGGGGGTCAATAAATTCGTTTGAAAGAATATGCAATCAGTTTAGATCGATCGAATCAGTTTGAAAGAATACGCCTAATAGGTGCTATTAGATCTGAGTATCTTAGCTCTGCATTTCCACCATTAAATGACTCCTACCTCAACAACTTGTCATTTTCTGGGCTTGGCGTCGACTAAGTGCAATCACAAAAAGACCGTAAAGTGAACTGAAACAATCTGAGATTCGTGAATAAAAGAACATAGCTAATATATTGCATAAACATTTTATAAACTTTTGATTTAAGCAATTATTTCTCTAACATATTTTAACCAAAAATAGAAGGCAATTTACAACATACGATAAATAATAATATAATTAGCGGTTTGATTATAAGAGATATATTAGGTTTCATAAACCTCAAACTATGCTAGATACACAACGGTTAAACGTGGACAATTTAGAACTTGCAGTGTGGTGTAGGTCCTGCAGACTCCATTTTTAAAAGGATTTGACAGCCTATTCAGTGCTATAACCACACTAAACGTAATTAAATTCACAGAAAAATAAAGTTAACATTAACCTTCGACGCAAATAAAGTTTGGCTTATCGTTTGATATTATCTTTATCTTACTGTGCCGACGAACAAATACGGATAGCCGCGAAAATTACAAACCTACTCTTATTGAATTTTTGAATTTTGTTAAGTTGACACATCGCTTTGAAACTGATTCGAATAGTCATGAACGTTTTAAGCAATGTACATTTGAAACCTCTACAAAATTCAATTTACATGAAACCACTTACTATGTGTTTTACTTTGAATGGTAAAGATCGAACATGGGATTTGTTGGAAGTGCACGATAGTGTAGTTATTGTAGTTTATAATATAAGTAGGAAAGTTTTAGTACTTGTAAAACAATTTCGACCAGCCGTTTATTATTATGCTATTCCACCTAAAGAGAGAACCAGTAACGTTGACGTTCAAAAATATCCACCTGAGCTTGGTGTTACGATCGAATTATGTGCGGGGATTATTGACAAAAACTTATCAGTAATTGAAATTGCTAGGGAAGAAGTATTGGAAGAATGTGGCTATGATGTTGATGTTTCTAGTTTACAACAAATACTTTCATATCCATCAAGTGTTGGAAGTAGCGGAAGTACCCAAACCGCATTCTATTGTGAAGTTACTGATGACATGAAAGTAACAGAAGGAGGTGGGATTGATGACGAATCAATTGAAGTGGTTGAAATGACTGCGCCCGAGGTTCTTAGTTATATTTCTAAAGGAACAATTTTGAGCCCACCAAGCTTTTTGTTTGGAATTTATTGGTTTATTCAAAATAAAATGAAGTGATTAATCATTCACTTCTTATTGCTTTTTGTTGACAACGTCAGTCACTGTATATAATTATGTATTAAATTTTATTCTTTGACTTTTTTGTCTACCTATCACAAACCTATATAAATTTTCTTTATTAAGTACATTTTATAAATTATTATCCTAGCTGTTTTTAAACATGTATGTATTGAGTTATTTTTTTGTATACTATGTAAAAATTATGATATTATTTCATCTTGCCTAATTAGTTTATGCCACACATTACAAACGGAAATCTGTTTGTTTTTTGCCTGCATATTTTAATGTTTTTAATTAATTCAAACGAGCATATTTAGTATTAATTATACATCTGGAAAAAATTCTAAAATTACAGGGTAAAATATGTACTTTCGCATTGATCTACATATGTCGCTTTCTCCCAATTTTAATTATTACTAATAGATGCCTTCAAATATCGTGGAGAATTGTTTCTAAATTTATGGAAATATTTATGTATGGGCTACTAATAATACAATGTTATTGTTATTTAAATTTCCTATTTTCAGGAATTAAAAGAATAACTTTAGTTGTGTTGAATATGCTCAATAAAAATAAATAAAAGAAAGGAATAAGAAAGTAAAGTAATTTAATTTCAACGAAATTCGCGCGCGTAATGCAATAATAAAAAAGTAAGAAAAATAAATACCATCGATAGTGCAATCACCTAGTAATGCAATTAAAATGTGCAACGCACTTAAAACGTTAAATGTTTGTTTTTCGATAATAACGTATACTTATAAGAAAAATATGTGAATAATGCAATTTGCTAAATATTTTAAAAAAAGTTAATACGTCGCTAGGTAGATGGCAGTAATTCAGTTGAAAAATTACAGGTTGTAGGTCAACTACAGGTGCTGTGTTGTGTGGTGTGAGTCATGTGTTGGTATCTAAGCTAAAGAAAATTAAAGATAAACAAGAAGAGTTAACCAACACCTGTGGAAGGATGTGTACCTGTTTTTAATTAATTTGTTTTTATTATTGTGATGTGTTTTAATTTAATAGAAGTGAAGTAGGTGGAAGTGCAATGTATTCCATACATAGAAGATTATTCTATATAGGTAAACATTTGCATGTGTGCACTGTTAATAATTCACCCTCTTTTCAACGTTTCTAAACCGTTTTCATAATTTGCAACCATCGCGTTTACGCTTCTTTGCATATACAAATAATGAAACATTACTTAGTGTCTTGTCAATAGGCCTACCAATTAGAACTATTACACATTTTATCCCGATGCAGTACGAAAACATTTCTCTTTCTCAAACTTGTCACTTCCTAGAATTATGATTTTGTTTTTGACATTTTTAGTTCTTAATCGTAGACTCCCTTTTATTGTGTGAAATTGTGAATCAAACTTTATTCTTCATTGTTTTATAACTTAAGTGGTGAGTGATTTCGAACAATCCAATTAATTTCACTTCATAATGCATTATATCAGAGAAGTTTGCAAGTTCCTTATTTACATTAAAATTTGATTTTAAAACCATTTTAATTTTGAAAATTATAAGTCGGTAGGTACTAAGTTTTTTAAAACGAGTTGACATGACACTAGTGTTGTTTTTGCTTTACCTACACTGCCTTATTTTGGTCCATAAATATAGGGTGTTAATTAATGATTTTCATTTACTTACCTTTCCAACATACTTATTTATATGTAATTTGTTCTATGCCGCTCTATTCATTTTGTGTAAGATGTCAATCAGTTGTTAATTTTCATATTAATTATAAGTTTATAATCAATGATTTTGAGGTTACCTAATATGCATTTAAGGCATATTATGTATGACTATTTTTATAGAGTGGCATTCTTCATTTTAGATACCCATGAGAAGTTAGCAATAACTTTCAGCAATAGATTCCAGCCCTACTACATTAAGTTGTATTACAGTGCTTTTAATAAATTAACAATACAGAAAACACGACATTAAGCGCGCATATACACACATTAGGTCTATGACAACTCGCCGAATTTGTGGACAAATTGCCGAAAAATGACAAAACGCCGAAAATGCTTCTGCGGACAATTTGCCGAATGTGAACAAAACGCCCAAAAGTAAAAAACAACGACTTTAGCTCTGTCATTTTTGCCTTTAGGATCAAAAATAATGGGACACTTTTTGTTGAGTATTCAAATTTCTATCGATTGAGAATATTGTATAAAATTGATAAAATTGAACAATTAGACATAACTCGCGAACGCGATGTTCGATTTTCATTCTGTTTTTACCATAGTGATGAGAGAAACAAATGCTACTAGTTTGCCTATTTAACCGACCCTGTAGCTCGAATAATAACAAAGTTAGCAATAGTGCCGACTTAAGTTTGAAAACCCTGTATATCATGTAAGGTCAATCATAGTTAAATTTAGTCAAAACTCATATTTTCCAATATCAAATAAAATTATCGTAGTTACCAAAGACATTTTGTTTTAATTTTATGACGAATGTCATGTATGTATGTTGCCTCTAATTACGTTACCATATTTTCATTCTTTAATCGTCTGAAAAGTACGAAATGGCTTACGAAAACCATGAAAAGTATAATATGTTAGAATGCTTTATTCAAAATAATAACAATCCCGACATTGCATCGGAAATATACTTCAATCGTTATCCAGACAAATTGCCGAAAAATGACAAAACACTGAAAATGCTTCTGTGGGCAATTTGCCGAATGTGGACAAAACGCCTAAAAGTAAAAAACAACGCCTTAGCGATCGTAACCTGGCGTCGCCCCCAAACTCCAACTGAATCCGCGGATAAACCGCCGAAAATGCTTTCGTGGACAAATCGCCAAAAATGTTACTGTGGACAAAACGCCGAAAATGCTTCTATGGACAAATCGCAGAAAATGCTCCTGTGGACAACACAGAAAGCTGTCAAATTTCCAGTAGTATTCAACGAGTACGCTCCATAAAGAAGACCCATAATTCTATTTTGTTAAATTAAAAGAAAATTTCACGAATCATGGAACATTTTACAAGCCAAGACCAAAAAAGTACAACATTCAAGATGCTGAAGAAGTTGCTATAAATTAATAGGAATGATTCGTGAGATTTTCTTTTAATTTAACAAAAATAGACTTATGAGGTTGTCTTCTTTCTGCATAACGATTGAAGTATATTTCCGATACAATGTCGGAATTGTTACTATTTTTAATAAAGCATTCTAACATATCATACTTTTCATAGTTTTCGAAAGCCATTTCGTACTTTTCAGACGATTGAAGAATGAAAATCTGGTAACGTAATTAGAGGCAACATACATACATGACATTCGTCATAAAATTAAAACAAAATGTCTTTGGTAACTACGATAATTTCATTTGATATTGGTAAATATGAGTTTTGACTAAATTTAACTATGATTGACCTTACATGATATATATCGTCGTAAAGAGAAAAAAACTATCAAAAATAAATCACAGCCAACTATGGTTTCTATTAAAGAAAAGAAAAATATTTCATAACTCGTAAACAAATGTAGATATTTAAAATCCGTCAACGCTATTTAATTCCTCCCAAAAAAGTGTTTAAAGAAGGTATTACTAGTTTTTTCCTAAATTAATAAACAACTACGATATAGACACTTTTCAAAATATAGAAAATCGATCTTTACGCTGTAACTCGAAAACAAAAGACGATAACCGATTCTAGTTTACGCCAATGAGTTTCTCTCAAAAAAGCAGATCGAGACACCAGCATCCATTTTTCCTTATCTCTTATGGTTACCGAGATACCGTATACAAACGTCGAAATTTGCCTACCTTGTACATCTTTGTTTATTTAACTAAAATTGCATATACATTAATGAGAAAGGTAGTTAACAGTAATAGCGACATTTATAAGAAAAAAGTTGGCGCATCTCAAAAATGAGGGTAGAAACATTTAAACGGCTAATTAGTAAACGAGTAGGATATACACACTTTTCAAAATATAGAAAAATCGATCTTTTCGCTGTAATTCGGAAACAAAAGACGATAGCCGATTCTAGTTTTCACCAATGAGTTTCTCTCGAAAAAAACAGATCGAGACACCAACATCAATTTTTGTCTATCTCTTATGGATACCGAGTAGGGGTACCCCATACAAACGTCGAAATTTACTCACCCTGTACACTACTTCTTTAAAAGAGAATACATTTCTATATTTCCTAGGAAGACACAGGATTTCGAATTTAGAATTTTACTTTCGGTATCCTATTTAGAATTGTGTACTTCCTGCACCTCAGTACTTCTTTACCATTTGATACTTACCTGATACTTCATCTTTTTTTGCATATAGGTAGGTTTTCTCCAAAATAAATTTTAGAGTATACACATCATCTTACATCTACTTTACTCAATTGAACTCTACTTCTTCTACATGTATACAGGGTGTCCAGAATCTCTTCTGCCAAACGGAAACTACAGGTACTAGAGGTTATTTTATGTCTATTTAACTCAAATTACCTTAATCCGAAAGTGCTTCCTAAGAGAGCTACAGCCCTTTGAAGAAGACACACACACACACACACACACACACACAGACAAACCAGATCTCGTATTCTCTATTAAAATTTTTGAAGGGGTGACTACCAATTATTATGTATTTTACGAGGTATTTTAGTTTCACCAAATTGGGCCTTCCTTAATTTTTCTACACACTCCTAATCACACTTAAAACCTGTTGCAGTTATGCTATTGCCATAATTATCGGTTTTGAACTTTTTGAACAATTAGTTGTACTTCCTGGTACTTCCTCATACTTCATTGTACTTCCTTGACATTTTGTAGTAATTCCCCGTACTTCCCTATATTTCCCTCCATTTCTCACTACTTTATCATACTTTCCTGTATCTGTACCTCTAAACTTCCCCAGCGAATTACCCCTCGATACTTTATATGAAAACAACTTAAACTAATTAAAACAAATTTTACGTAAAAAAAGTTTTTGAAATTGTTATTTAACGTAATTAATTAATATAAATTGTAATTACTATAACCTACCAACCAAAACCGTTTATCCCGATCACATGAAAGCAACTTAAATTGATTAAAACAAATTTACGTGAAAAAAAGTTTATTTTTGAAATTGTTATTATGAATGTATTTTTTAAAGAAAGAAATTGTAATAACTGTAACCTACCTACTAACACCACAGAAGCGTTTTCGGCGCTTTGTCCACAGAAGCATTTTCGGCGATTTGTCTACAGAACATTTTTCTGTGTGTTGTCCACAGTAACATTTTCGGCATTTATCCGCGGAGTTCGGGAACGACGCCAGGTTACGAACGCTAAGGCATCGTTTTTTGGCGATTTTGTCCATTCGGCGATTTTCCGACCCCATTTTTTAAAATTTGGTAATGATAATAATTGACAATTTTTTAATGCAATGTATATATATGATGTATATATATATATATATATATGTATATATATATATATATATTAAATTCTAAGTTGATCTTTGTTAATCAATTTAGAATTTATTGTAAAATACATATCATTAAAAAATTGAAAATTTGTATGGACATGTATGAATATGTGCGTGAAATTTCGTTTTCTGTATTGTTTGTTTATTTAAAAATAAACTAGAGATATGCACATCTTAATTTTTTTTAAATCAGTTTAGAATTTATTGTAGAATACATTGCATTAAAAAATATTGAAAATTATTGTCAACATGATGGTCAAATTTTGAAAAAACTGCTTGAATATGTGCGCCAAATTTTGTTTTCTGTATTGTTTATTTATTTAAAATACACTAGGGATATGCACATCCCAATTTTTTGTTAATGAGTTTAGAATTTATTGTTGAAACATTGCATAAAAAAAATTGACCTATTTTATCGAAAATGTTTGTCAAATTTTGAAAAAACTGCGTGAATATGTGCGCGAAATTTCGTTTTCTGTATTGTTTATTTATTTAAAAATAAACTAGAGATATTCACATTATAATTTTTTGTTAAACAGTTTGGAATTTATTGTAGAATACAGTGTATTAAAAAAATTGATAATTTTTATCAACATGTTAAGCAATATTTCAAAATTTTTAAATGAATTCCCTATACAGTGCGTCCTAACGTTCTAAAAAAGAAATAATGATTATTAATAGGCCATTTGAAAAAAATAAGTTTTTCATATTGTTGATTTGTCATGTTCAAAAAAAAACGCAGTAAGCACATGCGACTGAGCAGGTTGTTGTGAAAACATTTAAAACATGTAGCAAACATTCGGTGATTAAATAGTGATAATTATTTTGACGTAGATGCACGGATTCCATTAAAAACATAAAATTAGTATTATATTATGCAGCAGAAACGTAGCTCTCTTATTTATAAGTTGTGGAGTACTAATAAGTTTTTTGAAAACTTCATTTCATGTTAAATAAGGTAAATCGAGATAAACTTAGATACTTGACGTCGTCGGTTTGTTATTGATACAAACATTTTATGATTTGTAAAGGTACCGGTCAGTGCCCGATGAAACTACATCAATCATGGTTTAATTAGTTAGTTATTGTTTACAGTATCTAGGTATTCATATTATAAATCCTACTGTAATTAATACATATTATATTGTATAGTCACATGCGGTCACATGGTAACGTGCAATCGTTTTATTCAATTGAAAGCTGTGAGTTTGATTTTATTTATCTGAACTAACTATTTAATATTTGAAAACTTTTGTTTTTATTTTCACGAACCGAGATGGTAATTTATATACATACTGGTATTAATTCGTACTTTTATCTATCCCGAATACGAAACCAACTTACAGTGTCAAATAATTACATATGTTATAACGGAACTTTTATTTATATGTAGATAATTAGTAATTCATTTTAGTTAGGAAAGCTAGTAGTATAATTCTCTTTATGTACATTAGTGGGTATTGACCCACTTGTGGTTACCATTTTTGAAAATTTTTAAACGTGCTTATATGGAATTAGTGTATAATTACATTTTCTAAAGAAACTGTAAATTTTCAATTTATATTAAACAGTAGGTAGATACAGAAGATATATGTTCGTGAAACAGGAAGTTTAATGAATAGTTTCGGTTCGTAGAATCATTTAAATAGATTGGTAGAACTTTGATAGTATTTGTTTTTATGTGCTTTTAGGTGGGGCTGGAGTACTTTCCACATAAGAAAACATAAGGAAATGATTTTCATCTAGTTACTATTGCAATATATTTAATTTTTCTATGCCGTTCTATTCATTTTGACTGATTGACAGAGTCGGATGTTAATTTGATGTTGCTAATCAATGCATTATTCTGTATACTTATTCAACATTTGTTTCGCTATTTAGAATTTGGTCTCGAACCCCTTCTAGGTGAAATACAAAAACAACTTAAGCGGTTAAAATTGCCGACGTTTTGTCCCCCATGCGAGGCTTTATCAAGGCTCTTAATCAAAATGAATTGCCAGTCAATTAAAATAGTTAAAAACATAGAATGTGTACACATTTTTTAAAAGATATATTAATATCACAACGTGGCACTCAATATACGTTAAAAACGAAGTTAAAAATGAACGACCAATAGTACATAAATGGCTAAAATAGTGTACTTACTGTATAGTGTATAGTATATAACTTAAAACTTGACTTAAGATGGGTAAACTTTTCAAGAAAGATAAATTGCTTTACAGTTTAAGAAGTTTTACATTAGCTTTTGATCACCCTGTATAATTTAGATCAATGAGACTTGGTTAATGATACTACTAGACTTTATTTAATGAGTATGTCGTTAAATTTGATTAACCATGTACTAATTGAATTTTCTATTAATTTTTAAAACCACTATAAATACCGATTTATTTTCGTTTTTATTTTTTTTTCGCCGACTTCATCAAGCCAATTTCAATAAAATTTTGGAAACATATAGGCAATCTTAAAAGACGTCTAAATTAGCAAAAAAATATACATAGTGTTTCCTAAGTAATCTAAAAGATTGTAGTGGGCGCTTTGTCACTCAACTTTAAGACGAAAAGTTCTTATAGACATGTGTGATAAGTGTTGTGTTAATGAGATACAGGGTGTTGAATTATTTTATTATTTTATTAGAAGCAACGACATGTGTTAAACGTAAAAAAAGTACATTTCAGAGCATATGTTCAAAATGTGCACCTCCAGCTAAAAACATCTTCTAAGTTTAATATCGGGGTTGTGTAAATGAGTGATTTAGCTAAAGTTTCAGTTTCTTGTAAACGAATATGTATCTTAGTATATGGTAAACGTTTTTTTGGATAACGCTGGGCATACATCCGTCTAGTCTCTAAGGCATTACCATTCGCTAATCCATACAAAAAGTGCATATTAGCCATTTCAGGATTAGTAAACGCAGACATCGTTGTTAAATTAACACAAAAAATTCGTATGATAAAAATTTCATATTCGTTTTTGCGTTGGTTATTATATTTGACACATGATTTGTCAACATTATTCCAAAGGCTAGTTAGATAAGCACGTTCTTTCGTATTACTTCTAAAAACCAGTAGCTAATCAGGAAAATAAATAAATCTCATAACGACAAGACTATCACACATGTTTATGGGAACTTTTCGTCTTTAAATTGAGCGACGAAGCGCTACTACAGTATTTTAGATTACTTAGGAAACACCCTGTATAGAATGTAATTTAAAACGAAAACCGTCATGGCGTCACCCTGTATAATCAAAAAATATTTTCCCGAGATACATTCAATAAGTACAGGGAACGTCTGCAAATATAAAAATTCTTAATTAATAACATAAACCACCGATTTCCATTCAGAACATTTCCAAAATATTTGCCACTAATGCATTTATAGAATATTTAGAACGTTTAGGTACTAAATTTGCAGAATATTTATCACATTTACTTCATTTACGAAATTAATAAAACACTTACCAACATTTACAAATGATTTTATTATGTTTGTACACCACATTTATCAAGTGGTCAGTTAACCCGAGGGACAACCCCTCGGCCTCCATTCTGTTATACGAAAGATTTTTTTACTCACATTCTATTTAAAGTGTATACCAAGATTATTTTAAATTTAATAGTATCTTCTTTATATTCTAGTTTAAATCTAACATTTTATTTTGTTTATTATCGTTTAGATAATTATTTCTTTTTAGTATTAATATACGTAAGTTGGTTAGTCGACTCCGGACAACTACAAACTCTAGGTCCTTCAGATCAACCTGAGGCATATTTTAATGGTTCTTCATATATAAGACTGCAAACTACAATATCGTTAAAAAGACATACTAGCTTTAGTTTTAGGTCGTGTATCGGTAGGTCTAACTTTTTTAAATTACAATGAAATGTTAAACATTTTTATTTAGGGGGAGAGTTGCTTACACAGAAACATAATGACAATACTATCGAATTATCCATTAATATCGAAGGCCTTGCATTTGTGATACATTCCGGTGGACGAATCTTCGAAACAAAACTTATCGGAAATTATTTAAATAACAAATGGCATATTATTCATATAGAGTATAAATTAGGTAATTTAACTTTGTCAATTGATGATCAAACTCAGGTATGTACAAACATAAATTGAATGAATATACTTGTATTATTTGAAATATTGGTTTCAGTTACTTGCAAACGCTACTTATCAACCTGAAGTACTAAACAATCCAAATTTATATAACGACGGTGCTATACTGATTGTTGGAAATCATTTCGTAGGTTGCATATTAGAAGGACCTTCCGTCATTTTTAACAATAGTTTTATACATCCACACAACGTCAAATTTGGATTATGTCCTATTCCATTACATTCTTGTAAATACATTTTCATCATTTTTAAGTAACTTAATTAATTTGCGATTTTTAAGGTGTTCCTAAAGAAGATATTAAATCTAGCCGTGCTATTGATTATTGCATTAACGAACCGTGTATGGGACAAGGCGTTTGCATAAACGGTCAAAATTCGTATTCTTGCATCTGCTCACCAAGATATTCGGGGAAAAATTGCGAAATAGATTTAGGAAATTTCTGCGACAAGAAACCATCCGTCTGCAAAAATGGCGCAACTTGCATCGAAATTAATGGAAATTACAAATGCAACTGCCCTCAAGGTTTTATAGGTAAGTTCTACTTTTAGTTTAGTTTAAATACCTAACTGGGCTAATTACATAAAAAGTACAAATGTTTTTTTAAAACTTTGTAATTGACTTCTCAATTTATCAATTTTTAATTTCGCGTAATTCGGTGTATGGAATATCAAACTCTTATATTCAATGGGTATATTTATTTCTTATGTACGTATGTAATATCTTGAAGCGTAAAAATGTTGTAAAGAGTAAATTAAATAAGCAAGTTTTAATGACTCCTCACGATAAAAAAATGAAGGTAAACATAAATTATAATCCCCATGTTTAAAATTACTGCTCATTAACTTTAAATGCTTTCGAATTTTTTATAAATATAGTTACTTAAATAATTATTTTTCTAAAGATATTAGATAGTGAATTTATTAATAATCAGCATTCATTGTTATGCAAAGTATAACTGTATTTGATGTTTAATACTAAAAATACTAGATCTACGTTTGAGTTGTTATAACCCAAATATTTAGTTTTTGAAAGTTAATTTTTTATATAATTTAAAATTTTGTTAGGAAAATTAACTTACTAAGGGGGTAAACCCACTTTGTAACACGATAGGATACTTGTTTACTGACTTCACCCCCGTTGTATATTGTGAGGGAGGATGTAAAATACTGCCCTGGTAGTTTACGATTCTTTAATTTTGCAATTCTTTTATTTAATGTGTATGAATTGATTATAGGACGTTTTTTATGTGAGATGCTTTTGTTAGATAAATCTCGCACCCAACGTGGGGCTTGTTATACATTTGGCTGCTTGACTTAGGCCTTTAAGATAATTTAATTAATCGGTTAATTGTTTAAAATAATAGTAAAAGTGCAAACGTATTTCTAGCATAAATTGGAATCAAGAAAAACGGTTTTGTGAGTAAAACTAGATTCTACGACTGCCGTATGTTCATACCATTGAAATCGCAACACAAACACAAAATGGTAGTTTTTATACAGAGTAAGATTGCATCAACAATTTCAAATGTTAATAGCAAGGTTGCGAAGTCAATTTAACGATCAAATGCGGTATATACGGTTTGATTTGCAATATGTTTATTAATACTTACCGCGAGTGTTGCGAGGAAGCGAAAACGCAATAAAAACATTCGTTTGGACCTCTAAGACCCGGTCATCAGTTTTCCAATCAACATGATCAGTTTGGCTAAGACGAATTTAAGATTTAAGTTCATGCTCGACTATAAGTTCTGACATAATAGATGCTGGTCAAGACCTATGCAATACAAGATGCTAGAAAGGATGTGTCAAATCTCAAAATACCCATTGTTGAACCCCCATAAAGTTAGCCCCCCAACAACCCAAAAAGATTTAAACCTAATGCAAAATTTAGTGCTATTTATGTGCTAATTAGTTGCTCTAATTTCAATTTTTGTGCTTTAACAGTTTTGCACGAATTTGAAATATAAAATGGGGGGTCCAACTTATATCAAGCTAGACCTCCCCCATACAGATACATTAGTCTAATAAAAAAAGTAACGAATTTGAAATTAAAATGGGGAGTCCAACTTATATCAAGCTAGACCCCTTACCCATACAGATAAATTAGTCTAATAAAAAAAGTAACGATTCCAGAATTTTGTGCTATTAATGTACGTGCTTTCAGAATACACAAAAACATTTTAGAAAAATCTAAAAATCGATGTTGCAATATGTAGTGCAAGACACCGATGTATTCAAATATATGTATGTACACTCCGCAATACAATTATTGCATGACCTAGTTTTTTAGATCTATATCAACAGGTCATCAAATGTTTGACTTTTAATACACAAAAAGGATTGTTTTCAAACGTCTTTGACAAATTGTAAGTAAAAATTTTTTTTTCGGGGCGCTATTTTACTTTTTTTTGGCGATTGTTTAAAAATGTAGAACATCAGCTAATCTTTTGACTACTTAATTTCCTGCGAATTTTGCAATTTGGCACACCCCTGTTAAATTTTTTTTATGGCGGTTCCGCAAAGACATTTGCGCCATCTAAGCGGCTAACTGTAAGAGGTTAACAACTGATTTTGACTTTTAGAAATGCTTAAATCTATTTCTCGTAATATTTCCAAGCATTTCCGTGTAATTCCATATAATTCCGAGTATTTCCTTCTATTATTGCATTTTTTAGGCATATCCTATTTATTTCCAGGTTCTTCACTAGTATTACTGTCATGTTCTCAACTTGCAGGAAAGCTATTCTAGAAGAAATTTTAAAAGTTTTGCGGTTTTCTGCATTTTTCCAAATAGATACTCAAGTTCAAAGTAATAATTCTTTAAGATTTTGTTTCTTAAAAATTTTTTGAAGTAATATTAAATAAAGTAATAATAAAATTAGTTTTTCATAATTTTGCAAATCTTGTTAATTTCAACTATCTAAACTTATTGACCCATGAAGTATACATCTCTCTACTACAAAAGCTACATCCTCTTGCTTCAGCCATATGAATTTATCGACTTTCAGAAACTTTTTGAATTTTTTCGTTATTACCTCTGTGGCTATGCCTTTGCTTATAAATCGTAAACGTTTAAATTCACTGTACAATATAATTACTAAATCAATGGACTTTGAAGTTTCAGACAGTGATTCAATTATCTCTTCTACATCTTTATTGAAGGATTTTCTGAATGTTCTCACCTTTCTTAAATATTTTGATTTACCTTTGTTTTGACGTCTTTTTCTAGATTTGTTACGATCAATGCATTTATTGTTCAATCTTCTCACGCGAAATATTCTGGATAATCTGGATAATCTGGATGGATGTCCTTATCTATCTGAATAATACCATACAACTATTGTCTATTTAACTCCCATTTTGAGATTTATCAGTATAGTCTTTAATATTAATCAAATCGTGTTGTTGAAGAAGGACAGCTCTTTTTCAACATGTTCATCGGATCTTCATTCGGGTAGGATTTTCTGCCGCGATATCGACATTTCCATTTTCACTGCTTGAGGAATGTTGATTATTATCGGTTTTATCTTCTTCTCATTTAAATTTGGTTGTAGTAAGTAGACCTAATATTAACCTTTTTAAAACAAAATGCTTATTTTTAGCGCTCTATAGCGTCTTATTTTGAGTTTTGAAGTAGTACTCTAATTTCCTCTGACAATGGCGACTCGTTTCCTTGGCAGATGGTACCTGATCACCAAGTTTTTTCTAGTATAATAGTACAACTAAGAGCACAAAAAGATGTAGTATTTTAAGTAAAATAAGGCTCCTATAATTTACCTACAGTGTAGGGTGTTTTGGTGCCGCAGTTTTGCTTGCGCCGTTTCGGCGCCAAGGTTTTTGGCGCCAGGACGTTTTGGCGAGTGGATATCTTGGCGCCGTCCTATTCATAGGAACAATCCGATATTTAACATTCGGCATTTTCAATTTTTTTACAACATAATTTTTGTATGCGGTTCTACACGTGGTTGAGTGTCTTCTCACCACAACAATGTCATTTTTAGTTTTATTGTACTGTTGTGTTTTTTTTCATACCGCATATTACCAAATAAAGACAATTATTATAATGAAAAATTACAACTACTTTTCTGAACAGTCGTCATTATAACAAATTGTAGGCATTTCTAGTCTAATATCAACTTTGAAATGCACTTTTGTTTGAAGAAAATATAAACTATAAAAATATATTGATACATTTTCATGTTTTAATGCAACATTTTTCATTATTGTCGGGATGAGCCACAAGACATTTATATTGATCGTTCTATGTATTTTAAGAAGTATTCATTAATCTACCACTTGTGGTAAGGATATAATAACAGAACCAGTTTTTGACAAGCCGATCTTGCAAAGTATCTTCTTTATTTAAGTAGGTTCTTATACGACCACTTTGCATTCTCACACATGATTACTATTAATAGAGGTAGTTATTAAACCAGAGGAAAGTAATAATATAATTAACTGAATTTGGATGCTACAACAAATACAAGTTTTAAACGCATGCATTTCATTCCGATAAACACATAAATTAAACATTTTGTTTATTTGTTTGTGGAAATTAAAAGTTAATGCACAATTAACATCCTATAAACGTAACAGAATCAACGCGAAAACATCTATGGCCAAAACAATTTGCATCGTGGCGTCAAAATGACTCGGCGCTAAATCCAAAATGTCTTGGTGCCAAATCGACAGTACCAATATGGCGGCGCCGAAATGTCTCATTCCGATTTAAATAAATCGGTTATTTTATTCAATTTTCGCTTGTCTAATATTGTAATTAGGCCGTGCACATTAAATTCAATACAGGTGTTCATTGCAACCAGAGACCGTTACACATATTGTAGAGGATTGTCAATTAACGAAGTTTAAAGGAGGGTTTCCAAACATTCATAATTTAACGGATGAAGCAATATTATGGCTTACGAATCTGAAGGACATCTGAAGTTCAGCAATTTTTTGTATTCTTGTCTTGATTATCTGTTTTTCCATTATTTTGTTTTGCTATTTCTTTAACCTACTATTTTTTTGTCATTGTCATGACTGGCGCTTGGACCGGTCCATTATATGTCGTCATGCAATGGCTGTGCTGTTATATTTTATGTTCTTATTTACCTTCTATAATGTTTACACACTTAATTAATATTATTACATGTGAACACTAGGGCGGGTAAGGGTTGGCATGTTTAGGTTTTAGTGGTTTTCCTAAACCTTGAAGTAAATGCTTTACCAAGACGAACCAATCCACTATTGCACACGGTTTCGTCACCACACTATACAGGTTTATACTGATCTTCTGGGGCACCATACATAACACTTACATCACAATACAATATTTGTGTAATGTACCATACGAATAAATAAATAAATAATTGCAATTAAGTGTTTTTGAATACTTAGTTTAATTTCGGTTAACCAAAAGTTTCATAGTCTTAGAAAAGAAGACCACTTACCAAATTTTGTAGAAGTGCTCTGATATTTCAATATTCTTATCCAAAGAATCTATTAAGTAACTACTCATAGTCAAATAGTATTTGGTGGCTGAAGCATCTTGTATATTTTTTAACAAATCAATAACTTGAGTGGTACATAATTTGTTCGTTTCAATGTCAAAACAGGAATTATTGTTTTATAGCCTTTGTCCGTTTGTAGTAGCTCCCAGTAATTCTTAACTGATCTAAAAGTAAATTTAACGTTCCATTTGTGTTCTCCTAACTACTCCGAGAAGATCACTTTTCTACCTTCTCTGCCCCGTAGAGCACTTTTTCAACCCGAGTAGACAAAAAGTGTGTGAAAAATTAGGTCTTGTGGTTGGATCGCTTGGTATTGTAGGTTATGTTTGTTTGTTTTGTTTAATTGAGTCTTTTATGGTGCGGACTGTGAAAATTCTTCCTTTGCAGTGTATTTCGGTACTGTAGTTTCAATAAAATCTTCTACTAGGGCATAAAGTTGTAAACAAACTTGAAGAATTTGCATCCATAATTTGAAAGTATCGGATGGTGTAACGAGAGAAATGAAAATACTCTGTCATAAAGTCATCATAAGGTTGTATTCATATACTAAGTCGTCATCAGTTTTTGTATTGTCTACACTATCAGAAGATGAATCGACAACTACTAATTCTTTCTAAAAAAAGGAAATGTGTGAAAATTTTTTGGATCTCAGATGCTTGTCCATATTAAATTCTCCATTGTAGATAACAATGATAAAGTTTTTAAACCACCACTTGTATTGTAAAGTTGTGAAACACTTTGTGAAACTTTCTAAACAGATCTAATACAGAGTTACTCCTGAGTGAACTACTCCTATCAGTTCATCTGTTCATCAGATAAATGGAAAACAGAAAAACCGGAAAAGGTCGGTGATTCGATTCTTGTTTTTGGAAGGGGAATCGCGCAGCTGTGTACGGTGACTATTCTCCTTCAAAAGCGACCGTCAAAAATTGGTTTAACGAGTTTCAACGTGGTCGCACGTCGGTCGGTGCCCCGAAAACGGTTAGCACGGAGGATAACATGACAAAAATCCATGATTTTGTATTGGCAGATCTTCAATTTAAGGTGCAGCTGAGACAGTAGGCATCTCAAAACACCGCATGAAATTTTGGACATGAAAAAGCTTTTGACCCGATGAGTTTCTGCGTCGTTTCGTGACCGTGGATGAAACATGAATCAACTGGTACACACTAGAAACTAAGGAACAGTCGAAACAGTGAACTTCACACGGCGAACGTGCTCAGAGAAAGGTGAAGACTGTGCTATCGGTCGGAAAAGGGCTGGTTACTTTTTTCTGCGATTCACAAGGTGTGGTCTACATCGACTACCTAGAGAAAGGCAAAACAGTCACAGCGCCCCCCACGGAGGCCTACTTTGCAGACATAGACAGATCGTATTTTTCGGACGGGTTAAAGAAGTTGGGGCATCACAGGGTCAGGTGTATCGAGCTAAAAGCGCCACTGTTCCAAAATTTTCCAAAGTATTTCTTTTGTAGGCTAAGTATTCGTAGTCCATGCATAAATAATGTTAGATGGTAGATTTGTTGACCATGTTCACATGAATTAATTTTTAGTCAAATTTAACTATAGATAGGTTTTATAATTAAAAACAACATAATATCCAAGAATAAAAATGCTACTATCCCAAAGCTGAATTCTCGTGAATTAATTTTTAAGGAAATTTTGCAGTAAACAGTTTCTATAATTATTCCCACCAAACTGATACTAAAAGTGATGTGCTGCCTTCACGTTATGCTAGCACCCCGCCCGTAAAGAACAAACAGAATATCGTAAATGAACAAAAACATACACCAGAATTTTGTGCTCTATAAAAATGCATATTACGTCGGGGCAGTCTTAGCGTCACGTGTAAGTGTAAAGAACGCCAAAGAAATTACTAGCTGCGTCGGATGTAGTATCTAAATAAAGCAATAATTTTGTGCTTTCGAGATATCTTCGTTCCGAAATCCGAAAACAAGAAGCGTTTATCAAAAAATTGATCGACCACTTTTAGTATCAGTTTGGTTCGAATCGGTAGAAGCACAAAACTTGATAATGGAGCAATAAATTAGCACTAAATTATACTGTACATCCAAACTTTTTCTTCAGTGGTGGGGGGTGCTAGTGCTAGGTTTACAAAACGTAGAGTGTATACATAGGATAGAGCACAAAGGTTAGAGTACATTATAGTCTTTAATAGAGAACGTTGAAACTGTTCGCGTGAATATTTATGAAAATTAACAATAAATAGTTTTATTAACAACATATTCAAGAATTCAAGTGCTAATATTTTTTAAACTACGTTTTTCATTCACATGCGCGATGTTATAGTCCATACATAGGGTATTTAATGACGATATTACGTTTTTTTAATGAAATAAATATAATGAATTTTTCTTTTTCTTGTGCAAAAATATGTGCAGAATACGATGGTGGTAAAAAAATTAATCTTTTCACTAAAAATTTGAAAACTCTAAATAGTCGTGTATGCGTCGGTTCGTGTAATATTGTCATTGACTAATTAAAATTTTAAAATCTAAATTTTGCTTTTTCTTATACAAATATGTGTATAGAATACGATAGTGGTAAAAAATGTATAAAAAGTGATGTTATGGTTAACTTCTCCCCGTTGTGGTGAAGTGCGAATGTTCGGCAAGTGTTTTCTATTTTATGTTTTTTATCTTTAACACCTCGTTCTCCACAAATATTGTTTTTACCAATTAATTTAAAAAGTTTTTTTTTGAGCAATATAGCCACTTATTAATTACTTTTCATTTTTAGGAACGAACTGTGAACAAGAAGTAGCCATAAGTCCTCTATGTACACCAAATCCATGTGTGAATAACGGCGTATGTGTAGTTCACACAGGAAGCTCTCGCACTCAGTGCAATTGCTTGTCCGGTTTCACCGGATCATTGTGCGAAGTTAATATTAACGAATGTCAATCTAATCCGTGTCTAAATAATGGGTACTGTAAAGATGGAAACGATAGTTACTCATGCGATTGTAGCTATACCGGCTATGGAGGTAAAAACTGCGAGGTAAACATTGATGAATGCCGGACCAATCCATGCCAAAATTATGGAACATGTTACGATACATACGGCAGCTTTACTTGTCTGTGCCCTCCAGGATACGACGGAAAATCGTGTCAATATGTAAGTGCGGCCCTCAGTGTTTAATAAAATTTTTATTCACTGTTGCAGAATGTTGATGAATGCATTTCACAACCATGTTTGAATGATGGTCAATGCATTCATAAACTTGGTGGATACGAATGCCGCTGCCAGTCAGGGTACGCCGGGAGAATATGCGAGTTAGAAGTTTACGAAAATCCATGTTTACCTCCTAATTGTTCAACTGATACTGTGTGCATTAATAATCCCTGCTTAAACGGGGGCACATGCAACCCACTGACTAACTCGTACAACTGCACTTGCCCACCTGGATTCACAGGTCAGTGTTTGTGCTTTTTTAAATAATATGGGTTATTCTGACTTGCTTTGCTAATTGTGCTTGCATGCTTATAAATTTTGCAATAGGTATAAAATACCGGATATTTAAGGGAATGCGAGATAATTGACATTGTTATAGCATAACGTGTTAAGTATTAGTAAGTTATTTTATTATGTATTTTTAATGGTATTTGTTTCATAATCTTATTTATTGCACTATTTAATGTATGTTTATGAATGGCATTGTTACATAACACCAAATGCGTTGATTTGACATTAAACATTTTGAGAGCTACGATTGGTGAAAACAGGTCTTTTATGATAAAAGGATTCTTTTTATCCATATCCACACTAGTTTTTATAGTGACCCTGCATGTTGTTGTGAGGTGTTTTTCGTTAACTACAAAACTGTTTATTTTTTTAATGCAAGAGGTTTGAAATCAAAGATTCGTCAGTTAGCAAGCTTATAGTGAGTATACTTGGTAGAAGATGTTAATGCTGCAGAAAGCATTCGATTTCATTTAATATTCATTTCTTCATAGTACAACAAGGAAAAAATTTGATGAAAATATATGATAACTTAGCATGGCTTACATATTATTTTATTATTCAAAACCGGCGCATTTATTTGGGTCAGTGTTGAACGTGTAATTAATTTTATTTTGCGGTTGCATGATTGTTGTGATTTAGGTACTATTAGTACTAAATCTATTGCGATTCGTGTTAATCATTTTATTTTTTATCAAACAGGTTTATATCCTTTCTTAAATTTCACGTACTTTATTATAAAACAATCCGCTATTTTCTTACAAATTCAGTCGAATTTATTTTAACGAAGAGTCAACGTCCCCGAACTAATGTTGTTTTGTGGTGTTATTAAATAAAACAACTGTTACAAATAAAAACATGTAAAAAGTTATTTTACAGTTTAGTGGACACGACTGTAAATTGAGTATAAACTCGTAATTATGGCTTTAATGGAATAATTTTGGATACTTAAAATTGTAAAGGTAGGTACGTTAAACGCACAGGAATAAATAATTCTTTGATTTGCAATTTTTTTATTTTGCACGCGCATATATCGCATGCTTTATCAAAACGCTTAACAATATTGGTGTTAACTTATATAATAAATAATTACTTTACGTTACGGAAGTTAATTTATGAAATTCTTAGGTAATTTATGTAATGCTAGTAAAGGCGGATGTGCAGCAAACCCTTGTAATAACGGGGGATTATGCATTGAAAAATTTAATGGATTCTTTTGTAATTGCTCAGAACAATGGATGGGTGTAACTTGTGACGAACCATTTAATATTTGCAAATCAAAATCTTGTCTTAACAACTCTACTTGTATTGCATCTGCAAACAAAGAGAATATACATGTAACTGCTTAAAAGGTTGTTAACTTTAAGTGTGTTACTTCATATTATTACATTTGCCTTACAGGTTTTTTAGGAAAAAAATGCGAAATTAATATTGACGATTGTCTCGATGTAAAATGTCCTCCGGGTCAAGTTTGTGTCGATTCTGTTGACGAATACGAATGTCGTTGCCCCACAGGCTATACCGGTGAGAATTGTAGCGTGTTAATTGATCCTTGCCTACATATTGAATGTGCCAATGGAGGTACTTGTACATATGACAATTTAAACACGTACGCTACATGCATATGCCTCCCTGGTTATACAGGAAAGTGATATATTGGAAATATTTTTCATCTCGCTTAAATTTGATCGTTTCGATACATTTTTAGCTACAAGTGTCCATCTGCTTCTTAAGCAATCATGGGGGTTTTTCATCTTTGTTTTTTTTTTTCAATTTACATCATTTGTTTTCAAATTTTTGGTATAATTAACCGAGTTTCATCATATTATTATCGCATTATCATTGGTTTGAGCACATACTGTCTGCTATTCGGCGATTCAATCGAATTAAATACCATTTCGAAGCCGTTTACGTTGTAGATATTTTATTATTAACACAAACATTAATATTGCATGTGTAAAGTATTTGCTTTTTATTAAGATGTATCTTGCGTTAATTAGTTATTATTGTGTTTATAGTAAGATCATTTAACATATGTACCTATATGTGTAACATAGTACTTACATAATTTCAATCATCTCATTATAGGAGCTAATTGTGATACCGATATTAACGAATGTGATTATCCCGGCGTATCAGTGTGTAATCACGGTATTTGTGTTAACAAGCCTGGTAGCTTTCAATGTTACTGTGAGCCAGGTTATAGTGGCGAAACTTGCAGTTTAGATTTTGACGAATGCCTTTCAATGCCTTGTCGTAACAATGCAACGTGCCTTAATAAAGTTAATAACTTTGAATGTGTTTGCCCTCCTGGATACACTGGTAAGAGGTTAATTGGAAAACTTAGTTTCGTTAATTCTAGTTTTTGTAGGAAAAGATTGTTCGATAAACATTAATGAATGTGAACCAATGCCTTGCGTGAGTGGATCTACATGCATAGATGGTATTAATGAATACACTTGTATTTGTTTACCGGGTTTAACCGGAAAACAATGTGAGATCAATATTGATGACTGCGAAGTACGTGTTTTACAAAAAAAAAATGCTGTAATAAACAACTTAATTTTATAGTCATCCCCTTGCCTCAATGCGGCTCAGTGCATCGACGGATTAAATAGCTATACTTGTAATTGCTCAGATACGGGATTTGTAGGAACTCATTGTGAAATAAATATTGACGACTGTATCGGAGATCCCTGTCAGAATGGTGGTCAATGTTTAGACGAAGTCAAAATTACCGTTGTCAATGTTATCCCGGTTACTCAGGTTTGTTCCTTACATAGTATAAGTCGCATTGGTGCAATATTTCGCTCCTCAGGAAAAAATTGCGAAGAAGATATCAACGAATGCGAAAGCAGCCCGTGCAAAACTTCGGCTTATGTCTTGAAAAATCGAATAGAACTCTCTACGAATCTAATATATTGTCTAGTATAAATATAACGTTACCGGAAGTATTCAACAGATCATTTCACTACTCTGATGCAGCAGGGTACATAAAACTCTATCAGTACCTACTATTAACGCGATTATATTTACTTACAGGTACGAATGTTTATGTTTAATGGGCGTGACTGGTAGAAATTGCGAAATTAATATAAACGAATGCGAAAGTTCTCCTTGTTTGACCGGTTCATGTGTGGATAAAATCGGCGGTTATATTTGTGAAGTGTGATGAAGGTTTTGAGGGCGAACATTGTGAAATCGACATCGACGAATGTGACAAGTATCAGCCTTGCAAGCACGGGTTGTGCATGGATAGACGTGCAAATTATTATTGCGACTGCGAATCGGATTATGGCGGAAAAAATTGTTCAGTGTTACTCACAGGTTGTCTAGAAAACCCATGCTCCAACAATGGTACATGTAAACCTTATTTGATAAACGAAACCGAGCACAGATTTAATTGTTCGTGTTCGAACGGGTTTCATGGTGATACTTGCGAAAAGGTTACTACTATGTCTCTATCGGGTCATTCACTGGTTATTGTCAACACAACACGAGAAGAAGGCTACGATATACAATTTCGATTCAAAACTACTCTTGGCGACGGCTTATTAGCACTTGGAAAGGGATTGACATATTATATACTGGAATTATCTCGAGGTAGACTTAACTTGCACTCGAGTCTTTTAAACAAGTGGGAAGGGGTATTCATTGGTTCTAATTTGAACGATAGTAATTGGCAAAAAGTGTTCGTTGCTATTAATTCGTCACACCTAGTCTTATCAGCTAATGATGAGCAAACGATATATCCGATTACTTTCAACGAAAATTATAATGTGTCTTCCACAAGCTTTCCCACAACGTTTATTGGGGTATTCCCAGCAATCTAAGGAAATTAACTCACGAGCAACCTTTTTTGGTTGGATGTTTGGAAGATGTTTTAATAAATAATGAATGGGTTCTTCCTGAAGTGCAAAATTTTTCCGGTATGGGTTTTCAAAATGTTGAAGTTGGTTGCCATCGCGAACCACAGTGTAATCCAAATCCTTGCTATTCGGGTGGGCATTGTACGGATAAGTGGCGCGATTTTAGTTGTACTTGTGAAAGGCCACATTTGGGACGGACTTGTCAATATAGTAAGTTTGATTTTTCATCTCCAGTTAACTTTATCAGCCGATTAACTACTATGGAAACACAGCATTGAGCTAATCAAATTTTTAGAAAGTCGCGTTTCTAAAATGATCAATCGACAGATAAAATTAACTGGAGATGAAAAAAATCAGGCCTAGTATCTTAATCGATCGTTTCAGATTACACTGCAGCAACATTTGGTTATGAAAACATAACTAGTTCTTTGGTGACTGTAACCGTAGCAGATGCCGCACGTCGGGCTATACGGTCTATATTAGATATTAGTATGTTCATACGTACCAGACAATCTGGAGGCCAAATTTTTTACTTGGGATCAGCGTTAACACCTAATAATATAATAGACGAGACCTTTATTGCTGCGCAACTAGAAGGCGGAGAGTTATTAGTTCGAATTCAATTTAATGGGACTCCAGAGTCGTACACGGTTGGCGGCGTTAAGCTTAATGATGGGTATAATCATTTAATTGAGGTAAATTGTGAACTTATATTAAGTATCGATTATATAACAACAATTGCAGGTTATTCGTAATGTAACACTTATTCAAGTCAAGCTGAACGGAACGGAATACTTTCGAAAAACAATTTCATCGACTGGTACTTTAGATGCGCAAGTGTTGTTTTTGGGTGGACAACCTCAACTTCGACCGGTGAGACAAGCTGCTGACAGCCCTAAAGCTGATTTAACAGCAACTACCGGGAGCAGCTGCTGCCGTTGCTACTCCACTCTAGCATGATTCATTTAAAGGAATCATTCAAGACGTCCAAGTGAGTTACTATCTCGACTTTACTTTTCACATAGAAAATTGAAGGATTTTTTCACAATTCTAGACGTACCTATAGATTACCCAGATTTACTACCCGTAAAAATGCTCTCCCTAAAATAGCGTGTTGTGAACTAGCTTTATATATATCTTACTGATAACTCAAACGAGATGACAATTCGTCAGGCTTTAAGTCAATTTTTCACTCAATTTTCTCGAATTGTTACAATCAATCACATATGTCCAGTAATTACTGTTACACTCTAACTCATCTATACAGGGTAGCTTTTATGTATGGAACCAAGGCTCTGTAGCCAAAACGGTTGAAGGCATCATTCTGGAAATTTTAGGGATCAAATCTGAAGCTATTTCACATAATTTGACACAATCAAAAATTTCTTTGCTCGATAATTTTTGACACGGCCGCCATCTTGAATTTTTAAATAGCAAGATGGGTCATGTGATATATCATTTGAAAGCTTATTTTATTTACTTTGTAACTGAGTTTGAATATTTGAGTTGGATGGTAAAAATACGCTCAGAAAAATACAAATTAATTTACTGCTCACGAAATAATTATCGAGAAAAAAAAAGGAACAATAAGACTTACATGGAGAAACAAGAATCATTAGATTTAAATAACATCGTATGTAGAAAGTCAATGTTCTTAAGAAAACTGAAATACTTTAGCGAATTAAATGCTCAAAATGTGAACCATTTACCTCCTGACAGTAATGTATACGATTTAGGAAAGAATTAATCGAATTTATCAACCAATTTTCTGGAATAGCTGCAATCTCAGCTTCAATACGGTTTCTCAATTCATTTAAATCGTAGGGTCTGTTCTTGTATACACAGCTTTTCAAATGGCCCCACAAGAAAAAGTCCAGAGGGGTCAAGTCAGGTGACCGGGCTGGCCACTCGAGAGTTCCCCTTCTTCCTATCCAGCGTCTTGGAAAAGTTTCATCTAGATAATTTCGAACGTTTATCCCATAATGGGGTGGGGCACCGTCCTGCTGAAACCAGATATCGCCCCTAACAGCATTTGGGTCGTCCACGTTTGGAAAAAGTTCCACAATCCTAGGGATAACATTCTCCTGTAGGATGTTGAGGTAACTGTTGGCATTGAGATTCCCTTCTATGAAAAATGGTCCAATAATTCTACCTCAATTATGCCACACCATACATTTATTTTTGAGGATACTGGGTGTGCACTGTTTCCATCAATGTGGATTCGTGTCGGAATAATATCGGCAGTTGTGTCTATTTACGGCGCCATTGAGAGTAAATGTGGCCTCATCAGAGAACAAAATGGAACTTGCAAAATTGTTATTCTCCGCAATTGCTTCCATAATGTTCTCGCAAAACTGATCACGTCTATCAAAATCGTCTTCCGATAATTCTTGTACTAAATGTACCTTGTAAGGATGATATTTGTGATGCTTTAGAATTTTCTGAACTGAATATCGAGACATATTATGGTTTAGTGCAAGCTGATATGCTGATGTTTTGGGCTGATGAACTACATCCATTAATACTGCCAGTGAATTATCCTCTGTAGCCACTGTTGTTGGTCGGCCACTTCTGCGACGGTTCTTAACACTCCCAGTGATATTATACCGTCGTAAAGTCTTGGTCACAGTAGATCTCACTATAGGATTCCTATCAGGGTTTTCAGCATTGAAGAGTTGGCAAACTTCTTTATGCGTGCGTTTTCTATCGCCGTAACCAACCATCATAAGAATTTGTAATCTTTCTGATTCAGTTAGCTGATTCATTTTTACGAGACGGTTCTAATTATTGAATAATAATGAACTAGTAATGAGAATAACTGATGTTTTGACGTTATAACGTTACCTAGGTAACGTCACCTAGGTAACGTGTCAAAAGCATCGCCACCTAAATTAAAAAGGCGATAATACAAATAATTGCAGAAATAATTATTAGAATAAATTTTTAGGTATTTCCTCCAAATACAACTTCAATGTTTCTAGTCAGTTGCAAAGTAAATAAAATAAGCTTTCAAATGATATATCACATGACCCATCTTGCTATTTAAAAAATTCAAGATGGCGGCCGTGTCAAAAATTATCGAGCAAAGAAATTTTTTGATTGTGTCAAATTATGTGAAATAGCTTCAGATTTGATCCCTAAAATTTCCAGAATGATGCCTTCAACCGTTTTGGCTACAGAGCCTTGGTTCCATACATAAAAGCTACCCTGTATGTCTAGAAACTGAGCTTGACAACTTGAGTTTTCTTATTACCAAAAATTGTGTAACGAATAAATAAACATGAAATACATCAAAAAACAATGAGCACGCACTATTCGTACTCTATAAGTTAAATTCTACAATTAGTGTCATTTATACGTAGTAAAAATCCTTACGTCACGAAATTTTTCCCCTAGTAAAATTTTACATTGTGAGAGTGAATAAATGTTTTTGAAAATTTAGCACTTCTGCTCGGGAACATCCTTCTCTAAATTATTGACTGAGAAGTAAACATTCGATAAATTCCAACTGATCTCATCATTTTATTTAGTTTTCAATATGAGAACTAATTTGCAAGTACTTTCTCAAACGCTAAATAGTATAACCTTGGAATATTCTCTCAGTTTTTAAGGTTTTTATATAGATTTTCGATATATTATATGATCTGAAACTAATTGAGAAAAACACAAATCTTGTTATTTTTTTAAGGTAAGTAATGGATCGAAAATTATGGTGGTAGAATTCTTTCCACTCAAAGTAGAAGAGCTCGACATACCAACTTCATTCGGAACGGTATCGTTCGATAATTTTACGATACGACAAGGCGTCTTATCCGACGATTCGTGCAAAAATAATCCTTGCAAACATGGTATATGCGCAAACACGTGGAACGATTATCGGTATTTAAAAGGCGATATCCAAAAATTTTTCTATTAATTTATTGTTTCAGTTGCATTTGTGAACGCGGCTTTAAAGGCAAAGACTGTACCGAAGTGGAGTTTTGTGAATTGGAAAGGTGTCCAGAAGATTCGCAATGTAAAAATTTGGAAGATGGGTACGAATGCATTGCCAATGCTACTTTCGATGGTCATACGCCACCTCTTATTTTCAATTTAGTTAGACGCGACACGATGGATAATTTATATTTTGATTTTATCGAATTAACGTATCGAACTAAGTCGTGGGGAACTATTTTGTTTGCAAAACATCTTGAAAATCATTTTATTGTTTTCGTTTATCACGATGAAGTTATTGTTGACTGGAACGTTGGGGATGACATGCAGAGGAGACGTTTTTATAGGGAAAACTTTGAAGGGCAGTGGCTTACTTTGCATTTTGAGTTTAAAGATAGAATTATTAAGGGCGGGTTTAAGGAAATGATTACGGATGACGCTCCAAATTTTGTCGTCGATAACTTTGATTACGCAAATTTTACTGAGATATTCAGTAAGGGTATTATTTATATCGGAGGCAGCGATAACAAAACTTTTAATTATCCAAGCATCTTGAATAACGACTACGGTAACGGTACCACTTATTTTAATGTGATGGAGAGTACCACTGACTTTACATTTACGAGTAATGCCGTAGAATTACCTGAAAATGGATTCACAACTGATTCGTCACCTTTGTATAGAAGAGACATCAGTAAAAAATCTGACCGGTTTAAGGTAAAATTGGACGAGTGTGATTTTTTTTAAATGGTAATTACACTTTTTTGTAGGGATGCTTGGGGGAAATTCGTATTGGTAAATTGTTATTACCATTTTACATTTCTCCGAAATTATACAGGGTGGAAAACTATCCGCATCAATATTTTGATCTACACGCTGCGGATGATATTATCGGATGTCAGTTATGCTACAATACTGATTGCTTTAATGGTGGACGGTGTAATGATCCCACAAATACTTACCAATGTCAGTGTCCTGATGGATTTGCGGCCGATGATTGTTCAATTGATATTAACGAATGTGAAAACAATAACTGCCAGAACAACGCAACCTGTATTGATAAAATTGCAGCTTATGAATGTCGATGTGTGGATGGTTTTGATGGAATTTTGTAAGTTTTTTTAAAATTATTAATGAATGCTTACTATGCAGTTGATTGATTGCAGTTGTGAACATGAAATTGATGAATGTGAGAGTAATCCTTGTCGCCATAACGGTACCTGTATGGACTTATTGGCCGCATTTAAATGCGATTGTCCGGAAGATTATGTGGGTAAACAATGTGAAGCAATTCGAATAATTACTTGTGAGAATAGACCATGTCACGACAAAGCAGCATGCGTTGATGGAAGAAGTAAAGTGTAGAGAATTGCACAATTTAAACGTATTAATTGTAATTTTTAGATGTCGAGACCGGAAATAATTTTACGTGTATATGTAGCGAAGGTTTTGTTGGAACTCTTTGTGACCGAGCGTATTGCTCTCAAACTCCTTGTCAAAATAGTGGAAAATGTAATGTTACTCAACCTACCCCTTCTTGTTTCTGCGAGCGGGGTTTCGACGGAAGATATTGCGAAATTAATGTAGATGATTGTTTCTTACCTACATTGCGAAATCCTTGCTTAAATGGTGGAATTTGCATTGACGGAATTAATCGGTACGATTGTAATTGTACAAATACAGGTACGTTCTTATTTTATTAGAATTTTAATTAATCAAAGGGAGGGGGCGAGTTAAGTGTTGTTAAATTAAAAATAAATAAGTACGTCTCGGGAGTAAAGGATGTTTGCCGGTTCAGGAAAGGAGGAGGTTCCTTAACCGACAAATGGCTAAGGATCCCACAAGCCAATTGTACACTCATGAAATTTAAAACTTGGACACCACAATTTCTGTAAACAAAAGTTTGCACATTGTGAAACGGGCTTAAGGGTATCATTTACAATTCTAACAGCAGGTAGTCTCAGCAGGGGTTATCTTATAGAAGGACTGTAGAATGAATCATTACACTAAGCACGTTTTAGAAAATAGGTAATTTACGTTGCTTACTTAATTTTTTCTTTAAAGAATATATTTGAAGGTATCGCTAATTAAACACCATAGCTCGATTAATTATCGAATCAAAATTTTGTTTAGGAAATGTTTACAAAATAAAATTAGAAATAATTTTGATTTAAAAACGTCTACAAGCAATAACTTTTAAATTAAATCAAAAACTAAACATGGTTATTTGGGTTGACTGATTATTACTTATTTTTAAATAAATCTAACCTACTAATTATTGTAAGTTATTAAAAAAAATCATTAAACTCTCTATTCATAATATTTAGTCCTTACAAAATGTATATTTTATGACGTTTCATTTTTTCTGTAGTTAATATAAAAGTGAAAATAAAAACTAAGGCAATTCTTATTGTCAACGTATATATTTGGTTTTTTGACAAGTTTATTACATACCGGCTATATCTAAGGAACTATTTGTCTTACAACTGTCGGAAAAAAAATCTTGTTTAGTAAAGTTGCTACGAGAAATTACTGGAAAATATTTTTGAGCTTCTAAGTGCACTGCTAGGGGGCGTATTTGCGAATCAAAATTTAATAAATCCGAATTACTTCAAATATGAACAGTGAAGATAAGACAATTGGAACGTTTTGGGATTCTCCGGTTAACACTCTACAAATTATTTATTTAACATTTTTCCCTATTTCGTCAAATAAGGGGTGGGGAAGGGTTAAATCTTATTGGAGAAAAGTTCGATAACGTCCGACTACCTTAACCGTTATCGACTAACATTGTCTTATTGGAATGCTAATAGGCAGCCGCCTGATTTTCAGTAATAACACCGAAGATTTTATTCAAGACCAAACCGCCAGATGGCGGGCATTGGCGGCTTTGGCCGGTTACCTAATTTTCCATGAAAATTAAATGAAAGGCTAATGTTTTCATTTGCTCATCTTACTACCAATGAAATTACCTAAAATATGGCGCAAACCGCAAGTCTCTACCTTTTTCAAAATAAAGTTATGAACAAAAATAGGTTAAATTTTTACTTTCCTAGTGAAATTCCAAATAATTCATATTTATCTTACAAATATCAAAATTTTTAGTTTTAATTCAGCAAATGTTCAAAAATACCACCGTTGTTGTTGATGCAACTTCGAAGTCTTCGTCTGGTTCCAAAACAGCAGCTTCAATTTCTGCCACAGAAATCGATGCAATCGCATTGTGGATTCTATGAATCATGTCTTCGCGTGTGGTTGGCCGGGTCTGGTAGACAATATCCTTTAGTCGTCCCCATAAATAAAAGTCTAACACGCTTAAATCAGGGGATCTGGGTGGCCAGGGAAATAAACTACCCCGCCCTATCCATTTATTCGGAAACTGAATATTTAAATAATCCCTCACGTTTGCAGCATAATGGGCAGGGCAACCATCGTGTTGAAACCACATGTTTACACGAGTATATAAAGTTACCTCCTCCAACAGAATTGCTAAAGAGTTTCTTAGAAATTCTAAATACCTTACTCCGTTCAGAGTCTCGTCAAAAACAAAAACAATAATTTTATTTTCGATAATGCCGCACCATACATTTACACTGAATATATTTTGGTTATCAATTGCAATCATCCAATGGGGATTACTTGCCGACCAGTAATGGCTATTGTGCAAGTTGACTTGACCTCTGCTAGTGAACGTAGCCTCGTCTGTCCATAAAATTTGAGCAAAAAAATTGGGATTTTCTCTGTCCATTTGAAGCATCCAGTGGCAGAAATCTAACCGTTGGTCAAAATCAGGTAGTGCGAGTGCTTGATGCAGTTCAACATGATATGCATGTAATTTTCCTTCGATTAAAATTCTGTGAATAATCGATCGAGGAAGTCTCAGATCTCTCTACATCCCTTATACTACGTTTAGGATAAGCTTCCACATAAGCAAGCACGTTGATAATATTATCTGCACTTCGTGATCTCCGAATTCTATGTTGAGCTGGTATCGGCAACACTTGTCCAGTTTCTCGCAGACGTCTTGACAAACGCCTAAAACCCTCCGTGAAAAATGTCGCCTCTCCGGATGTCTTACCGCGTACTCGCGCGGCAATAACTGCGTTTTCCAAACTTACAAAATACACTGCTAACATGTCATAAGCTTCAGCAATAGTGTACGACATAATGGTCAAATTGTTTACACAGTTTTTAATTACAACGGCACAAAATCGCAAAACAAGTATTGTATTTTACCAGCGAAAACTAATGACAGCTAAACATTGACAAATTAATTTGTTTATTTTTCACGGCTTACTTATTATTAAAGGGTATGTTATGTTATTTTACCTTACATAAGCTGCGACTTCAAAGTTACGTTATTTTTTACGTTTGGATTAAGGGGTTAGTTTTATGTAATATGTAAAATATCCGAATATTTTTAGAATTTTATTAGGAAAATTAATTGTTTAACCTATTTTTGTTCATAACTTTATTTTGAAAAAAGGTAGAGACTTGCGGTTTTTGCCATATTTTAGGTAATTTCATTCGTAGTAAGATGAGCAAATGAAAACATTAGCCTTCCATTTAATTTTTCATGAAGAATTAGGTAAACGACTAAAGCCGACAATGCACGCCATCTAGCGGTTCGGTCTTGAACAAAATCTTCGGCGTTGTTACAGACAATTAGTCGGCTACCCACTAGCATTCCAATAAGACAATGTTCGTCGATAACGGTTAAGGTAGTCTGACGTTATCGAACTTTTCTGTAATAAGATTTAATCCTCCCCCTCCTCTTATTTGACGAGATAGGCCAAAATGTTAAATAAATAATTAGTAGAGTGTAAACATGAGAATCTCAAACCTTTCCAATTGTCTTATCTTCACTGTTCATATTTGAAGTAATTCGGATTTATTAAATTTTGATTCGCAAATACGCCCCTAGCAGTGCACTTAGAAGCTCAAAAATATTTTCCAGTAATTTCTCGTAGCCACTTTACTAATCAAGATTTTTTCCGACAGTTGTAGGACAAATAGTTTCCGAGATATAGCCGGTGGCCGACCTTAGCGGGACACCCGGTATTTACTTTTGACAAGAATTTATTACATAATTATAATTAAGTTACCAAGTTATAGTTTAAAATTAAATGAAAACTTTTTTTAAATAAAGGTATTACTAGATAAATATAAGAAATTAATAATGGGTGTGACCTCCATTATTGATACATTCTTGAGGCGTCTGCTCATTGTCGCTATCAAGGTATCAATATAATTAATAATCGTTTCCCATGCGGTATCAATGGCTGCAATTAGTGCATTACGGTTTACTGGTATAAAATTTGGCCCTTGTTGTCTTCGGATAACAGCAAGTATTCCAAACATTTCGATAATGTTACAATCTGGACTTTCTGCTGGCCAGGGTAACAGCTCCAAGTTGTTTTCTCGTATCCACCTTTCAACTTTTCCATACTTTTCATTCCTAACTTGATATGTAATGGTGGAAGTATGATTTTGTCTCTGCTTACCAACGGCTCCGTGATTACATTGGCTTTACCGACCGTTAAAGAATTTCTTACAGGCCAAATATCTTGTTTCCAATGAAGTTGCTTTGCTCTTACTGTCCCACATGCAAATGAAGCAAGGGTATTTCGTGTATCCACTTTGTTGACCGAGTAAAAAATTAACCATTTGAAATCCACGCAGATCGACCATTGATGCTCCGAGTAATTAATTTTTTCTAAAACTAATTTTATATTTTCGTATTCTTCTTTGAGTTTTGTAGAATGGGCAATCGGAATTGATGCATATTTATTTCCATTGTGCAGTAAGACGCATTTTAAACTTTTACAACTGTCAATAAATCGGCGCCACTCAGTAGGATTTGTATTCCTTTGAGCCCATATCCAGAAGCAGCTTCGCGACATCATTACAGTACACTAGTTCCTCATTTTCACTAAAGTATTGTAGTAACTCACTTTCGCGTGTTCTATATGTGGTAATTGTTACCATCGGTGCTAATAAATTTCTTTCTTTCAATCTTGAAGCTAACAGTTCCGATCCTTTTTTGATAAATGCAGATCACGTATTAAATCACTGAGTTCATTTTTGAGAAAATAACTTTGGCGTAGATGTTTCACCCTCCCATTCACTTCCACTGGTAGACTGTACAGATTTCTGTGAATTTGGCAACATCATTGTTTCTGAGGGTATCCGGAATTACTTTTGAAACGTATATAGGCCGCTGAAGATTTTCATTGTGTAAAACAGGACATTTTGTAGACTGTAAATCTGGATATTTCCAACGTTTGGTTTCGATTAAAACCTTTCGCATCTACTACGCAAAAGTAACAATCATCGAAATGATTTTTAGGCTCCATCCAGATCATAGGAATACCAAAATTTAATCCAGCACGTTCTCCTTCCTCCACAACCGTAAAGACTCAACACAAGACTCTACAGACTTTATGAGGAACCCATGCCTTATCTAATTTATCTATTTTAAAAACCGAAATATTCGGCATAAGTCTCCTTGGACGAAGTGATATTTTCTTTCGTTTTTTCGTTATATAGAACCCCACAAATATAACAAAACAAATCAGTACTATATTTACACTTTCTCTTCGTGATATGAACTCATGTTTTAAAAGACAAGAAAATATATTAGAATGAAAATTTCAGTAAACGAAACAAAGTATTGACACATGGCAACTTATACAGATGCAATCGTCTAAGTACTTGCAATATGTCGAATAACTGAGATCAGTTGTTCTGCTGGATAGGACGGGGCCTGCGCGCGGGATCACGTGATATTTGTATGCGCGAAAAGGTGCGCAAAACCCTAATCATAGCTGGAAATTTTTTTTTTATTGCAACCAAGCCGATAATTGATCAAAATATAAGATATGCAATATAATCATGAAAACAAGAGCACATCCAATAATTTCATGAATAAATTGTAATCTGGGCACTGGAAACATCAAAATTTGCTAAGATATCCAGGGCAACAAAAAATTTTTTTTTTGTAGAGCTGTGTAATTAATCGAGCTATGGTGTTTAATTAGCGATACCTTCAAATATATTTTTTAAAGAAAAAATTAAGTAAGCAACGTAAATTACCTATTTTCTAAAACGTGCTAGTGTAATGATTCATTCTACAGTCTTTCTATAAGATAACCCCGGCTGAGACTACCTGCTGTTAGAATTGTAAATGATACCCTTAAGCCCGCTTCACAATGTGCTAACTTTTGTTTACAGAAATTGTGGTGTCCAAGTTTTAAATTTCATGAGTGTACATGGCTGAAAGGAGCATTTTTTCTTTAGAGGGATTTTAATTTGGACAGAATTGACATCTGTGCGTTTTTAAGGTCTGCCTAGGCTTGTATCTTTTAACTTTACATAAATAATCCACAGGAGTAAAATAGTAAAAACTCTTATATTTGTCAGATACTTGTTTGGACAAGTGAAATCAATGACACTGTAATTGAGTTTGTATTGATTATAAAAATTAAATTCAATTTCCACGTGCTAAAAACGTGAATATTACTGTTGTTTGTAAGCTGAACTTTCTATTGTTTTTAGGATTCTCTGGTTTGCTGTGTGAATTAGATATCGACGAATGCAAGATTGAAGATGTTTGTGGTGTGGGCAAATGCCTTAATTTGCAAGGTTCTTACGAGTGCGAATGTCCACAAGGTAGCTGCGGTTTTGGTTGCGAAATTAACGACCCGTGTCAAAATAATCCGTGTGAGCATGGAGAATGTCGATCTAAATGCACTAACGTTGCCGATTACGTTTGCAATTGCGAGGAGCACTGGATAGGAAAAAATTGTTCTAATAATAAAGTAAAATATAGTGATAAGTGATTTGTTTTATTTATTGAATATATTTTTCAGTTGGATGCTCAACGCACCGGGGATAGCATTAACATTCTTATAGTTATAATAACCTGTCGTAATTATAATAATATTGGTAGGTTTTCTTTGTAGCCGCTGTTGTGCTAGTAAACATGGCTCGTAGCAAACGCGCAACTAGGGGTACCTATGTCCGAGTGCTCAAGAATTTTGCAACTCAGCGTCGAACTAGATAACGTACTTAAACCACTCCCCCTGAAGAAAGATTAATATAATTATTGAATCCTAATATGGAGCAGCTGTAATTGTTTAGTATTTCCCCTTAATTTATTGTTTTCCTTTTGTAACTTGGAAACACTATCTCTTAGGTCTTATTTTAGTTAGATAATTAAAACAGTGAATCTATTCTGGTAGAATCTCCATAGCAAGCTCCACGAAATGAAATAATGATGTGATTTGAGTAATACAAAGCTGCAGGCTCTTCCTTCACACTGCAGTTTAACAAGTGATAGAAACTAAAGGTATGGCGTTGTACATAATTTTATTGCATTTTATGTTATATGATTTTTGTAATTTTTCTTCTTACTAATAGTGGCAACTGTTAATCAGTACTTAATTAATGTTTTTATTGTAACTAAGTGCATCTTAATATCCGTCCAATGGTGGTATTCAAATTTTGTATTTACTATTTGTGAAACTGTTTTAATAATTATATTTAAATACAAAGGTCTTTATTAATTGTGTTTTTCTTCTTTATATTTCAGTCACGTTTTACTCTGTATAATTGCGAAATTCGGTTTAAGCTGCTGTTAAATATTTTTTCTTCTTCATTTATATCTTGGATCCAATGTTCTTTAATATTTTCAATATTGATTATTTTAAGATTGGAATTTTCTTCGTAAACCTAAAACATAAGTTAATAAACAAAAGTAAAATGTAAGGTGTTAGTCGACGCTAACAAAAAAAAGTGAATTCTTAATACTTAATTAAGTCGAAAGCGAACGAAAAGTATGTGTTTTCTGATAAACTTAATAATTGTCCATTTTATGGTGGCGTAATTTTCTTAATTTACATAATCATATCGACTTTACGGTCAATACCATATTTTTCTTTCATCGTTATCTATATTGGATCATATATCTTTGATATTGATTTTCTCTTATTTATAATAAATGAAGGGGTCAGAAGCAAAAGCACCTAAGTGACATTGTGAACATTCTGAGCTTTCAAAGTTGTAGCTCTACTATAAAATCTGGCTCGATCATTTTGAAATACAGCACTATAGGTGACTTTTATGTATTATTTATACTGAATTTTTCTCTCTCAGAATCAGCAGATAAGTTAAACTTAAGGAAATATCATTTCGACGATTTTGTTTTTGACCCCTTCAAATATTAAATAAATTTTATATGCATCACTGCCAAAAAGTGTTGTTTGGTTCTCGTTTAATTTTTTGTCTTGGCATTTTAAATTTTTTTACAATTTTATTTAAGCTTTTTTTCCAAAAAGCATCTGTTGGATGAAGTTTTGAAACCAATCATTGGTTACCTGTTACCTCAATTTAAAGAACAGTAGATCGTGTTACCATAAAAAATGTTTTGTTATCGGCCAGTTTATGTGTTTTATAAGTGAATATTCATTGTAATGTTGGTTGTCGTATTTTTTAACATACTAACGAATCTTATCGTTTTGTTTTTCTTATCGCATTCACCAACTGCGAGAATTAATAAACAGCCAGGATCAAATTACACTTATTATTTATTTTACATTTACAGTTCTTTATTGGCGTAAATAACAACCTCGTGAAGCGGTGGGGCGCTTGGTATATAAGGGCGCACCGCGCACCAAAAAACATGCCCGAAACGGTCGACTTCTGCAAGATTTCGCCAGCACCAGAAACCTCGTAGTTGATGGTACGTACGAACTTACGCTGCAACTAGGTAACGGTTTGCTGCACGTCATCGACATCGTGTTAGTTCCCACAACATTAGGCTCCTACAGGACCTGACGACGATCTCGGATTTGAGTTTGAACAAAGAGTATATACTCTTTAGTTTGGATCACGAACCGGTCCAACTCCAACTCGAAGATTCCTTCAATTCGAAAAAGACCGCGACATCATGACCGACTTTCCAAAACCGAGGTCAAACAACTATTCATGGAAGTCCCGCTTATCGAAAATATCCCACAAATTCAAGATGCGGTTGTAAATCTCACCGATCTCGTGAAGAAATGTATTGACAAAGCCACCAATCAAAGGAAAAGAACACCAACTGCAGCGTCTATTTAACCAACAGAAAAACACCAAAAAACTGCACCAAAAAACTTTACTTGTATCCGAGTAGTAGGTCTGCAACTTATTATATTGTGTGATTAGACCATTATTGAATCAAAGGAATGGAACATTAAACTGCAGCGTCTATTTAACAAACAGAAAACCAAAAACTGCACCAAAAAAACTTTACTCGGACACGTGTTTCAATAGCTAAGCTGTCATCATCAGCGATACCGTTACTAAAACTAAAAACAAGGGAAGCTTATATATACTATCTGCCACCAAAATAATCACTAAGACGACAGCTGACCTCCTCCAATTACCTCATATACGACAATTAATAATCGGCAAACCGTCTTCGCCGCAGATGGCAATTAATCCGCCACCCTAACGACGAAACAATCCTTAACGCTGCCTAGACGAACGTACGAAATCTTATTCCGAGAGCACCGAATCTGGAGTGACAAAATTTGGCCCCTGATAATAGCGTTTGGCAAATGATCAACGTTATTAAAAATCAATCGACGATGTCCGCAATTTCCGGGCGCCGTGGATTAACATACACCGACTCCGTGGATTAATATAACACCGACGACAAACTCGAAGCTTTAGCGGACACCTTGGAACGGCAATTCGAGCCTAACCACCCCGACTATCGCCGCACAAATGCCATCTACCGCGAAGTCCGAAACATTATCTCACGTATTCCGAACGAAAGCATCCGCCACACTTCTCCTAAAGAAGTCACGGCCGAGATCCCAAAAAAAAGAATGATCTTCAACGCGTGTCTCAGGCTTAGATATTTACCCGATTTATGGAAAACCGCCGACGTAATTGTCATACCGAAACACTGTAAAGACCACACTATGTCTTAGAACTACAGATCCATCAGTCTTCGACGTAAGACAAATTAATTGAAAAAATAATTCTCGCCAAATTACAGGAACAGGTCGACGATCTTCAACTAATCCCGCCAGGACAGTTGGGCTTTCGCAGATATCGAGAAAGCGTTTCACAAAGTTTGACATTGCGGCCTGCTCTATCAAATGCACCGTCTCGGCATCTCCACCTCAATGACGGAGATCATTGCCAACTTTTTCGATGTTTTTCAACGCCTTCCGTGCTGTACAACATCTTCATGGCCGACATCTCGAAGATCAACGGATTAACATCAACACCGACGACACGCCGTCTTGGCAACATCACGGTCCACTACACAAGCCGAGACAAATCTTCAACTCGTGCTGGATTCCCTATGGTACGAAGAATGGTGGATCTAAGTCAACACCTCCAGAAGCGCGGCGATTCTCTTCAACCTCAGATCCACCCCCGCACGCTGACTGCACATCAACGGCGACGAAGTCCCCTGTGAAATCGAGTTTAAATACCTAGGCTTGACCTAGACAAGAAGTTGCTTTGGAAAGCGCACATCGTCCAGAAACTGCCTACCTCCAACGCCCTATTGGCTAATCTTTACCCGGTGACGGACCATTTCTTTGTTTTAAAGGCCTGAACAAGTGCACATTCTGTTGCACAAAACGTTGCCTCCAAAAACGACTTAGTTGTTTTTGGTGCTCCTCCTCAAAGAAGAACTAATCATTTAAATAAACCTTATAGGAGGAAATATTTACTTATCATCATATCAAATTTTTAGCGTTATTGTTATATCGCTAAGAATTGTTAGTGAAGTTCAATACTTTCTGACAAAATTAAATTACTTGTAGTATCAAAAATAAGAGATCAGAAAGGCGTTAAAAAATAAAATGATTTATTATCCACTAATAAAGCAAATTATACAAAACTATCTATTAATATGAAAATATTCAGATGAGAACTTGACTATTTACAGACGCGTTCTGCTTTCTCTTTCCCCCGAATTATGGCAGCCATTTTTATATCATGGCCGAATTCAGTTCCGCGACATATTCATTGGGTTGCATAATATTGAAGTTAATGAAATTAGCTTTCAATTGATCAGTTTTTCTCATTACTTTCACCCGAAAATAAGCACACAGTTTTCCACTACATGTGACCCGCGAAATAAATTCTATATAAACTTTACAAACATGCAATACAATTTATTAAATTTTAACCGCGTCAGGTTAGGTATCTAAACTTCACCTCTTTGGAACGGTATGTACCTATCTAACTGCCAAGTTAAGTCATAAAAGCCTTTTCACCGTAACATTACTTCCGACCGGAGTATTTTAAGCAAAAATTCCACCTTGGTGTAATTAACAAGAGATTTTGTTCAGTTATCAATTCATTCGCATTAAAAATTTTGAAGGACTATACGTTGTGCGTATCTACAACTGAACGAATGCTGGAGTTGAACTTGAAGCAACTGCTACAAACATAACGAAACACATTGTTAACGATTTTGCGTTATTTGAACTGCTTTGCTTCCATCTGTTCGCAAAATATTGTAAGATTTCGCCACATAAGAAGGTGGGCATCATCATCTATTCTTTTTTTCATAGCATGTATTCTCTGTGTTTGTTTGTAATTGTACAGACTCTTGCGAATTTACAGCAGACGATTTGAGATCTTTGTTAAGCTAATTAATTAGCGTCAATAATCGAAGAATCGACTTATTTTAAACTGCTTGCAATATTTTGTCTGCACATTTTTAAAGCAATTAGTGTATCGGTGTCAAGTCTAGACTAAATGGTCTCCTTCCCAACTAAAGTTGACGGTTTCGCGGAACGTTGTCAAGGAGAATTCAGTCGTCCTTGTTAAACCTTTTCGCTTTGGAATTGCAGTTTTTGAGTTGTTCAGTGCATCACACACTACCTTTCATGGATTATACTTGTCCCAGCAGTTAAATAACAACACTCCCTTCTCGTCTTAAAACTTAAATGACTACAGTCGATTGTGTTTTTTAAAGTTTTTGCGACATTGGTGGAGAGGAAGACCTCACTCGCGTGTCTGTCTCATCCACGACAATCGAACTAAGAAGTTCTTGTTTTAGTCTAGGTACTGCGAGGAAGAAATTCGCAGGAACAATCAAGGTGCACACGCCATTAAGTGTTATTTCCGTTAAAATCCTGTAGATGATGTTTTACGAAAATCTCGGGCGTCCTACGAGAGGTAAATGTAGGTCAAGTTCTACGAGAGGTTTGTGCCAAGTCAAGTGTAACTGCATTAACACGTTGGCTGCCAAGAGTATTCAAGTAAAAACCACCCTCTATGTCAACACCGAAGATGTGAATTTTCGGACCCGTTTCCATATGTTTGAATATTTGTGTGTGGTCATATTGGCTTTCTATATCATATTTTTTTGCAAAAAAAATTCGCGAATGTGATTCCAGTTAAGAAGAAGATGGTTCTTCAACAGAACTTATACCACTTGGTCGTCTGCGTTTGCTGATCCTCCAATATTTTATATTTCGAAAACACCTGTATTGATTCAAACACAAGTTGATTCCATCGAAAATTTAGTAAACCTTTTTTTTTACAGATGAGTTTTTAGAGAGTCTTCTAGATCAAACAAATAGGTATTTTCAACAAGAAATAAGCAAAAGTCAAGTGCATCGTTCGTCAAGACTGAAAAATGGAAAGACACGTACACTTCTGAAATGAAAGTTTTTCTTGGCTTGTTGCTACACATGGGACCGTTTTTTCGAAGCGTAATGAGTCATAGATTTCAACTGTTATTACCATTTCTGCACTTTGCAGATAACTATAATCATAGTGAGGATAGATTATATAACATAAACCATGTATTTCAATCATGTCATGAAATCCAATTCTACGTACCATAGAGGAGTCTTTGTATTGACTAATCCATGGTTCTCTGGCGTGGAAGATTGGTATTCAGGCAAAACATTAAAAATAAGCTCCATAAATATGGCATAAAACTTTATGAATTATGTGAATCTGAAGGGCCTGTTTTGAAGATATAAGTGTACACCGGAAAATTGGACAATCTCCAAGGACTAACTCAATCGTCAGCAATTGCCATGGAACCTCATGCAAGACTACTTGGACAAAGTATATAGAGTATTTGTCAACAATTTTTATAACACTAACTCTTTGACAAACAATCTAACTTTGAGAACCACATATATCTGCGGAACATTACGGTTTGATAGAAAAGAAAATCGAAAAGATATGGTAAAACAAAAGTTAAAAAAAAAAAACAAATTGGTATGGTTGACGAGGTGGTGGTTTGCAGGTGGAAGGACAAGACGGGAGTATTGACAATTTCTATATGCAGAAACCTGAGATGAGACTTCTGAAAAACCAAACATTCTCAAAGATTATAATAAAGGGACGTCTGGGATAGACCGTCTGGATTAATTATTTTCATATTGCTTGCATGACCATAAGGTGGTATAAAAAACTTGGGCTACATTACAGTGTGGAAAAGCCAAATGGAATAAATTCAGTAACTCCATTATTATGCATTTTTAATAAAAACCTGAGATACGTCAATTTTAAATTCTGAAATGACATCTTGCCATGTATAAATGTTATCCCTAAATTTAACCCTCTTCAGGTGCAGCTGTAACCCCTAAAAATTGGAAGTAGGGGTTTGCAATACTTCATTTTCATTCTCTCTTAAAACTGATATGGTTTTCAATTTTATTGCAGAAATTAACAAGAGAAAATCTTAAGTTTCTCTAGCGTAGGAAATTTGTTACATTAGAATAAAAAATGAGTAAATAATGCCATTTTGTAATGATTATGTAAAATTAAAAAACAAGTTTTTACAATGCAATGGGTGCTAAAAATTTATTTCTTCAACATATGGCAGAATTCTAGACGCAAATGAAATAGACACCGATTCATTACACTTATGTACAATTTTTTGCTCGACAATCGAACGACAAATATGAGCAAGCAGCAAAAAAACAAACCTGAAATTTGAGAAGTTGGCCATTATCAGCTTTATTGAAATTCATTTTATAAACGAAGTGGAGATTCATATCTCAAAGTAGTGGACTTAATAAATTAAAAAAATAGAAAGAAATAAAAGCATTTGTAATATTCCAATACTGATTGTTTTATTTGTTTTATAGAAAAACGTGACTAGCTAGTTTCGACGTTGTAATATAAAAACATCATCTTCAGACTCTACTACAAAATTAATTGTAATTAATATTTATATAAATGGTACAAAAATATCCGAATTACTTACGGTCAATGATTAAAATGTTTAAAAACACACACACATTTAAATTAAATTAAGGTTAATATAATATAACATAAGCAATCTTTTAAATAAGAATTCACTAAGAACAAATTTGCAAAATTGATAATCAAAATGTTGAATTATGATAGCATTTAAGTCTTGATATGAATAAATATTAAATAATATAGAGAAACTGTGAAAATTGTTAAAAATTTATTGTAATTGAATTAGATGGCGTAAAAGGTCTAATTTGCTCAATTTTGGTACCGTTCTATTTTTTAATTTATTGAAATTACCTAGAAACTTGCATTTCATTATTACAGTACTTAACAGTTGCCAGTGTTAAACTTTTTGCGTTACTTTTATTTTTTTTTCTTGTTAATTTTTGCGATAAATTTTAAAACGATAATAGTTTTGAAAAGATGATAGAAATACCTTTCAAATGAAGTATCACAAACCCCTACTTCCAATTTAAAAATTTGGGCTTTGCAGCGGTCACATGAGAGGGGTTGAACTTATGACATTTATACGTCGCCAAGATGTCATTTTAGAAATAAAGATTGACGTGTCTCAGGATTTTCTTAAAAAATGCATTATAATGGACCTACTCAATTTAATTCATTTGGCTTTTCCACACTTGTAATTGCAATGTATGTAGTACATAACGCCTATTTATTGTATTGCAAAGCAATAGTTCAATAATTTCAACACTGAAATTTAGAGAACTAATTATTGAACAATTGATTGGAGATAGAATGCCGAAAAGGAGAAACCAAAATCAACTGCAGAAACATTTAATTTTTTAGAGTCCATACTCCCCACTGAAAAAATCTAAAAATCCATTTACAATGAATTACGATTTGTTAATTCGACATAAAAAGCTGGGTTTAAAACAACCTATATACGAAACGAATTATCTAGTAATTTGTGAAAATTTGTGCACAAAATTTTTCATTTTTCATCAAAAAGGAAGAAAAGGTTAGTACTTTATTGGTGCAAATCATGAAAAGTAAATAAACCACCTAAGGCTAAAAAAAATACTTCCGAAATAACAAATTCGTCTATTCACTGATAGATGTTCAATTCGTTCTTATCTTAAATGATTTATTAATTTATTCATATAATTTAATTTTGAAATAATACTTTTTAATTACTAGTAAGTAACAAGGAGCGAAACACTATTTTTTGTCATGTAGGTATGTAATAAAGTGTAACGTACAAGTTTTTTTCTAATTCATATCATTCACGGTGCATGATATGAATTCGGCCAATGGATGAAGTCCTATTCCGATCGTCAATTTTCTAGTTTTATAGTTTATACACAAATTCGGATTATTATGATTTAAATAATTCTGCACAATTATTATTTGAATGAAATCTTTATTAATAGAACTACAAAGTTACATTATTAAATGTGCAGTTATTGAAATGTATTACTTTTTATTTGAATTTTCAAACATTTTTGCCAAATTTGATGATTTGACAATTATTGAAGAAGTTGTCATGATGGATGATTCTGCTTCATTATTCAAGTTATCAGTAATTGGATTAGTTTCTGACGAAGTTTCTGACGAATTTTTAACGGCCGAAGTGATTGTATTAGCAACTTTCATTTTGTGCCCAATAGACTCTGCTATGTAACCTTCCGCCACTGATGAAGAATCCCATCCACCGTGGCGTTTTAGATCTTTAATCGTAGTACCAGCATCCACAAAAATAGTGGAAGATGATCGCCTCATACAGTGGCTCGTGTAAGATGCAGGTTCCTCTAAACCAAGGTAGGTAGCAATCAATTTTGGGATGCTACCTATCTTGTTGATTCCAACGGGCTGTTTAGTGCATTTGGCTTGCTGATAATTAAAAAAAAAGCTACGTTCAGATGTATTTGATGGTCGAAGAACAGCATATTTGCGATAGATACCGTAAAACTCGTCAACTATCGTGAAAACACAATCCTTTTTATTTTTGGTGTCACCTAATTTTACAATTACGGCCGAACCGACATCAGTTAAATCGTCAATTTTTAATTGGACCAATTCGTTCCTTCGCATGGCTCCACTAATTCCGAACATCAAAATTACCAAAAATTGAAACTTCAATTGATGAAGGGTTTTTGTTTATAGGAATGTACTTACTTTCTGTAACAAATATTTGCCGTCTGGTGCTTCTTTTATGAATTTATTAACTTCTTCAGCAGTTAAAGTTCTCGATTTTTTCGGTTTGTATCCTTGCGACATTCTTTTCAGAAAGGCTTTCAATTTAGGATATTGACTAATATTAGTATTCTGGTAAACAATAAGCGTGCTTCTTATCATAGAAATTGTGTCCATAATGTGCTTGGAGCAATTTTTTTTGACAGCAAACAGGACGTTTTGCGAAAACGAAGAATTTACCCTGTTTTGCTTTCGCCACTCCATAAACTTACTATAAGCTTCCTTATAGCGTTGCCGGGATTTGGAGCAACAACTTGGGGCTGGTTTCATTTGCTGCTTCCAAAATACTATCTTCATCATTATCCATATTTCAGAGTTTACAGATCACTATCAATATTTTATCGTTTACAGTTTAGAGGAGATAACACACTTTTTAGAAATTCAGAAATTCACAGCGAGAATAAGAAACAATTTAAGATAATAAACAACATGACCATAGCAACGGTTTAAGATATCCAGATTATAGAGAATTTGTCTCCGATGGAATTGGAAATTAATAATTAGTTTCAGTTATGTTGTTTAAACCGTCTAAAAAATATTGTTCCTAACTCGTGCGAAAGTGCAAATATCGTGCGAGTGTCTATAGAGACACGAGTGCGGAGCGAAGCGGAGTACGAGTAGATCTAGACACGATATACTTTCGACACTCGGTAGGAAAACAAATATATTGATTTGACGGCTACATTGATTATAAAAAATGCCACTTTATACATCAGAATTAGAAAAACGTTTTTCTATTACAGCCTTACGATAAAACCTTTAAGACTTTTTAAAGTATAAATATTGAAAAAAATATAATATATTATTTTATAAATGTTTGATTATAACAATACTTACTTTGATGTAATAATTAAAATTAAGTATTTGTTCTTCTTCATTAGAAAGATCATCTTCAATTGTTTTAGATACGGCTCCACTCAAATTGTATTCGGATTGGTTTCGCAAATTGTTAAGTTTGTCGTAAAACGGTTTACACTCTAAAGATTAGAAGAAAATCAATTAATTATTCGACGGTGCAATCAAGAATTAAATTATGTTAATGAAAATAGGGTGCAAAATACAAAAAAAATATTTAGAAGTCCGAACCTTCTCTAATAAATTGTAATAAGCTAATTTTCCAGATTCTGAAGAAAAACAAAACAATTTTTACCCGAATTAAATTCAGCGCATTCTTTTTGCAATTTTTCCATAAAATCTTCAAAATCGTTCAATCTTCTGTCGAATTGGGCGAACAATGGTACATTGCTAGCGGTTCAATGCAATTTGTTTTCAAATTGGAAAACGTATTTCTTACAATATCAACTTCAGTTTCATATTTATCTTTACGATTTTCAATACTTTTCTGAAATAACATTTAAGAAACTTAAATTATACATACCCCAAAACTCACTTTATAAGGATCTAAAAATTCTGTATCAAAGTTAAACATTTTAAGTTCTTGTAAAGCGTCTTTCATTTCGGCTTGGATAATGTCACATAAGACCTCGTTTTTTTATAACCGTGTAGAGATTTTAATTTTTCACGAATAGCGCTCAAGTTTCTCAGTTGAGTTTTCGTTATACCAAGTGTTGTTTCTCGTATTTCGTTGAAATTCGTTTGTTCTTCATTCATGTAAGTTTGATGGTGGATATCAAAGATCATTGTAAAATATTCGGGTATAATTTTGGTTGCGGTTTCGATTATTTTGAATAGTTCTAAAAATTGTTGTTATTTGTAAAAGCTTATAAATTTGAATTAAGAATTTGTTTATAGAAATGTTATAGGTATAACTTTTGTGAAAAAATATTGTATTGTATACTAAAAATAATACTAAAGTGTTTGTTAATAAATACATTTTTTATTATACCTGCATCATAATCGCTGATTCAAAAACTTGCCTTGGTAACAATAAACTCGGTTAGAAATTTGGATAACGATAACACGAACGAATTTATTTATCTATCTAAATACACATAAATCGTACAATATTGTTATTGTTTGAAAATTGTAAATCAAAATGTTTAATTTCATCACTATTATTTAAACTAGCAGAAGACTCCTGGTCCATTTCTCTTTCAAATACACTCCTTTTTGGAGCTACAGTATTACTTTCATTTACTGTCCCAATAATGCGACTGGACACATTTAGTTTATTCGCGGTAGACTCTTCAAGATACGAACTTGATGCTGTTAAAGACTTTCACCCAATTTGTCGCTTAAGTTTATCCATACCCATTTCATTATTTGCTATTATTGTTGTAGACGTCCGCCTGATACATTTGCCTTTGCTGTTTTAAAAACACTCGTTCCGAGGGCACTCGATCTGGGCGCAATGAAAGATATTTCTTAAAAATTTGAACGTAAGAATCATAAGTTACAGCAAATTTTCTATCTTTTTCAGTCTTACATGGTCGAATAGTGATTAGCAAAATAGAACCAAATATCCCACAAGACAAAAATAGCTACAACTTGAAATTAGAAATAGAACTGTCAATATTTTGTGAAATCAGTACAAACTTTCAAAAATAAAAAGGTATCGTCAGGTGTAACAAAAAATTTGAATAATAGATCTATTTCAATTGTCTGAGAGAGATGACAGATTTGCATTTTACTTGAGAAAAGAAAATAGATGACAACATAGATGCGCACGCATAGGATTGGAAAGAAATAGGATTTTTTCCGAAATCGTCACTAAAGTACAAAAAAATCAGCAGTAAAGTAATTAAAATCGGCACTAAAGTAATTCATTATAAGACGATTTTTAAGTTCACATTTTCGCCGGTAGAGATGTAAATTTTAGAATCGAGCATGCGCTGTGGAAACATTTGACGTAAAAAAGAAAACAACTGATCACATTTGCTACTTAAAGAACCCTATAAAATTGTCAGATTTTGTTCAAATTTTGGGATTTCGGAATAGTTATTTACCTAACGAGTTCGGGAAGATAAATTTCTTCTAGAAAAAGTTAGGTATATTATTTTTGTAACGAGTAACTGTAGTAATAATTCATAAATAAATAAATTCACAGCTGCTTAGTTTTTTTGTGTTTACAAAAAAATTGAGTTGGTAGCATTGTCCCGCTGATTGCTTGACAATTTGCTTTGCGTTGTCAACTTATACTAATCTAACAAAATTTCCCTATTCCCTCGGAATCTAAAAAACACCGCGGTGCGGGAAATGGAAGTTCCCGTGCATCGAGAATAACCGGGAAATTAGTAATCTTAGGCTATGAGTACAAAAAAAATATAATATTTACCTCGGCACTAAAGTCCTTTTCATTACTCACGTGTTTTATTTGCCTGGGCTATCGCCTCTGCAACTAAAACGCATTCGTCATCAAAAATCAAACTTTAGTGCTTTAATACATAAATAACTATTTAGACCATGCGATGTCAACTTTTCGGACACTTTCAAGCTCAGACCAAATATAAGTACCTATAGACAAGTAACGTGCACCTTTGTTTTGATGTCGCCATAAGAGAGGTGCAAGGACGGAGCTATCACTGTCACGTGACGCGTGAAAAAATAACAAACGCTACTTTAATTCAGCATATGAAAAGGTTAAATTCACTCTCCGGTATGTCACTGTTAACCTAAAATACATGTCACTGTCACTGTTAACCTATAAAATACATAACACATCTTAAATACATAACTCATCTTATATATCTTCCACTTACACTTACAAATTTCCACTCCTCACGTGATATTTTAGTGCCGTCCTTCGGTGCTCTCTTTCTACCATTTCGGATTCATTTTTCGGTATAAAGCAAATATAGAGTTACTCATTTTAGGTCTGGTCTTTTCACCTCCAGTTAATTTTATCTGTCCGTTAATCACCTTGGAAACGCGACTATCAATGATTTGATTGGCTCAAAACTGTGTTTCCATAGTAGTTAACCGACTGATAAAGTTAACTGGAGGTGAAAAGACCAGACCTTAGGCACTTAATTTAGTCTGAGGTTTCAAGCTTGACAAAATACTTGACAGCATTTGACAGATAGTTAGTTATGTGACCGCAATTTAACGTCGTTGATCGTTTAAAATCTCGGTTGTGTTGGGTTTGTGTACGTCAATTGCCAATCATAAGTGCGCGCACACCAGGTAATTTGCAACACGTGAATTCCTCTTGTGTAAAGACCCAAGACTTTTTAGGCTCATGTCCTTTGTTTGTGTTTTTCATAAAAGTATGTAGTTTATGAAAAGAAGCAATGTTCACTCCGTGTTTGATTCGCAGCATTGTTTGCAGTTTGGATGACGACTTGTAAAGGCTTGGCTTTTGACTTCGCTAAGTGATAGAACTGTATTTAATAATAAATTTCTACTTACCATTTTATTCATATATGCAACCATTAATGTTTCATCAATCACCCTCTGGTTTGCCCTGACCATCCATTTGGAAAATTTGTTATATTCCTTGAATACAAGCGTATTAGACTTCTCGGGGATTAACCTTTGTTCCGGTTGTTTAGCTAACAGATGAATTATCTTCGTTTTCACTGATTTTATGATTCACGATCACACATTTCACAAAATAGTAAATATAAATTACAACGAAACAAAAGATTCTTGACCATTTTTATCGCAACGATTAATGGCACAAGTTACTTCGAAAAAAAATTTCAATTTCATTTTTATAATTTTCAGAATGTGGTGCAGGTATAAAAAGAGTAGCGTATAATACACATGTATCGCCTTTAATGCGCCATGCGTGCTTTAAAGGCTTGCTCATACATTTGTATTATAAATATACTATGGTAACATATTTAGAATTTAAAAATTGCCAAAACGAGTGAGTGGCGAATTGAAAATAAGTTTTTTTAGTTTGACACGAGGTTCCAATTCGCTCAAAATTAAAACTCTTACTAAAATAATATTCAATTGCTAACAAGAGAAAAAAGTAGTAGTTATAGTGATATTCAGAACTCCAGAGTGCTTTATGGTCAACAAGAACATCATGTTGTTCCGATTAATCACCACTTTGGTTGTCGGATCAGGGTCTACCACCGACTTCGGTGAGTTTTGTCACCGGGTGAGAAAAGTCACGTAAAAATTCTTACTAATTTTTAGAAAGGGCTACTATAGACACCGCGTGAGATGACAAAACTCACCGTAGGGTTTTGTCACGTGTTAGATCTTGCAACATTGCACCTTCGTGCTCGTTGCTTAGCAACAGTGTCATGAAAACGTGAGTTGGGTTTTCAATTGAAGCTATCGGTTGGTTTAAAAGTAAAAATAAAAATGAAAATGACTGAAAAACAAAAATCAAATAAAACTGGTGGTGGGGTGGGTAATTTTCAACCCTTGACCAAGGTTGAAAAAAATATTGCAGAAAAATTGTCATCAGATGCAATACAAGGGTTGCAAATACCCAGGCCACAAGTAACGTTTGTGGATCCCTTATGTTCCTTCAATAATCCTCCATCTTCGAAGCCCAGTTCCTGTGGTTCAACCAAAACCGTCAATTTGCTATACGAAGATTTCCATGTTTATCCCCTCGAACATCAAAATTCCCACCAAAAAAATTATTAAAAAAAACTGCAAAAGTATCATCTGCTGAACTCGCAAAATATTTACAAAAAAAACGCAGTGCTGTAAGACCTAAAATTTGAACACATAAATTGAAAACAGATTAGTTACTCGAGTATAAATGGACAAATCACTGGGTCTTCTTTTTGGACACATATAAGGTTCAATAAGATCCACAATAAAATTAAATAAGTCTTTGGACACCCGAAACAGTTTGATAAACTGATTTTCTGGCAATTCCTGCAAGGTTTCCCTGCACCTCACTAGACTAGGATGTCGTTCTTTGTTCATCTTCTAAATCGTAAATTAAATTCAACATCATTAGATCATCCATTGTTTGTACAAGTTTTTCTTAGTTTTCACAGAACTAACAAGTTTCACGAAGCACAATTAACTGTTTTGAATTGATTATGTTATTATATTATTATTTACAGCCCGCCTTAATCTCTTATCTCGATTGAATTTACTTCAAATCTCAAATCGCATTTAAAATAAAGTGCTTGAGAAAACTCACTCATTTTTGATCCAGTTTTGTCACCGGTGACAAAAGTCACTTCAATCAATAGTAGCGTTTTCCGACTTCTCACCGAAATGACGTCATGAGTTGGTGGTAGACCCCCTGGTCGTCACTCTTTCCAAATCTCAAACAAAAACTCACACGACACATTTAGTTAGGTTTTTAGTGGTTTTTTAAACCTCAAAGATTTATCAATAAAGCTAGTGTAACCAAATTTTAAACTACTGGTATGCGAGGTGTTAGTGACCATAATACCTACTTACGTAAAGAGATTATTATGTTGATGATTTTAAAACTGACAAAAGAAATAGAAGATCAAACTTGGTTATTATTAAAGCCCATCAAAAAGGGTCTCCCAACATGTCATAATATACAGGGAATCTCATTTGAAAATATGTGGAAAATCGTCATTTTGCGTTTTTGAACCATCCGGTATAATAAAATGGTATTGATCGAATAAGACAAAGCCATCATAAAATTTGTCTTTTTTCTCATAAAACGACGGGTAACTCGAAAACCATTGAAATAGACCCATGATGAGTATTACAAAATTGTGTTCCTTTTTGGAGTATAATCCAAATATGCAATGAAATATAGGGTTCTATTTAAAAAATGCAACTTTGGTGTGCTACTTAAAATGAGCACCCTATATATGGAAAAAATATTTTCTGACAAAGCAGAAAGTGACGTATATCACCAAAAAAAAACGATTCCCAATATCTTTGTTTATAACGAAGTGTTGTTCCGTGGACAGAGCGCTGGGATACCCTGTACGATTTGGCAATTTCAGCTTTTGAATAACTTTTTCATGGCTTTTTGTAGCCAAATCTGTAATTCTATTCTTAAAATTATTAATGGGACAGTATGCCCCTTTGAGCCATCCTTATTCGTTTTGTGTATTAGATGTCTTTATTTTTTTAAATTGTAGTATGTTACTTGATAATTAATCTCTTGAACTTTTTATTGTTTTGATTAAGATGTTTTTTCAGGTACTGTTTGGTCTGGTTCAGCTTAATAGTGGAGTAGTGTTTATTTTGGGGGATGATGCTGATGATGATGTCTGTATATGAATACACTGCCAGGATTTCGCTGTTTCCAGTGCTACATTACTGATAGAATCTGAGATTACAGTACACAATTCGGTAACAGTTATCATATCTGAGATGTTTATAGTTATATTTTTTAGTTCTTAAAAATATTCAATCATCTAAGTAATTGTTACTTGATTGATCAACAAACCAAACATTAGCCTTTATGATATCTACTGTTGCATCAAATGTATGTAGTGACCCGTCGCAGTCCCATTTATTGTCATTGCACACCGTCTCTCCTGGATTTAATAAATCTGTAATTTCCATATCAGCAAGAGTTGAGCTTCTTGGTTCAGCACTTGTTCTTCCACCCTCTCTTTTATTATAATTTCTACTGATTGTCAGAACACTTTGAACGTTGTAATGATGCATTTTTAAGATCGTGTCATTTTCTTAATTTTTTGTTTTATTTTTCATAAATAAACAGTTTAATTTTGCAATCGCTGATAAATGTATGCGATGTAATCTTTATTAATCCCGACTCGGCGTCAGTGGGCGCACATCGCCACTTTTGTGTCCTCTCTTGATGACCGCGCCTATAAACACGAGGGGCACAACCGATTTAAGAAGTTTTTGGTGTTCTACTTTATATAATCGAACGGATTTATATACTTTCTCTACCATATAGATACCTTTCTGGAAGATCCTGCCTCGCTCCGCTCCAGTTCGTGCGTGGTCTTTAAAGTGACGCGTTTTGCAGGTTGATGTCTACGTAAATGTGACATATTTCCGACGTGGAGTTGAACCAATCGTTTTACTCCTTACGTTGTATTCAACGTGATCGTTTCGCTCGTTAATTCAACTGCTATGAAACTTCTGCAATTTCTTTTCAGTGCACCAACTACCAATCTATCCCTCCAATTCCTACGCGCAATCGTTGATTGCTGTGCTTAACAAGTACGATTTTTCGGTGCGGTAGTAACTTATAGAGGTTAGTTTGGATGTTTGTAAATAAATACTAATGTTAAAGAGATATCTAAATTTTCGATATAGAAACTGTCTCTTAATTCCTCATCTTACGATATATGATGCGATTTTATTTTTAAAAAATCATCTGAAATCACGGAAACAACAGTGTAGATAAATCAAGTATTTCGGACAGAACTTGATTCGAATAAAGTTGTAAGAACATATGGAGAATGCCATGCGAACTTTCGTTTTCTTTTCACCTTCTATCTTGCATATTCTCCTCTTCCTTTTTGTTGCCTATACCTTTCATTAAATCAGAGCATTTTGAAAAATTGTGTTTATATACGAACGAACGACAGACAGCTGATGGCCCCCAAGACAGAATTTTTGCTTAATTAGAGTATAGTAACTCTAATTTGTCGAAAAAAAAGGTTGGTAACATTTTTCGCTTGAAAACTGCGCATATCACATCTTATTTACAAGATGTGGCGTAAAACTCTGTGACGACTAATATTTTAATAATTCCAAAATTAACATTAAAAAATGTGAACGTTAAGGTGGTAGCACCACATAGAAAATTCGTAACAAAATATTTAGGCCACACACAATACTCCTCTATTTCAAATGAACATTTCTAAAAGTCTACTTTCGTCATTCATAAGTTTCAAACGGGATACTACGATTTCGGGTAAATACCTGCTGAAGCCCGACGCAGCATGACCGTGACCCATAATAATAAATTATAAGCAGAAATTATTATTGACATAATATTTTGGTAATAACGTAATTTATATAAAAAATTGTTTTAAGAGCAACAAAGGTACAGAATTTAACAAACTTTGGACTTCATGCGATCGTCGTCATTGGACTCTGGATATTTGAAAAAATTGAGTTCTTATATATTTTATTACAAGTGATTAAATGTTTTCTGTGTATTGTGAAGAAATCGAAGTCTAAAAAAGGAATTGCAAAAAAAGGTATTTATATGAAATGTCCCAGAGAGGGAAGAGTCATATGAAAGAACTTTGCGTATGGAATTGATGGACAAGGAAATTAACTTTTAGTTTAATAAGGTATTTATTATTTTTTATAGTAACGGTGCCAATAGCATGGTTTTAGATGTTTCCAGGCAGGTTTTCACCAACATAAAATAGCATAAGATCTTGCCTTAAATAACATAACATAACGTAAGCCCCAACTAAAACCGCTGCCTCTTGATCATTAATAAAATGAATATAGAGAAGTCAAACGTTAAGTACAGCATCTACTTGTAACCGAAAAGAAAAGAGCAACAATTTCACAAAAAAAACTACTTTTAATTATAGTATGCTATTTGTGTTAGAAATCTGCTTTATATGACAGTTGAACCCGTGGATTATACATAAACAAAATAATTTAATACCCTGATGCAAACGCGATATCTCAAAAACTACTAGTCTAACTATAATGAATAATGATATTTACAGACGTTTTCATAATACCAGAAATTGCATTAGATTTTGGGCAAAATTGGTTGAATCAAAAGGACACTATAGAGAGTGAAGGTTTTGTGTTTTAGAGTTTTTTTTAATAAATACTCCTTCCATTGGTTTTTTTGTTGTGATCACGTATCACTTTCAGGAATAGAAATAAATTTCTATTACAATCACATGTTTTTAAAATTGTCAAAATGTCATTGTCATTGTTTAGTTATATTTATGGAATTATGCAAAAATTGTAATGTTATGAAGAATAGAATATATATAAATTTTCATTTACCCGTAATAGTGTTCAGCCAAAATAATTCACACTGGATGAAATAAAAATTATACTTTTCTGTTACCTCCTGCATCAAATCATCGTAAGTCAGCTTAACCGAAAATTGGTTTAGTATTTTTGGATGATCCGTGTAGAAAGTCTGTGGACAAAGCCAGCATATTAATTTCGTTTAGAATTATAACAAAAAATGGGTGATAAAAAAAAGTTTGGCCGTGGAATACCACCTTGGAATTTGAATTTTTGGACAGACACATACGAAAAAGAAGCGCGTTTACGTTTAAAATGGTTTAGGAAAAACGAGGACAGACTTGTTGAGTACAGCGAACAACCGCTCAGCAAAACAGTTTCCCCTGAAATATTAAAAAACATTGCAGATGATCGTAAGGAACGATATCGAGGAGTAGAAAAACACCTGCGTCCTCATTACACAGATCCACCTCCACCTTTAGTTGATCCTAGCGCAATTTTCAATGTTATGAAACCTGTTGATCCCACCACAAAGAGATTAATTTATACAGGTATGCACCATGTTTTGTTGTAGCTTTAGTTATTTAAAAACGATTGTAGGTAAAAATAAAGACGGGCGTTTAAATTATTTGCACGAGAGGGTGAAAATAATTCCGGAAGATAAATATTACTTTCCGGAGACGACAAGTTTTCGTTATGGTTGGAATATGTGGTACAGCAGTACAACGGCAACTCCAGTGCGATATGGTAGATGTCAAGTAATTCGTGCTTCATTCTATAGAAGAAACGGAGTTGGTAGAGACCCGGATTGGTATCAAAAACCACAATCTTTAAGCCCAACTATTTGCGATAGAACTTAATTGTAATAGTCTTACCTGTGATTCTTCTTGTATCAATTGTAAAGATACTAAAAGATACGAACATAATTGTGGCATAATAGAGTCGATGTTTTGAGGAGCGTTGTCAAATAACATTCCAGCGTAGTCGTGGTAGTTTAATTTTACTTTAGAAATCGATTTAGAGGTTTTTTGAGACTTAACTGAACTAGGTGTTTTGGAGTCAATTTGAGAGCATGAGCCAGTGGGAAGCTCTAACTCTGGATAACTCAGTTTTCGGACTACAAAACTAGATTGTAATTTGGAGTTCAATGTGTACTAATATTTACCGTTATTTTCGGGAGGGGGATAAAATGTTTTGGCGCACAGTGTTGAAACGCCATCACACAGCTTTTTAAATTCACCTTCAAATACTTCCATGCCTTGCATATTACCGAAGCTTTGTTTAATTATGGTTTGTATATACTCTAGTTGATCATCGGCTTTCTTAATGAAAAACTTTAAATTGTAGGTCTCGCGTTTCAAATCAATCTGTATATTCTGGATTATTGTAAGAATTAGATCGTTAAATTGAAATTCTTGTAAGCATTGCATTAGTCTGGAAAGTATAGTGGTAGTTTGATTTCAAATTCTTAACGTTTAAATAAAGAACTTGGCTGGGTATGTGTTGGAATTGTCTTTGACGTTTGGTCATATTTTTAACAAAGTAGTCAGCTGATACGAAGTTTAGTTTAGAATTTATATATTTAGCTTACGTGTCTTTCCTAATTTTGTTTGTTATTTCCATTGCAAATTTTGCTAAATCCTTTCAAAGAATTATTTGCTGTCGGCCCTTTCGTGTGAAACCAAACAAAATATTTATTTTTGTTTATTTCTAGGTTACATTCATCGCGCGTTTTTGCTGTACTATTTGTGTACACTGTATAAATAATAAAATCAATCAAATTCCACGGCTTACCCAGCTCAGTTTTTTATTTGAACTCGCGCACATACATGGGTACTATCTTGGTGTCTTCTCTGACTATTTCATTTTCAACTTTTTTCTGATGCTTAGTAATATCTTTTTTGATGGATTTTGTTAATTTTCTAATTACTCCTTCGTACTTCTTCAAATCCTTACAAATACTAGTCGCTTCTGTGGCATTAAAATTTCCACCTTCATAAAATAATCTACAAACATAGTTATTCTTAGCATTTTTCGTTGTTTTTCCCCAAATCATATACTTCATTTGAGTGCAAAACTCCATCGAAGAACTTTTGGTTTTCACTATACTTGCATTGAGTGTGATGTGTAATCTTTCGAAAAGGTCTATTACTTTTTGTTTAACTTTCTCAGTGTTGTTGTTATGATTTCTAATAAGATACTTAGCTTTAGATGTGTTTTGGATTGTTTCAATTTTAGAAAAGCGTTTCTTGAATTTTTAACTTGTATTCAGTCATTTCCATTTGGCAGCTATTTTGTACAGATATTAATTGGGACTTTACGTCAGAAATTTCTTTTTCGGCGCCCTACAAATCAACAAAACAAATATTTTTTTTACAGTTAACGCTGACTGTATACGAGGGTCCAAAATATGTTCAAAGTTTGTGCAAAAGATTTTTTTTTGTGACTAAAAACTTTACTTTTTAGTCCAAAGTTTTAGTTTATTTTCTAAAAGACAATGTGAATTGTAGTACTTTTACTTTTTATATTTTTTAAATCTTTCAGCAAACTAATATATGTGTATTTGAAATACAAGCATTAATTTTAACATGCCGTAGTTCATGTCAAATACAATGTCTTACATCAAACAATGATAAAGAAGTTGGTTAATAACAATTTTTTAAATTTCATTTAATAATTGTTAGGTACTATTCATCTCACCCACACTTTCTATATATTTTGCCACTCTTGTGTCTGTAATCCATTTATTAGAATTTTATAATCTGTACTTTAATGACATTTATTATGATACAAATTTAGAATCAACAAACACAATCGTCTGCCATACTTGTCACTTTCTTAACGTATGGTGAACGTTTGGCGTTGCCCTACCGGTATGGCACATTATATATAGTATAAGTATCACTGTTTCCAAAACCTGTATTTTTTGGCACGTTCAAAACTTTGCCCCAAGGGGAAGATGTCACCTGACGATCGCCATACTTGATTTTTCGTGTAAGAAATATTACTGGCTAACTTTCCCCAGAGTCGTGACGTGGGGCAAATCATACGACGATTTTCTTGCTGGCTTCCGATCTAATATTACGTATTGTTTTTGTCTTGTCTACATTTCTATGTATATGGTTTTTTTTACTTGTCTCCGGAAGTGCCCAGACATCTCCGCCTTTTTTTTTAATAGAAAGATATGTTAAGTAACACCTCGTTTGAAAGATCTCTTCTCAAGGATTAGAATACATTATTTATTTTCTGAATGTTTATAAAGTCTACGTGATAAAAAAAAATAAAAATTAATGTGATAACTTGAATACTATTTAATGCGACAAATGTTCCAAATGGGCACCGTTTCTTTCTTGGCAAAATGCAAATTGATGATAACATGTATCTTATATGTTTTGTAATTATTCTAGTGTGTCTTGCCCGATTTATGCTTAATTCATTGCTGAAGGTCCTTTAGATATACCTACATACAAGAAAAATCGAGATCTCGCCGGCTATTGAATGTGACCTCTTCTTCTAATCCATCGATTTACAAACTAACGATCACAACATAATGGATAAGCTCCGTCCTGTTGATACCATATTCGTTCATCGGGTAAATACTACAATCTGATACACATTATTCCAGTTCATACATTGAGTTTTTGTGGGAACTGAGTACATATCCAATAAGGGTCATGGTCGGTCCAAGAACGACAATTTTGACGATTAACTTTAACATGTAAGGTGAAACTACTTTCGTCGGTAAAAATGATCGATGCTAATGAAGTCGGGTTATTATTGATCAGGTTCATTATTTGCTCGCAAAATTTGATTCGGCGATCCGGGTCATCCTCCGTTAATTCTTGGAGTGCCTGCATATTGTAAGGATGCAACTTGGCAGATCTAAGAATTTTCAGGACAGTAGTATGACTTATTTTGTTATCACGGCCCAGTTGCCTGCCTGGAGTCACCGAATTATTTGAAGAGTTAATAATACGTGTCGCTTAGTATCTTCTTCAACAATGAATTGTCGTTGTCTGGGCACAAACCTGGCATAACTCAAATTGTTGTATTGTGTCTCAATACTGCTTATAGTACCTTGGCTAATGGGAAGTAAATCCAAATAACTGACCAACTTCAAGCTGACTTTGTCTTCTGTTGTCGATCATTATCAGAATCTTGATACGGAGATTTTCGAGTAAATAAAGCATTTTATAAACTACTTTGACCAGAGTCAGAAAACTCATATAGAGCATGTCAAACCAGATTTGTTTTATTTTGTTGTATTATTGAAATTTTCCGCCATTTTGCTAGGTTTTCATCTCAGATATTTGGTTCCTATCTCTGCTAAGTAGTTTTTCTCCCAACCTGAGACATAGCCACGTTATAACGTACAACATTTTATGATACCATTCTATAATCTTTGGTTATTTTTCTATGACTTGACAAATTAACAAACGTATATGACTGATTTGGTGACTATTATGATCACTAGTAACTAAAACTTTTCGTATTTCTTAAACAATAAGGATTGTCAGGCAGTCAAAGATTGTGAAAAAATATATAATAAGGACAGAAACGGGTTTAACTTAAAATTGGTTTTTATTTGAGAATATTTAAGAAATAAATAGTGTTTGCTGTATTCCATGAGAAGAGGTCTTTCAAACGAGGTGTCTCTTTGACATACCATTCCATTTCAAAAAAAAAGTTGAAGGTGACAGCTCTTTCGGGAACAGATAAATAAAATGCATATACATAGAACATAGAAGAATGGGCAAAACAACAATACCAATCTTAATTCAATTTCAATAATGGCAACTATTTTCTAAGAAAAAAATAACAATAAAATTCATATGCTTCTCACCGCTTTATGTCTTTGGAGTCTTTCGCCGTGCATTTTAATTCCGATAATCTAACATCATACACACAGCATTTAATTCTATCATATTTTGAGTTATTAACACCTAGTTTTGCATTTAATCGTTTGGTAACTTTTTCTTATTTTCTTCTATCCAACTAAGTGCAAGTTTTGGTTTTCATCTTTGCAAGTTGTTAGGTACACTTCCATTGCTTCTTTTTAAACTACATTAAAAAAAACAAACTTTATATTTAAAGATCAGACACAATGACGTTACTGACCCTAGCATCCAATTTTCAATGGCGTCTATTTGGAACTGTAACTGAATGGTTCGTTTTAGTAAGAATTCTTTAAACGTATCTTCTTCATTTTCCGAAATTGAGGTGTCCGCCAAGTCTACACTTCGAACCGGAACTTCAACACTATACTGTCTCACTGCCTCCTTAGGAAACAAGTGGAGGATTTGTTCAAGTTCGGCACGCAAGATATCAGTCTCTTTGTCTACCATCTTTTCATACTTTGAAATGACTTTAATTTCGCCTTTGCAGTGCAATTGATACCTAACGAAAGATGTAGAAGTGTTATCATTTTCATAATACTATTCACTTACGTATTTTCCATTGTATCAATTTTTTTGAACGCATCGCTTAGCAAACTATCTAAATCATTTTGTTCGGATGCTTGACGCAATTTATCGATAGCTACAGATAATGCCATTTCTTCGGCCTTAAAAAAGTTTACGGTTAATCATTATGTACCCTTATATATTCTTACGTTTTGCCACTTATCATTTTTTGCTATAAGAATTTTTAAGTCTTTGAGAATCAGCAATTTCAAATCGTATATTCGATCAAAGTGTTCGTCCCAAAGCATCCCAGCTTGTTTTAGAAATACGTAAGTTGTTTGCAATTTTTGTTGAAGCTTAGTTATAACAGACTCCCATTGATTCTAAAAAATAAATTATTAAACGATACTAAGCATAGTGAAAGATGGCAGTTAATGCCGCCCCTCGTGTTAACGTTTTACACGTAGCGAAATTGCAAATCAATTGCGATTCAAAAACTTAAAGAACAATGGTGTTAATATTACTTACTTACGCAATGAATTCAGGGTTTACGTATACTATTCTGATGATGAAAATAAAATGACAAGTAATAGATGGATTGTTGTATCGTATTTATAATTAAATGAAAATCTGTTGTGAATTTACAGCAAAGTAGATTCATTGCGTAAGTAGTTTTAACATCATTCTTAACGATCATTTACATTTTCCATTGATAATTGCTTTGCTTTCATCTGTTGGAAAATTATGAAGAAGAATAAATCAGTGCGATAAATTGAAGAACTGCAACTGTAGGCTAAGTAGGTACCTCAAGTTGAAACATTTCACTGCTGTATTGTTGAGTCACACTTTCAATTGTAGGTTTGCAAATTTCTACGTTCAGTGAGTTCAGTTCTTCAGAATCCAACAAACTGGTACGATATATTTGATTGTGAACTTTTTCTAGTTCTTCAAAATAACCGTTAAAAATTTGAACTACGGCCATTTTGTAAAGCGACATCAACTTATGAGCGCAAAAATCTTAAAATTATAAAGATGTTTTTTTTTTATCTGAGAGCTATTTTACTTTTACCTATTGACTCTAATGTTTCTTGTAATTTTTTAGACCACATGTCGACTTGGACAGCAGTCAGTGGAAATCCCGATTGAAATGTGGCTATCTGTGACATGTCCTGTTGTTTCTGTAAAACAAGTTACTGGTCGTTTTTCCTAAGTCGTTTTCAACATTGCTAGTTCAAAATCGGAACGTAGCAACAACATTTCACTAAAAAAACATGGTGAAAATGTTAACTTAATGAATGTGTAGGAATTGTTATGATAACTGAGTAATTCTGTAACTTTTTATAGAATGAAAATACATGCAAAACACAAGTGTTTCAGAATAAGTATACTATCTCTAGAGTGAGAATGTTTATTTTCTATTATTCAAAATGATTTCGGAATTATTACATTCACTAATGGAAAACCAAAAACTGCACCAAAAAACTTTACTCAGACACGTGTTTCAATAGCTAAGCTATCATCATCAGCGAATCGATACTAAAATTAAAAACAATAGGAAGCTTATATATATTATCTGCGTGTCACATCGTTACACTGAATTGATTCTTAGATAAGCTTAAATAATTCCGAAAATCCTAATGGACCGTTATTATCATAATTCATAAGCAAATTTCTGTTTTCAAAAATTTCTAAACTTTCACAAGAATCAAGTTCGTTTTTATTATCTACCCTCTTAATTAATTCAATGTCGCCTACTCTATGTCCATTTTCAAGCATATGCATGGCAACACTGGACCACTTGTGCGATGATATTTGACATGAGCTAAGTGTTTTTTAAACCGAGTTTTAATAGGTCTCTTGGTTAGCCTCATATACGAAGTTTTAGTTTCATTCGATGTTTGTTCATTGTTTCCAAGCGTTCCGATAGATATCACTTTACATTATTTGAAAGATATGTTACACCAAAACCATTTAGACAATTCAGAAGTAGATAATTTTAATAAATTAGCAAAGATTATGTATGAGTCAAACCTACTTTCAAATTAACAATAACATTTATCAACAAATTATGGTACAACAATGGGTAACAGCTTATCTCCGTTTATGGCTAACCTGTTCATGGGTAAATTTGAAACTGATTTAAAAAATAATTTAGAATACCTTCCTAGAATTTGATGTAGATGTGTAGATGACGTTTTCGCAGTTATCGACACTAAAGTTTACAGTTTACAATTTTAAATTCAAAATTTAAGACGATCAAGTTTACTTATGAAACAGAAGCAAACCTTAAGTTACCTTTCTTAGACACTTTAGTGACAAGAAATGGCAACAAACTAGATATAGACATTTATCGTAAAGACACTAACACTATGAGGTTTATAACAAATGATTCCAACCATAGTATGCAACATAAACTTGCATCTTTCAACTTTTGATTCACCGATTATTACATTTCCCATTGTCAAAACAAAACTTTGATAAAGAACTGCGAAAAATTAAGAAGATTGCATCATACAATGGTTTTCAAGAATTAAGTGTCACAAACATAATTAGAAAACATAAACATTAGAAACATTACAACGTTAGGAACTAGTAATAGCAAAATAGATAAGAAATATGTCAAATTACCAAATTATCCCACATACACATAACGGTCCACTAGGATTTTCGGAATTATTTAAGCTTATCTAAGAATAAATTAAGTGTAACGATGCGTGACATGCAGATAGTATATATAAGCTTCCTATTGTTTTTAATTTTAGTATCGGTTCGCTGATGATGATAGCTTAGCTATTGAAACACGTGTCCGAGTAAAGTTTTTTGGTGCAGTTTTTGGTTTTCTGTTTGTTAAATAGACGCTGCAGTTTAGTGTTCCATTCCTTTGATTCACTAATGAAGAACTCCTTTCCATCCTCCCGTGGTTTTTTTAACAAACTTAAGAAATTTCTTTTCTGATTAATTGGATGTGTAGAAAACCTACGAACTGTTCTTTGTTCTCGCAAACAAATAATATAATAATATAACGTAATAGCTACATCTTTATCACTTGCTATATTGTCTCGGAATGAAAAAATATCCTGCTTGTCACCAGCAATGTGACACGACGGTCACAAATCGTCGGACACCACAATATTTGTCTCGGACGTTTTTGTCTCAAGACAATTAGTCGCTGGCAGTTTTGTAGCCTCCGGTGTACGGCGGCCCTAACACGCACTGTGTTACCAAGCTGCTTGATGAAATTTGATTTACAGAAGGTCATTTTAGTTGGTTTTTATGCTATTTCAATAACTGACAAGTTGACATCTATATAAGTTTTGTAAAACTATGACACTGAGTTGATTAAATTTTGGATAAAATTGGTCAGATAGTAATTGAACTGTAAAGAAGAATATTATAATTAATGCAAGGTAGGGAAGAATGCAGTTTTAGTTCTGAACAATGAAGAACGCGATGGTAGAGGGTAGAGCGGATACCGTTAGGTAAGACCACTGTTTTCAGTAGTCACCATACCAAGGCTTTGTCTTGTCTTTAAATACAAGGGAAATGTGTTGGCGGTTCAGAGTCTTTCTCAGGTTCAGTTTAGCAAAAATGCTTCTGACCAATCAGATTGAATTAGATTAATGTTGTAAGGACACTTTTCTAAAAAAACATCCGAACGAATTGAAACATGCCGCTGATGCATTTGAAATATTGTTTATAAGGGTAAAGCGAATGACCTTAACCTACACCTTTACAAAATTATGATTGCTTAGAAATTAAGCCTCCAAGACCGCGTGAAACATAGAGATGCTTGCCGAGCAATCTTAACATCTGCACCCTCTACCACTATTGTGTAAATGTAAAAAATACTCCATAGCTCTAAAGCTGTAGTTTGATTCACTGTCATCTACAGGACTCATTGACCCTTATTTTTCAAATAAATTTTTCTTTTAAGTACCGTTACTTCGGTATGACAAGAACTATGACGCAAAAGTTTTCTGGTTTTAAAAGGATAGTCATAGTTCGTACCCCTTATTTTTAGGCTGAGTTTTGAGGAAATATTCTCTTGCTTTCCGGATTTGACCCTTGCAACTTCTATGAAGGATACCTAATTAAAAATTTAGGTTTAAACAGTTTGACCTTGGATCCTGGAACGTTTACCGAGACAAGGAAGACGTATTGTTGGCAGACTACTGCTTGATTACTTATTAATAAATGTGGAAAATTTTCTATTTATTAAGGCTATTGCCATGTTAAATAAAAATATTAATCACTTAAAACCACTGCCTGAAGAAGTAGTAATCGGCAGTAATCTTTAAAAAATACTCTTAGCAGCCACTACTTACTTTCCTGTAGGATAAAGAGATATGAGAAGATTCTGCATGTGGCATCGCACATAAGCAGTTTCCACACCGCCGGGACACTAAACTCATCCGGTCAGGTCATCTGTGAGAACAACTGTACCACCACGTATGCATTTACGGATGTAAAGCTGAACTTATAGATGTCTGTCCGCATATACACTAACCGTAAAACGTTTAGTAATTTTTTAATCAATTCTAAAATGTACATTAACTAACAATAATTTTGAAAGTCCAACTATTTGCAGAACTACACAAACGACAAATACTATTTAAGATTGGCTACCCTCTAAAACATAAGTGATGAAACTTTTTATTTTATATAAACGTTAACAATTTGTCCTTATCGCGCAGTAATCAAGTGAAAGACCTTGGTGTTATCTTCACCACCTCTTTATCTTTTTCTGAGCATACGCAACTAGTTTCATCTAAGGCATATACAACTTTGGGTTTTGTAATACACAATACTAAAGACATCGTATATCAAAAAACTTTGATGATGCTTTTTAATTTGATTCGACTGATGCTTGAATATGTGTCAGTAGTATGGTCTCCTTTAGCTCAGCGTAATGTAGATATTCTGGAGCGCATTCTGAGAAAGTTTCTTAAATTTCGGTCATTTCATGCAAATGGTAGCTATCCTCGTGCTGGTTTTTCGTAGGACTTGTTATTAGAGAGGTTTGGTTGTACTAGCCTCAAAACACGACGTCATCAACAGGCTGTTTTGTTTTTATCAAATCTAATAGGTGGTGCAGTGGATATCCATGATCTGCTTTCTCTACTGCACATAAACGTGCCAAGGTTAGGTGTTAGATACCAGACTGCTTTTAGTTTACTCGTACTAATTTATTTCGAAATTCGCCAGTGAATCGAATTTACACTGCTCTTCCAAGTAATATTAAGAGAGTTTTATGCATTAGTGTTTAAAAGTATGTAATCATTTTGTCTGTATTTGTCTGTTTGTAAAATGTATATGTATAGTTTTGTGTTATCTCTCTATTCCCCTTCCTTGAATAGCACATTGCTGTTTGATGGGTGTATTAAATAAAAAAAAATAAGTAAATACCATCAAGCAACGTCAACAGTTGAATTTTGGCGTTTTCCCGAATTGTGCGTATGGACATTCTATAAATTAAGCTTTACAGATTTTACAACCTAAATGAAGGGTGACCTTAAGCTCAAAAGTATTTCTCTCTAAAAGAATGCTTCAAAAAGATTCTTTCTGTCATCATGCGAGATAGCTTACCTAATCCACTTCTGTAATGAATTACAAATACACAATTTTTCTACTAAAATTCTACTAACATTGTGATGTTCTTTGAGATTCACTAGCTTTCAAAACGTTTCAGACAACGTTCATATGAAGTTTTCTTTTTAAAATGGACCCTAAAAATCGCTCCCTTAAATATTGACATTCAATTAGATTCCCTGTATAAATAAGAATAACATAAAATAAGCAAGAGAAATTGCATGGGCCTATGAAAACAAAACAATGTACGACCACTGCACTATGTTTAATAGTGATCTTCGGAAATTTGTTTTACTAATAGAGAAGTTTTGGTAACTTCATCAATTCGACGACAAATGTCAGAAAATCTTTGCATGTTTTAAACCACCTAAGTACTATAATTTTAAAACGATGGATTAGATTACCTAAATGAAGTCAAATGACGGCGTACCCACAACCGATCACCATTACAACAGCCATGGAAATGCTCGTAGTACGTTTTTCCCCAAAGAAAAGAAAATACCTATTAGAACTAACAATACTCGTTAAAGATGTTAATAAAATTTGATGTAGTTTATCACCTAGCGACATGTAGTGTTTCACTTCAATTCCCCGCCAGTTCTGCAAATTCTGGGGTATGTACGCTAATATAAATTTAAACAATAATGCAATTAATCATTTTGATGACTCTGTTATGTTTCGGTGTTTTACTTTCAAATTCAAATATAGTTAAAGTAGAATAAACAAAGGATTAAAGTCTTGGCGTTACAAATTATGCCGTTACGAATAGTAACAGCGACGAACTGTCGGTGTTACCAACTTTTGCCGTTACGAACTGTTGATGATACGATTTGTACGTGACCATTTGTGTGGTTACGAACTGTCAAAGTGTTACGATATGTCGTGTCACCGTAGAATAAGTGTTATCGTTAAAAAAAACAAATAACCTTGTGCACTGCATTAAGTTCACCATGGTGTACAAGTGAAAGGAACTAGTTTTAATGTTGAAAGGTTACGGATAATTATTAATTATGTGTTCAAATGAAAGGAAGTGAACTACAAGTGAGATAAAAACATTTTAAAAAAGATAATACTGGACGTAGAATCTATAAAGGGATAAGAGGGGAGAGCGTGTTGTAGAAGTAGAAGGTTTTTTAGGATTCATAATTTATGAAGCCGAGTTCGAACGTTAAAATTGAGAGTGTCTCGAGAATAACGCTCAACGTTAAATTTATTCTATCAAACATGGAAATTAAGTAATAAGCTTCGGCTGTTTAAATTAATCAATACTAAAAATCAATCGATTAAAAATTCTTTGTTAAAGAAAAACAGTGCACTCGAGGTGAATGAAAAAAAAATCAAACAGAAAAACGAAACATTGACGTCATTTATAACAAAACAAAAAGTCGGTTATTTTAAAATAAAAAAAATTGTGGAAAGAATGTTAACTTTGCTAAAAAAATAATGTTCATTTAACCTTTGCTGATTTGTTTAGAATTTAGTTACTCGTAATATAATCCTGAGATTAGTACCAAAGTTTTCCATTTGTGACCTTCTCTATGAATCATGGTGCACAGAGACCATGCATAAAATGTTGTCGGCGCCACCTAACCACAGAATAATAATACTTTGTTGCGCAGAAGTTTCACTGAGTGTCGGAACGTTTAAAGTCGGTAATCCTACGGAAATCGCGCACTGTACCCACGCGCAAGAATATTATTCATGACTTGAGCGGTTGTAGAAAGCTTACTATTTTTGGCATTTTGGGATATACCGCACAACCAGAAATCGACGAATTTATTTTTAACTTATTAATGTATAAACATCCAGAAAACTTCAATAAAAACAAATAAACGCTAAGGTTTAACCAGATCTGAATTCGTTCCTCAACTACACTTAAAATCATAATTGAGATTGAAGGATTTCTAAAAATTCTAGGCACTCTTGTTAGCAAAACGTTAGGAAGAAATTCCAATCAACGACGGTCTTTAGACCAGAATCCAACAGTGCTTTGGAAGTACTCTTTCAAATACATAAAACTAGTTTATCTAGCACCTTACATAAACCTGTACAAAAAGCGAAGAACAAAGATTTCTATTGCTTCGTCTGGTTTTATTTTTTTAATTTTAAATTTTGGGAGAAAGGAACATTCTTCATTGCATACATAGCTAATGGCAGTGGGTTTTTGCATCTTTTAGAGTGAAATGACATTATATTCACAAATTAAGGGTTTCCTAGAATTAGATGAAGAGAATGATGTTTTTTGGCACTGTTTGTAAATAATGGAAATTTATCTTAGAAGAAATTAAAAAAAAACATACACCATAGCCAAATTAGAATAGGTAGTCAAAAGATAAATTCCATGAGAATAAACGTATAATGAAAAACAACAAATTTTTTCTTTTTATATTTTACACTAATTTGTGAACGTGTCCTACATTTGCAATTTTCTGCCTTTTCACGGTCCCTATTTGACAATTTATAAACGGCTGTAACGAATTTGTGCGTTTATGGATTAGCAATTGATAAATTGCTGAGTGGGGATCATTTTTGAAAACGAAACCGTCGTTGACGGATTATATTGCATTTATTCGCAACAGTTTTCTTAATATCAAATTGTCCATAATATCAATTTAAGTTGTTTTGTGAGGGTTATTACTTAACCGTAAGTCTTTTATTTTAATTTTTCTTCAATTAATATTTGTTTTATTGTAGCTTTTACTGTACATTTGAAATAAATGTATTTCGCAAATCTACGTGTGGTCAAGTTATTTCGTAACGCGCCTGAGGACGCGATAACCCGTATCAGCGAGTACACAATTTCATTATCGAATGGGAATTATTATATTATATTCGCAAAACTCCAAGTAATCAAAATTTCACTAATTTTTGTTAGTAACAATACAACTAACGTAAGTGAGATTATTATTATTGTTAATTTGTTTGCGATAAAGCGTGACAAATTATTTGGTACCCTGGTGGGACACGTGCACGTAACGATGTCTAATCGCTATTAATTTTTCTTTATTAATAATTATAAGTTAATAATCTATTCTTAAATCATGAATGTAAATGCTTTAAAATCGGACGAACTAAATGAGGAATTACGGTTTCGTAATATAGATTCATGTTCATTATCTGTTGATCAAAAAAGAAAATTGTTGCGATCTAGATTAGCATTAGAAAAATTAAATTCATCTTTAATCAGCTCTTACGAGCCTATCAATTACGATATGAAAATTGAACTTGATGTTTGTGCGGCAAAAATAACTGGAATTAGAAGGTTTAGTTAACGAATTTGTTACAAATCCATCTCCTCCATCTTTTTCTAGACTTAACACTCGGTTAGTGCATTTGTTTGGTAGATTAGATAGATTAAAACCTGAAGAATCATTTCAAAAACAGCATAGCATGTTTGTTTCTCGTTGCTTAGACTTAATTGACACAATTGGAAATTCTTTTGAAAATATGCAATCTTATCCGGTTAGTACGGTAGACAATCAATTAGTAGAAAATCAAAACGAGTCATCTGATGATATTCCGGGTGCTAGTTCTACTAGAATTGGCGCGCGTGTGTCTTTTAGTGGTCCAAATCAAAATTTAAATGAATGTAATCCTAATCATGATTCTTTAAATAGTCGAATGCCTGAGGATGATTTTCATACTCAGCATCGTATCCAAACGTTGCAACAAGAATTAGACAGACTTCATCTTAGCAGTAAAATTAATAGTGAAGATATTTATTCTAAATCTAAGACAATTCCAGTTTGTAAATGGGGACTTACATTTTCGGGAGATACTACAATTTTTGGTATAAATTCGTTCTTACAGCGTGTCGAAGAGTTGCGTATTGCTAGACATGTTTCTAAACAGCAATTGTTTGATAGTGCTGTAGATTTATTTTCTGGGCAAGGTTTAATTTGGTTTCGAGCTGTAAAATCTCGCATCAGTAACTGGGACGACTTAGTTGAAAAATTAAGGTACGATTTTCTTCCGAGTAACTTTGACGAAGAACTTTGGGACGAAATTAAGAGACGCAAACAAGGGCAAGACGAAAAACCATCAATTTTTATAGCTTCTATGCTTAATCTATTTGAACGATTAATTGATCGACCTTCCGAACCAAAACAAGTCATCTATATTACGCGAAATTTACAACCTTATTACGCTACTCAGTTATCTTTGGTAGATGTTAACGATATTGATCATTTACAAAAACTTTGTAAGCGACTTGAGGAAACTCGATTACAAAACGTACGCTATCGCAATCATAAACCTGAGCAATCTTTTAAATTAGAACCGGACCTCATGTACAAACCCCAGTCACACAAAAATCAAGTCAGCACATCTTCTTGTACAAATAAAATTCCACCAACCGGAAATAGGGCTCAACCTAATACAATTTGTTTTAACTGTCGTAAAACAGGCCATTCTTTTCATACTTGTTCTCAAAGTTTGAAAATTTTTGCTTTGTTTGTGGACATGCGGATTCTTATTACTCCAACTGCCCAAAATGTCAGAAAAAACTAGTATTACGGAAGTTTAGTTTCAGCCGATCACTTCCGTCGTTTATTAATTCTAAGGCTGAAGACACTTCTTGGAGTTCTTGGTTAAAAACTGTAAGAAGTTTTTACAAAACCTACGTTGTTGCGTCGAGTTTTATTCATAAAAACAAAGACAATCGTCCTTACATTTGTTTAAGTATAGGGGTGAAAAATAGAAGCTCTTTTTGATACAGGCGCAAATAAAAGTATTTTGGGTGCAAATGGTTGTTTTCTTATAAAGAAATTACAATTAACTTTGTCAAATCCTTCTTCTGAATATTCATTAACTACTGCAGATGGAAAACTACAAAACATTTTAGGGATAGTAGACTTACCAATTACTATCGATGGTGTTTGTAAAATTATATCCGTGATAGTTTCCGACAGCATTGAAACTACGTTAATTTTAGGAGCAGACGTTCTATATACATTTGGAATAAAAACAAATTTTTCTAAAGATTACTTTCAAGTTTCACAAATTTCTAATTCACCAAAAGTTCAAAGTTATTCAGAACTGAATTTTAAACAAAACAAATTCTAGATTCTGTCACGCAAAAATTTAAAGAATTAGCTGGTCCTGTCTTAGGTCGTACTAGTCAAGTAATGCATTTTATTGACGTAGGAGACGCAAAACCTATTAAACAGCGTTATTTTCCTTTGTCGCCTGCAATGCAAATTCACGCAGATTCCGAGTTAAATAAAATGATAGAAATGGGAATTGTCCGTCCATCTACTTCTCCTTGGAGTTCCCCTATGATTTTAGTTAAAAAAAAGATGGTAGTTATCGATTGTGTTTTGATGGCAGAAAATTAAATATTCTTACTAAAAAGACGCGTATCCACTTCCCATGTTGAACAGCATTTTAGACAAGCTTCGCGATGCTCGTTATTTATCCTCGATTGATTTAAAACAAGCATTTTATCAAGTGCCTCTTCATCCCGATTCGTGTGAAAAGACAGCATTTACTGTTCCCAAACGTGGTCTATTTGAGTATACGGTTATGCCATTTGGTATAGCAAATGCTCCAGCTACTCAGCAAAGATTAATGGATTCCTTATTTGGCTCTTTAATTGGTGAAAATTTGTTTTGTTATTTAGATGACATAATTTTAGTTTCATCTGATTTTGATGAACATATTAATTCGTTAAACGCAATTTACGATCGATTAAAAAATAGTGGTTTGACTATAAATTATGAGAAATGCGAGTTCTGCAAACCTAGTCTTTTATATTTAGGTTTTGTAGTCGACAAATATGGACTTCGGACAGACCCCGAAAAAGTAAAAGCAATTACAGACTTTCCTAGACCCAAAACTACTAAAGAACTAAAACGTTTCTTAGGAATGGCTGGTTGGTACAGACGGTTTGTTGACAACTTTGCCACAGTTTCCGCTCCTCTTACTGATTTAACTAAAGGCAGACAAAAAGTAAAAATATTAGTTGGAATAAAGATGCAGAAAATGCTTTCAATTGCTTAAAATCTCAACTTTCTACCGCTCCTATTTTAAGTAGTCCAAATTTCAATCAACCGTTTAATTTACAATGCGACGCCTCAAATTATGGCGTAGCTTGCGTTTTAACTCAAGGCGAAGAAGAACATGAACGAGTAATTGCTTACGCTTCAAGGACCCTAAATAAAGCCGAAAGAAACTATTCAGTGACAGAGAGAGAATGTTTAGCTGTATTATTCGGTGTTGAGAAGTTTAGATGTTACATTGAAGGAACAGATTTTTTGTCACAACCGATCACTACTCATTGCTTTGGTTAACTAAGATGAAGGAACCGACAGGAAGATTAGCTAGGTGGAGTGTAAAAATGTCTCAATACAATTTCACTATAAGACATAGAAAAGGAAAAGAAAATATTGTACCAGACACTTTATCTAGAGCACCTTTAGAAATTGCCAATCTTAATTTAGATAATTTTGAATTTGACCGTTTTTATTTGAAAATGTTGGAAAATATAAGAAACCATCCTCAAAAATATCCAGATTGGCGATGTGAAGATGAATCTGTCTATAAATATGTTCCAAATCGTCACAACCTCATTTCTAACCTTATTGAATGGAAACAGTTAGTACCTAAATCGAAACGCGAAGATCTTATGCGTCAAGCACACGACGAACCTACTTCAGCACATTTAGGTACTTATAAAACTTTCACAAAACTGTGTGAAAAGTATTACTGGCCTAAAATGAGAACTGATGTTGGGCGATATGTTAGAAGTTGCCAAGTATGTGGTGCAAGCAAAGCATCTCAATTCTCGCGTTGTGGTTTTATGGGAAAAGAAAAAAGGTTTCATATCCGTTTCAGTGTATTTCAGTAGACATTATGGGTCCTTTTCCACGTTCTAAGCAAGGCAATACTTCGTTAATAGTAATGTGTGATTGGTTGACTAAATTTGTTTTAGTTCGTGCTGTACGTAAGGCAACTGCCAAAGCAATAGTTAATTTTCTAGAGAATGATATTTTCCTGATATTTGGTGTGCCTCAAATTTGCATGGTAGATAATGGTCCACAATTTACCAGTTCACAATTCAAAAAATTAATGAAAACTTATGAAATTTCACATGTGTGGTACAACGCTGTTTATCATCCCCAAGTTAACTTTGTAGAACGGGTTAACCGAGTTATTGGTACTGCTATCCGATCGTATGTTAAAGAACACCACAATACTTGGGATAATGAAATTTATAAAATCGCGCATGCATTAAGAAATGCGGTTCACGAGGTAACCGGATTTACGCCGTCGTTTCTTAATTATGGGCGAACCGTTCCAATTTCGGGTGAATATTATGGTCGTCTCAAAAACTTTCGTGAAGATCAATTAAAATTGAATAATCGTGAAAAATTAGTACACGATATGAATAATTTATCTTTAATTTATCGTGACGTAGTTCAGCGGTTACACTTAGCTTATGAAAAAATGCTAAACATTATAACCTACGAAAACGTCCTCTTAAGTTTTCAAAAGGTGATTTTGTGTGGAGGAGAAATTTCACTGTTTCTGATGCTTCTCGGCATTTTGCTCGTAAATTAGCCCCGAAATACATCAAATGCCTTATAAAAAAAGTTACTGGACCGGTAACTTACGAATTAGTTACTGAAGATGGAAAATTTTTAGGAAATTGTCATATTAAAGACTTGAAACCTGTAAGTAATGAACAGTAAGTACGATTGGTTGAATGAATGTGATACGAATGATGACTGTATGCTATTTTGTCTTTATTTAATGTTGTTGGTTGAAAGAAATGTTGATTACTTAATTTCTATAAATTTCAGTTTAGTAACAGAAACAAACCATTATTATTGTTTTCAATTTTTGATAAATTTATGATTGGGGTCTTACTCTCGGCAGGGGGTGTGTAACGAATTTGTGCGTTTATGGATTAGCAATTGATAAATTGCTGAGTGGGGATCATTTTGAAAACGAAACCGTCGTTGACGGATTATATTGCATTTATTCGCAACAGTTTTCTTAATATCAAATTGTCCATAATATCAATTTAAGTTGTTTTTGTGAGGGTTATTACTTAACCGTAAGTCTTTTATTTTAATTTTTCTTCAATTAATATTTGTTTTATTGTAGCTTTTACTGTACATTTGAAATAAATGTATTTCGCAAATCTACGTGTGGTCAAGTTATTTCGTAACGCGCCTGAGGACGCGATAACCCGTATCAGCGAGTACACAATTTCATTATCGAATGGGAATTATTATGTTATATTCACAAAACTACAAGTAATCAAAAACTTCACTAATTTTTGTTAATAACAATACAACTAACGTAAGTGAGATTATTATTATTGTTAATTTGTTTGCGATAAAGCGTGACACGGCTAGCACTTTCGGCACAAAAAATATAAGCTTGAACGGCTGTTTTGACTAACAAATTCATCAATAATGATAACCCGTTTTTTTTTGGTATCTATCAGGCATCAGTTTTTGTCTTTTGAGAATATGCTATACGACCTTTATCTAATATGTCCGAGAAGAACTGAGAGTTTTTATTATTTTACCAAAACCATCTAATTTGCTCCAAATGTAACTTTAAAAACCACTAGTTTGGTCAATTTTCTCAATCAGCTGTTGTTTAACAGCGGCAGTAGAATCTGTAGGGCACCCCACATTAGGCGATTATAATGAATCTTTAGAGTAATTAATAATTAATAAATTCCAACATTTTGAAGATCATATAGGTACGGCACGTGTCCTCTAGGATTTTTATGTCCATTTTGCTCATTAGAAGTGATTATTCTTTTGTTATCATTAGGTCATTCGTTGAATCCCAAACTGACTGACTCTGTTGTATGAATCCATTTTAGTAAGATTGTTGTGACGTATCCATATTTTTGCAAGAGTTTGAGTGTAGCTCATTTTCCTTCAACATTCGAGTTGCTGCTTGTACTGCTATCAAATCTGTTTCGAACGTGGTGGAGTTTTTGGTGTAGTATATACGGTGTAATTACTTTGGTTTCTAGAATACCAGTCCTCGCTTCATTATCATTTTAGGGCCCGTCCTTTTCAAATTCACTGATGACTCAGCTGATCTTATTTGCTGTAAGTTCGGAAGATATTGTGCAATAGCAAACAAAAATCGAGAATTACTAGACAGCTGCTGCTGCTTTGGGATTCTTCCGGAGTGAAAGAACTCGAGTGTAAGTTTACTATTGTACAAATGCGTGCTGTCGACTTTTTATTTCACGATTGCTTACTTTTTAAGGTTCAATTTTTTTAGATTTTTAATGTTGTTTATCACCAAAATACTGTTTTTCTTAAACGTCAGTTAAGTATGCCATTACATGGCCGAGCTGATAATGCTTAAGTATCACTTTATTGTCCTGACATTGTCGGCGGCGCTTAAGTACTTAAGTGCCGCCGACAGATAGATTGCAGCAAACGCGATTTGCTGTATAAAAATTCCTTGTTTTTGAAGTATAAAACAGTATATTTTATGAGGAGATTAAAGTGACTTTTAGTGCTTTGGCTAACATCCTCAGCACAAAAAGCATCACTTAAGCTCCTCATAAAATAATATGCTATTTTTTTTATTAACATTTTTTATAAATATGATGATTGTCGAAGAGAGGTTATTTAAGTTAAATTGGCGAGTTTGACAATTCTAGTAGCGATAGTTGATTAAAAAAAATTAGTACTTACTTGAGTTTTACCAACATTTCTCTTTTTTTTAAATATTTCCACGAAATATTTAACTTGTCATATTGCTGCATACACAATCTATTTTTATTTTCCACTTTAATTAATAAACTTTTATGAAGGTCCGCATAATATCGAAGATCGTTTAACAAAATTTGATTGTAGTTCTGAAATTACAAAACACAGTTCTTCTTCAATGAAAAAACTTTTTCATACCAAAACTTTGAAACCAAAATATTTTTGCAATTCATAGGGCAGTAAAAACGATATTTGGTGTAGCTCCAAGTACTCGTACTTTAAAACCTGCTTATACTTATCCGTCCTTTCTTTCTCTAATTCAATCAAAAAATAATAAAACTCATCAATTAACGATCGATTGAGTTCTAAAATATCCAACACGTTTTTTTGAATAGCCTCAAAATCGCCTCTATCCAATTTAATTAACTGCAATGTAATAATATTTAGTAGCAGAAGGAAGAAGTTAAAGTGAGATAGGTATATTTACCTCTTCATCTGGATAATTTATTTGTTTTAAAAATTTAATAATTTGTTTTCATTTTCGTATAATGTTTGTTTTAAAATTTCGGATTTTAGACGGATCTGGACTTCTATTTCTTCATTTATAATTTTGCATCGATCACTAACTTCTTCAGTAATTGCTTCATGTCGTTCTTTTTGTTTGCATTTAAATTTTCGAGTTTCTTTGAAGGTTTCGAAATAAGTGCTATATACATAAAACATTTAAATTAATAACTTAATTACTAATTATCAAATATTGTAATAATTAAATTTGTAGTTGCCACAATGTAGATCTAACGTGAGTGCTCTTTAGGTTAGAAACGGTACTCTAACTCGTCTGTCCCCTATGTCAGGGGCGGCTGATAATATCCATACACCTAGAAGCCTGCCCAGTAAGGTGTATTACGGCTAAATTTTTTTCATTTATCTATTTTATGACCAACACAAATACAAGTATAAGGCCCCTAGCTTCTAGCACCTTAAACTTCCTGCTAAGAATTCCTGGGTTAGGTAAGTTGACCGCATTAAAACGAAACATGCAACGAAAATGACAATTCTAAAACAGAACTTTTTTAACGCACTACAAACATCTGGAATAACTAACATCTATAAAATACTTAGAGAAGTACAAAATATGGGCTCTGAAGAAATTCTAGAGATCATCACTGACGAAATTTATAATGGTCTCAAAAAGATCAAGAATAATAAAACCCGAAGTATTAAATATGCAGGGCCAAAATTAATTGAAGAACTCCAAGAGATTTTCAACATGTATGTACTTAGAAACGGGATAAACCCCAGAATCCTGGTTAGAATCCTTCAGAAAAAAGGAAACATAACAAGACTCAAGAACCAATAATCTTGTTGTCCCAAATATACAAAATATACAGAAGAGTGCTTACTAATAGGTTCACATTAAAAATAGACTGCCAACAGTCCCGTAAACAGGCTAATCTCCTTTAGTATTTTGATTTGAATTGGTTTCCCTATACTGTTGTAGGGCTTTCTGTAGGAGTAGTGTTATCAAGTAAACTCCAAGTTCTTTTTTTCGCCGACGTTTTGATTAGTCTGGCTGGTCTTTTTCAAGACATCTTAATATACAGGGTGGCCCATTAGTGCGAGGAAGGTGAGTATCTCGGAAAATATTAGGGTTAGAAAAAAACGTTCGCAATAAAAGTTGTGCAAATCAATGAGCCGCACATTTTAAAATTATTTTTGTTTATACAGGGTGCTCCATAAAAGTTATGTTTTTTTAAAATAGAACTACCCATTTTTTATTACAAATCTGGATTTCTTGAGAAATTCTAATGTGACTTTATGCACTATACATAGTGTGTAAAATGGAGGGTTTCGCAGTATTTCACTTTTTCCGAAAAATTGACGTTTCGAAAAAATTAAATAACTCAGTTATCCTGGAATTTATCCAACTGCGATTTTGTAGCTTTAATATGCATTACATGTCCTAACTAAAACTAGTTGTTCATCTTTCTAAGCTTGCTAAGTTTTGAGTAATCAATTATTTAAATTGAAATCCCTAAATTCATGGATAACTTGATTTTTTCAAATGGCACCACCTACTTTTTATGTGCCGTTAAACGTACAATTTCATAAGCATGGTATCTAACTTTTACAGATTTTTGCGGATTTTTGAGTAAGAGTTAGATGTCTACAATCTTATTACTAGAAAGCTTATGAGATTCTACGTTCAACGGCACATACCTAGGACAAAAGACTACCAGCGCTATAGGACTATATGAGTGAAGAAATTTCACCCAAAATCAAAATGTCTTGAAAGCATTTGGTAAATTAAGCAACAACTTAACATCAGAGCTGTCTAATACACTAAGAAGAAAACTATATGAACCATGCATTTTACCATTGCTCACCTATAGAGCTGAGGCTTGTCTCACAACCCAAACATGCGCAACGAATAGCTAGAACACAATGTGTACAAGAACGGAAAATGTTAGGCTTTACACTGAGTGAAAGAAAATATAACGAATAGATTTGTGAGCAAACAAAAATTACAAAAATAATGTCAAGAGCCGCAGAACTTAAATGGAAATGGCAATGGCATGAAATAGAAAAAGTCTACATCCAGCAGTAGATCAATATCGGCAGATCGTGATTCAGTATTATTTAAGCTTACATAGAAGTTTATTTGTTATATGCTATTGTATGTGGAATCTTATTTCTTCTTTTACTGTCTGTTTTCTGTTTGTAAAATTATACTCTAAGAACACAATTTGTACTAAAAAATGATTGCAAACAGTATACCGAATACAGCTTAACAGAAGTTTGACCTGAAATTTTTTTGTAAACTAAGTAAAGTGTTCTGAGTACTTTTTTTGAGCGCAGACTGACCTATAAATGACCCTAATCGGTCGTCAAAGTTGGTATGATATGAGTTATTACTATTAAAAAAAAATTGCATGTTTTCATGTGATCGGGAGTAAACGTTGTTAGTTGGTAGGTTACAGTTATTACAATTTTTTTCTTTAAAAAAATTACATAATTTTATGTAATCGGGGGTAAACGATGTTGGTTAATAGGTTACAGTTATTACAATACCATCTTTGACGACCCATTAGGGTCACTTATCGGTCCGTCCGCTTTCCAAAAATTGCACCATTTGACTCACACACTTTAATTAGTTTACACAAAACACAGACCAATCAAAATTAAAAAACGGATAAAATGATAGGATACTTACCCCAATCTGCAGGTAACGCTTGTACTTCTTTAATTTCATTTTCTTTTCTACTAAGAACATTCTTAAGCGGAGGAAGATGGCATTTAAATTTTTTTTCGCACAATTTCTTTTGACACGTTACAAATACGGTAGACTTTGATAATAATTTACTATCTTTAACATTTAAACTGTAGCAAGGCACATCACTACATATATCGTCGTTATCATTAACATTATTCTGATCATCATTACGATCAGCATCAAATTCACAAAGGCTCAGTTTGGGCAACATTATGTTCCTTGACAGTGACAGAAAAATCAAAACTAATACGACTTTATTCAAATATTTATTCAATAACATACATAATTAATAAAATTAAAATAAATAAAAAATAATTCAAATAATCTACTCATTATTTTGGTGTTTTGGTTTCGTCCGTCTTCCAAATGCTCTTTGGTGTTGCTGATGTGCAGTCTCGTTTATTTCTTCTTGTACATCATTAACGTTTTGAGTGTTTTCGTTGTCTGCGTTTGATTTATCATTATGACGGATTGAAGAACTTACTTCAAAGTTACTGAATTGTTGTGAATCGGGAACGTATATGTTTAAAGAACCGTGATCTTCAAACTTTTTGATATTTACGCTTCCCGCATTTTGCAGAGATGCTAATGCTTCAGCTGCTTGCCTGTTCGGTAAGTTAGTGTAATAAACCGATCCTTCCGAAAGATTATTTTGGATGTCTGATTTGGATTCTGCCCTGTTATTAGAATCTCCTGTTTCTTGATGTAAATCCAATATTTCTTGTATGAAAGGCTCTTGTTGCGTTTGTAAATCTCCATTTGCAAAATTATCGAGTAATTGATCACCATTTGATGCATGTCTTTCGTAGTTAAACATATTATGGTTATTGCCATAAATACTTTGAGTTGCTAAGCTTTGTTGAAGTTCTTTTAAATATTGATTGTTGGATTGAACAGGTTGAGATTGTCCAATCATGGCTTTGTAGTCTGCCAGAGATAATTCTGTAGGTTGCAAATTTACTGAGCCTTGCGACAAACCGGATACGTCGTAATGATTGTACATCTGCTTTTGATCTGATTGTTGAAGATTTAGATGCGAGTTTATTAACTGGTACAATTCTTGCTGAGACAAAACAGCATCGTTTGCTCCAGAAGTTGTGGCGAAAGATTGCGTTTCCGCTGCGTTATTAAGTAATTGCTGTGGGAAGGCTTGCGAATTGGAAAAGTAAACCTGTTGATCTCTGACGTTTTTTTGTGCTGTTTTCACCATTTCGTTTGATTCTGTAACTTGATACTGGTGAGAACTGGAGGGCGTATTTTGTTGTTGAATGTAATTATAAGAAGGTCGTTTGTATTCTTCAATAATTGCTGGTCTATCGGCTGGACTTAGGTTTGGTGCTGGAATTGTATGAATTGGACCTTTTTCACCTACTTGTTTAATAGGAAACACATGCGTTGGTATATTGTTTGTCTGAATTTGATAATCGTATTCGTGAGTGGTAGTTATTGGTGCAGAAAATTGGAACGGCTTTTCTGGTTTTGGTTTGTATTGAGGTTGTTGTTGTTGTTGTTGATTTTGCCAGATGTTTCTGATTGGTATTTGCTGGTTTATTAGTGACGGACCTAGTAGTACAGGCTGCACTTGGGGTTGAATAAAATTCGGCATGGATGGAAGTTCTAACGGAATTGGTCGCGGTGGACGTACTGGATTTCTGTGAAGTCGGTTGTGTTCCCATTTTTTTAAGTAAGGCGGAAGTTGTGGCGGCTGTCGTGGTGGACGCGGTGGACCTCTCGGTTTGTATCGGTAATCCATGTTTGCGCTGTCTACTTGTTCAGTCCATAAGGTTATCAAAACGGAAATGGACGATATGATGATTATGATCTTAAACACAAAGAGAATCAATTAATTCTTATATAGAATTCTTAATTTTGATTAAAAAGGTTTAGTTTAATTAAAAATTTCTGTAGTTGGTGTTATTAACGCATCTGTTGTTGTTGTTTTTCCATATTCAAATAAAATTTTAATCATTTCTTTAGAATTATAGGTAGTATAGAATGACCTTTTCATTTGCCTCATACAATGCATATCGAGTTTGTATAATTTTTGTAATGTAGACAGACCGAGGCAATACAAAACAAGAAAAACACATACATTTTTAGTATATGGAACTGAAAACTTTTAATTTAATCTAATTAAACCTTTGGTATTACAAAAACTGTTAAACTGGTTAACACAGATTAAATAAAAATGATAGAAAATGTGTTTTACACATTTTGGTTGTGAACTGTTTCTGGAAAATTAATAATATTAAAATAAGGTTAAATGAAGGTCATATTACCGTTGCCCAATAACTACAAAATTTGTGTATAAATTAAAATAAATCATAGACAACTTTTATGTCTCCAAAGAATATTTTTCAAATATTTTCTTTGAAATTTCTGTGTCTAAAGCACCGTTTGGTCTGTATTCATTTTATCTTTGGTTTTTGTTTACTTTATCTTAGAATTGATACATATTAACTTCATCAAAATCTTAAAAAGTATTTTTTGAGATATCGTGGTTACAAAAAATTTTGTTTAAAAAAACTCTTGTCAAAAATAATGTATTTTTGGAAAAGAAAAAGTTCAAATAAATGTTTAGAAAACGGAATTGACAAGTTTTATTACACATTTTTGGTAAGATATAGATAAAACCCACTTACATTTCAAAAATAGCAATATTTTGAAAATATTCTAATAAATATGTTCTTTCCTTTTTTTCTGGACCAATTATACTCACATTAGAAGCATCATTATTGAGTGAGTTAAATAAAAATTGTCGAAAATGTATTTTAGAGCAAGTTCTTTTCTATAACTTTGAGTGTAATTAATATTGTTAAATAAGGGTTATGCTCAATATGAATACAAATTTTGGGTGTTATAAAAAACTCTAAATAATAAGTCACATCAAAATAGTAAAATTCGAAATAGTGAAAAAACAAATGTATCAAATAAAAGTTGTAGAAAAGTCACTTACAACATGTTTTGTTGTAAAACTTTTGTAGGGAACTAAAGATATCTAGCAATAGTATAATGATGATATAGATTTAAAACCATTAAAACACAGCAACAGACCGCAATGGAGATACAAATCAAATCGAACTTAACCTGGGTTAAGAAATAAATTCAATTGTTTAAAATCAAGTTATTACGTATAGACATAATTTTTTCAATAATATTTTTTTTAAATACCTTGAACAGGAAAATAATTACTAACCAGAAATCCAACTTTCGAAAAAAGGCAGGTGTTTAGCGTACGACACTACACTTGGTAACAAAAATCTTTCAAAACGCGTTTTTATCTTTTAACATTAACTATTTAAAAATTTACCGACAGATTGTGTAACCAAATTTTTCGATAGTTAGAGACAGCTGCTTCGTTCTTTCAGGAGTTAAAAACTCCAGCCTGAGTTCTCAATTGTAGAAGGTGTCCAATAAATTACAATGGGTATTGAGTATACATACCGACGTTCTTGCACCCTGAACGTACAAAGATTAACAAATAAACGTGCGGACTACTATATTTAGTAAAATAATGCCTCATATTTTGTTAAAAAACGTAATATAAACAAGTGATGTGTTACATATACATATCACTAATTGCTCTGTCTTAGTTATTGCTCTCTGTCTTGTTGGTAGTTTCATTTTCATCGCCTAATCTGGTTTTCCGTAGGCTGTTTAATTTTGTCTTATACGCCTTTTTATTTTTACATTTTGACTAATGCCGTAGTTTATAATCAATGCTAATGCTGTTGAGCGTAATAAAACGAAAGGGTCGACTATATTTCTTTCGAACCTATGCGAGCTTTATCAAGGCTTTTTGAAATTAGGAAGTGAAAGTCACGTCTAACATTAAAATAAAAATTTTAACATTAAGTTTATATTATTCTTCTTGTGATTAATGGTTTTAAAACTAGTCCGTGTCTGTTCGCAATCTATTTAAGCGATTTAGAAGAGGAATTGGAAAAACATCAGGTGGGAGAGATCGCCTTAGCGAAAAAAGAAGAAGATGATAAAAGTCATGAAAAAGTTCTTAGAAAAAAGAAAACTTCAAGTGAATGTACCGAAAACAAAAATAATAGAATTTTAAAAGAGAAAAGGAAGACAAAGGGAGGTGAAATGGTGGTGGGGAGAGGAAGTGATTGAGAATGTGGACAAATACAGATATTATATACAGATATTTATATACAGATACGACCACAAGGATGGAGACCAAATAAAAGAACTCAGACAGAAGGGAAATAGAATAGTAGGAGAAGCATGGGGGCTAGGAGAAAGAACTTTCGGAAAAGATATAGAGAAAAGAAGATGGGTTTTTGAGAGATTAGTAAAAATCGTTATAATGTATGGAGCAGAGATTTGGGGATGGAAGGAATGGGAGGAACTAGAGAAGATTCAGGAAAAATATTGGAAGTAGGCATTGGGACTGGAAAAGAAGCCACCGGTATATATTGTGGAAGAAGAGATAGAAATAGAAAAGATAAGAATACAAATAGGAAAGAGAGCAATGAAGTATGAAGAAGGGATGGAAAACAGGAAGGAAAAAGAAATACTATATGAATGTTGGAAAGAGGTAGAAATGCAGAAAATTAAACATCGGCAGGAGGCAAGAAAGAATTATTATCAAAGAGGTGGTTACACGAGAAAAGAGATAAAGAGAATAAGAGGGGAGGGAAGAAGTTTAGTAGAGGAGATAATAAGACGGGATAAGAATACACAAGGACAGGAAAGACGAACAAAAATAGAAGAAGGGAAATATAATGGAAAATACAAGGAAATAATCGCGGAAGAAATACCGAAGTACTTGACATCGGGAAAAGGGTTAGAAGAAAAAGGTTAATACCAAGGTTTAGGACAGGAAACGAAGAGCAGGAAAACAAATACTGGAAGAGGGATGAAGAGAAGGTATGTAGATTGTGAGTGGGGGGGGGGGGAGAATATCAAACATATAAAAGAAAAATGTGAAGAGCTGAGACCAGAGGAAATGGATTGGAAAAGGTTATTGGGGAAAAAAAAGGGATACAATGGATGAAGAAGGTAGTGGAAAAAAGGAAAAAGATGGAACAGGAAGAAAGAAAAATAATGAAACAATAGGGAGAGAAAAATAAGGGGGAACGGTTGGATAGGTTTAAGGAATTGTATTAAATTATAGAAAACGAATCCTTTGTTTAATTATATGAGAACAATAAAATTTGATTTGATTTGATTGGTTTTAAAACTATAAAGGTTTTAAAACTTAAAGTTGGAGTTCTCATTTTAATTTTAGATGTGACTTTTACTCCCTAATTCCTCCACTTGAAAGAATTCTTACGAGGATATTCATCTGTAACTACAATTTTGGAGAATTTAGTAAATTTAACTCAATTGAATTTGCTAGTTTTGAGAAAGATTTTTCCTAACGTCAGTTCTTCTAAATCTTCATTTTCTCCCCAAATATCAAAAATCTCAGGCTAATTAGTTTTTCTACTTGTATCCTCTTGATCCCAGTAGAAATTCATGGAGGCTACTTTCAATACCAACACGTGAATAATTTTTACATGAGGTCTTCATATATTTTAATTACTTTATTATTATTTATTATTACTTTAGATGTATTTGATAAAGTCTACATACCTATTGTCAATTCTAGAACTTATCATCACTTTATAGGTGAACTTGGTCACATTTTTCGTATTTTAAATTTTAACATTTCCACTTGGTAGTTATTTTTTGTATTTGTTAAACATTTTGAAGTAGTTTTTTTAACAGTGTCATATTCTAATATATTAATTTTAGGAGATTTATGTGCAGGTTGTTGTTTTCTATAGTATATTTCCATTACATTTCTTTAATCAGTTTTCTAAACATTGTTTAGTAGAATAAAACTGTCAAATTAATTTTTGTACATGTCATTCTGTCGATATGGTTAAAATTCCAGTTCATAACAATTTGGTTTTTTATTGATCTCTCGTATACCTTTGAAAATTACCTTATTATTACGCTGATTATTACTCAGTATAATGTAAATTATTCGAGTGCTAGAATAATGGCGAAAGATAGATCTTTTTGACACCTGGTGTAACTATGAAAATGTCATTATACAGTATGTCCACAAATTGAGTGTACCTAAGAGCTCGAGTGGGAAAAGAATCGCCTTCCTCACTTGTTGGACAAATAATTATTTATCACCGCCGTTCTTATTTGTCACGTGTAAATTCGTTCATTAATTCGACATTAATCCTGACAGATACTAATTGATGGTTTTTAATAACAATTTTGGACATGATTTATTATTTCTTTTCACTTGCAAACGTTACAGCTATACAGGAAAACTCTTTTACAACAATTTTTGAGGTGCGAACTGAAGAACCACTGTCTTTGCTTCCTCAAACAAAGTTTGGCCACTTAACATGATTTCCATTTATTGTGATAACAAGACTACAAATATACAGACTAAAAATTTTTTATTTGCGTATATTAGAAGATTAATGAGGAAAATAAATGATTTATTTATTCGTATGGTATATTTTAATAATTGTATTGTGATGTAAGTGTTATGTATGGTGCTCCAGAAGATCAGTATCAACCTGTATAGTGTGGTGACGAAAATAAATGACAATAATAGAACAAAATAACAAATAATCCACTTTCGCTAATTATATAGTAAAGATTCTTTTGATTCGTCTTTTATAGATGAATAATGTTATTATTATTTCAATTTCGGTATTTTCCGTCGTATAATTAAACAGAATTAAAGAAAAATAAAAGGAGAATAGCATGTTATTAAAATACTTAAGTGAATCAAACCGGAAGATTGTTGTCTTGGAGGCGAAAAACATGCACTTTCGGTTTTATATGTTAAATAATAGTGTATAGTACATAGCAAATTAAATTGTGTATGGGTAATTTGTTAAATTGAAGAATTAAAGTTTGAGGAACGAGATCTTTACATTGTGCAATAAATACTTTTAGTTCAACATTTGAGGTCGTCTAGTAGGTACTTTTATTTTAAACAGCCGGAACATACTGATTATTTCAAACTATTCAAATGTGTTTCTTATAGAAGTATTCTTCAATTCCTGTCTTGGTTGTACCTTGTCACGTTAGTTCATACTTTATTGTTTTTTTAATAAGATTTTGGGTAAAGGAAATTTGTGTCATTATTAGTTACTTATTCAACTCACGCTCAATATTTTAATTTAATTTTACGAAAATGATAGATCTTCTTCAGGAAAGCAACTCTGCTTACGCACTGACCAACATGATAAAATATAAGACTAAAAAACGTTATAGATTAAATATTAAAGAAGTTCAACCAAAGAGCTTTTTAGTTCACGGTGGATTTTCTAGCGCAAAACGGTACCAAAAATAGACTGTGGTATACGTATAATATAGTGAACAAAATATATCAATAGACAGTGTTTGGTCTGCAAAGAGCGTACTGAAAATGTAATCCAATTAGCATTATCTAAGTCAAAACCCACCATATGGAAAAAAACATAAAATTGGCGTAAATCAGTTTCAGTGTTTTTGTTGATCTTTCAATAGTAATATTTCCAAAATAATTTAATTCATTATTTTAGATTCTAAGGAACATAAGTAATAAAAGAAAATTATAATGGTAGGAGATTTTAATGCACGGACTGGAAGAAGAACAAATAATCCAGTAGTAGGAAAATATGGAGAGGAAGTGGTGAATAATAACGGTGAAATAAGCCAAGTTGAACTCAGAATGATCAACGGCTTTTACGAGCACAAAATATACACAGATATAAATTACAACAAACAACTAGACAGAGCAGGTCAATTATTGAATATATAATGCAAAAGCTAAATACACAAATGAAAACAACAGATACTAGAGTACACACGGGAGCACAATGTGGATCAGATCACTTCCTACTAAGAAAAACCATGTATCTGTTATACAAGAGTGGAAAAATTACGAAGATCAGATTGATCAAATAAAAAAAGTACAACAACAACTTTACTAAAGGAACAAAAAAAAAAGAAAATGTAAATATAAAGAAAAACTTGTGTTATAATATTTGGGTGATGACAAACGTCACGACAAACGATAGGAGAAGATGCAAGGAAAAAAACAGAGAAGTAAAGATATAAGTAACAAAGGCAAAAACGCTAGCTGGGAAGAAAGATGTGACAGAGTGGAACAATATGTAGGAAGCACAAAGTCCAGAGAAGCCTGAAATGCACCAGAAACAGTATATATACTAAGTGACATAGAAAGAAGAACACCCAGTAATAATGAATTTAATTGAACAATTTTTGGTATACTAGTGTATACGAATTAGATTAGTAAACGATCACAATTTGATAAAAAATAAACTGTTAACTTCTTCAAAAAATTTAATAATGTGTTGCTCCACCACGATGTCTTGTGCACTCATTAACACGTCTAGGCATACTTCTAATGAGGTGATCGATTTCTTCTTGAGGTATCTCATCCCATGCTATCTGTAACTGATGCTGCAAAGCCGCTAGAGTTTGTGCAGGGTGAGGTAAATTGAGTAATTTTCTTCCCATAATATCCCAGACGTGCTCGATGGGCGAAAGATCGGGAGATCTTGGTGGCCAAGGCAACAAAGCAATTTGATTGGCCTCAAAATGAGCCAAAGAAACCCTAGCAACATGAGGTCGTGCGTTGTCTTGTTGGAATGTGCTGTTGGGGATGGTCTGAACATAAGGTACAATATGGGGTCTACGACCTCCTGGATGTAGCGCGCAGCAGTCATGTTACCTCTAATGAAGACCAAAGGTGACCTACTTCCAATAGCAATAGCTCCCCATACCATAACTCCAACTGTGTGGTGCACATGCCTATTCAGAAAATTGGGGATCTTGTCTTTCACCGCGCCGTCTTCTCACCCTTGCACGACCGTCATGCATACCCAAACAGAATCTGGATTCATCACTAAAGACAATTGAATTCCATTCTTGGTCCCAATTTGCCCGTTCTCTACACCACGCTAGACGATAACGTCGATGCTCTGGAGTCAGTGGTAGCACAAAAAGGGACGGTATGAAAAGAGCCCAAAGGTTCTTATCCGTCTATAAACGGTTCGCATCCCAATCGGTCTTCCATGTTCTTCAAACCACTGGTCCGCAATCGCCCGTGTAGAAGAGAAGCGGTCCCGTAAAGCCAATAGTCTAAGACGGCGATCTTCGCGTTCTGTGGTTCTTCGACGACGTCCTGTACCTCTCGCTCTTCGTGTACGGCCCTCTTGGTTCCATGCCCGAACACAGACTGCCACAGTGTTTAAACTCCGTTGCGTTCTAGCGGCTATATCTCTCATAGACAAACCAGCCTCACGCAATCCCACAATTCTACCCCTATCAAACTCGCTTAATTGCCGAAAATTATGGCGTCTTCGCACTGGAGGCATTGTGATTGAATTAAAGAAGCTCTTTGAAATGCAATTTAAATCGCTTAAATGACAACTGTACTTACAAATGCTTAATTCATTGTTTTAGGGCTACTTAATCGTAAGTGTTTTTGAATGAGGTTAACAAAACAACCGCTAGGGCAATATGGCTGAAAAACTGATCGTTTTTTATCTTAATATAAACAAATATATTCCCAAAAAAAAATTTACAAAATATTCATTATTACTGGGTGTTCTTCTTTCTATGTCACTTAGTATAAAAAGGTATAGTTTATTTTCAGTAAATGCCTTAAAGATAAAAACAAAATTCCACCGGAATTAAAATACGATTCCTAACACCCATTCATAAAAAGGGATCGAAGAAGGCACTGAAAAACTATAAAGGAGTAACGGTACTGGTGACAACTGAAAGGCTGTACGGACGAATAATAAAAAAATAGAATATAACAGGAAATTAAGTATAGGAGAGTACTAAAGTGGCTTTACAGGAGGGCGCTCTACGATCGACAATATATTTACGATAATTCAACTACACGAAAAAGAAAAACAATTAATATATTCATCAATTTAGAAAAAGTATATGACACCGTACCACTACACAGGTTATTTCAAGTTCTGTAAAAGAGTAATATAAAGAAATATTACATTAATGGTATCTACCATTAGAGAACTGTACAAAGATGAAAAAGTGTAATAAAATTAGGAAAGTATGTATCTCAATCATTGAAAGTGAACAAAGGACTTACGCAAGGATGCAGCTTATCCCCGACGTTATTTAAAATATATACTTAGAAGACATTCTAAAACATTGGAAAAGGAAATGTCAACCAATGGGAATAAAAATCGAGGAATATATACATACACTTTCATTCGCTGACGACCAAGCAATTGCGGCTGGAGATGAATACGACGCAGAATACCCACATGTTCAGAAAATTAGCAAATACATAGGAAGAAAATCGGCTAAAAGTAAACTTCAACAAAACGAAGTACTTAGCGATACCAGAAGGAGATGTGACCGATTTACACGTAAATGGACATGATAAAATTATGTGACTCAAATAAATACTTGGGAACAATAATCTCAAAGGAGGGTAACGTTAAAAGAGAAATAACAGCCAGAATTACTCAGGCAAAACAAGCCACTTAAATTAAACCTACCCTACTTCTGTGGTCAAAAGAAATTATTAAAAAGACTAAAACTCGAATATTAGTTTCTATCGTTATAAGTATATTATTGTATGAAGCAGAGACATAGACAATAACTAAACGAGAAAAAGAAAAAATACAAGTAGTACAAATGTATACTACCTAAGACGAGGATGCTGAGTATCCAGACTAGAACACACAAGGAACACAGAGATAAGAAGACGAATGTAAATAGGATGGCAGAACAACAATGGCCGGCAAGATTATTAAACTGGAAACCACGGGGAAGAAAAAAACGAGGAAGGCTAGAACAAACGTGGAAACAACAAATACAACAAGACATGAGCAGAAGAGATATAAAAGAGGAAAATGAAGTCTAGCTAGATAGATTAAAATGGTGTTTAGAATGCAAAAAATGCCCAAGAGAACTGCAGAAATATTCTCATAAAAAATGTTTAGATTATTGTAGCTTTTCTTTCTCATACTTAAATTTATTTAATGTTTGGAATAAAAAAAAGGATTAAAACATTGTAGATACTGGGTTGTAATTTCTGGTGGTAAAGGTGCTTCTAAACACAGTACACACAAAAATTCAGAAAAAAACTATTGAGAGCGTTATAGTAAAGCTTAATAAAATGTACATCCGCCAACATCAAGTCATTCAGACGAGAGAGTAGACATCAGCTTCTATAAAAACTGTATTACAAGCCACGCCATCACAATTCACTATAATTACCAACGGCTTTAATGCCAAAGTACCCAACTAAACAATTCATAGGATTTTACGGAATAAACCTAGGCTTCTAGTTGGTTTATTTTACAAAATTAATTTTATTATATAACTTCATTATTTAAAAAATTTTATGGTTAAGTCCTCATTGCGCTGTTAAGAATAAAGCACACTTTATAATAAATTACTCAACAGTATATTGAATAAATTGTTACACACCACACACAATGGTAAGGTCAATGATAAAGGTGAACAAAAACAAGGAAGCTTGCTAAATAATAAAAATAAAGATAGATAGATAGACAGGTATAGAAATGAATATCAGCTGATTATCGTAAAAAATATTAAACTTTTAAAGAAAATCTAAAAGATTATGGTCCTAAGAACCTAGGTATTAAAAAATAAAACCAGTCAATAACAAACAAACTCAATTAAGGACGTTCACAAAAAAATCAATTTCTTTCAAATATTTCAAGATGAGAATGAGGCAAGAAACTAAATAACAATTAAAATGGACAAAAACGGATAAGTAATGGAAGAAATCAAAGTGGTATCAGACGCTGAGAGACAAAATAATGTAAAGACATAATCGATAAGTCAAAGTCAACAAAAATAACATAGTATGGAAGTGAAGACAAGACTCAGGCATCGGTTAGAGAGATACGTTCTTCTTCCGCTTAATAAACGTTATTTATCATTACAGCAGACTTTGATTATAGCCGCTCAAAAAAGTTCATTGAATTTTTTTCCATATTTCTGAGGTAGGTATTTCAGCCATGATGTTCTGCTTCTAGTCCTTTTCTGTTTTATTTTATGTCTTCTCTTGTATGGGTAATTGAAGTACGTACGTTGTATTTGTCACCGCACATGATGTGTACTAAATATGTTAATTTCCCTCCTTTAATGGTTTTCATGAGTTTCCTATGCACTACCATTCTCATATGACTATTCAGAATACCGTCTAAACATTCACATTTCAAAAGTTTAAATTCTTTTAGTGATATAGTTCGTGACTGCCAAGGCTTCTACTCCGTACAGTAAAATGTGGTACACACAGCATCTAACTATTCTCATATGCAATTACATACTCTGAGTATTGTTCGAAAACACTTCTCGCATTTTTAAGTTACGTTTTCTCTATTCTTTATTTTATCTCCTGTCTGTGGTCTCATTGGTCGTTTATTAAATATATCAAATACATTAATTTTCCCACTTCTCCTGATGAGATATTATTCGCATATAGTCTTGTACCGGCATGGTTTCCATTTTGCTTGGAAACTACCATATATTTGGTTTGGTTTGTATTTGTAAGTTTATCGCAAATTGAATTCTCCGTTTAAATTTATTACATTTGGAAATACCACACTATACAGGTTTATACTGATCTTCTGGGGCACCATACATAACACTTACATCACAATACAATAATTATTAATTTGTACCAAACGAATAAATAAATAAACATTTGGAATGTCGTCTAATGCTTTAAAAAAGACACCAATAAACTGGGGAGATAACAACAAATAAAAATGGAAGACATGTAGTTAACGAAGTTTCAAAATGTTAAGGCGTAACAAGAGATGGCAAACCCCTAAAAAATGTGATGTAATAAGTGAAGAATTCAAGGCAGGATGGAACAATTTGACACAAATTATAACGAATATTTTCAATAAATATCTTACAGACAACAAAATACCATTTTCTTAAAAAAAACTAATATAATTGTAATATAATTCTTAAAAACTTATATTAATAAAAATCATTCATGTTAATAATTCAAAAAATTGCACATAGCAATACCACCGTACTACCAGTTTTATAAAATGACAGAGATTATTGTTAGAAAAAACCATTAACAATGAAATTCAAAGTAGTTGTAACATGACCTATAAATACGCTAATTTAAATCTATTTGCTAGTATGTTAGAAAAATGTAGTTGCATTGTTCTTCAGTTTCTTTGCTTTACAAACTTTCTCTTTGTTACGACGATAATTTAAAAAACAGTTACTTGTGATTACATTTCTTTTAAAATTTTAAATGTTTAAAGAATGTTATTTATTGGTAAAATCAGTTAAATGTTTTCTTGAAATATGAAATCCAATGAGATAATAGTATATTCTGTAACAAGGTTGGAATGAAAATTCAATAAGTGTAAATCGATTCAAGCGTGAGCATCGCAAATTTTCATTCTTACCGTGTAACAGATTATACTTTCTTCACTTTCAAAGGTTTGAATAAATATCATAAGATACAAAGAATTATCATTTGCATGACGAATATGTCACCGCGAAGACAGTCAACGCTATATTGTTTCACTAATGTGACAAATATTTTCTATCTTTAGAGCTAGAAAGTAATGCATTTAAATCACCAGAGGTGTGCCAAAATATTTTTCAATGAAAATGTAAGCATTTTGTAATTAAATTGGATTTCAGAACTGTGAAATTATGTATTGGTCTAAGAGAAAAATATTTTGTATCTGTATGTTAACGTTACATACTAAAAAAAGAAAGATCAAAAAAGTGCTGAGATGAGTAGCTCAATAAATGACAGTAGAAGAAAGTTTGAACAGATAACAAAATGGAGAAGTTCTGTGTTGGGAGGATTAAATAACTGGATAACCACGCTTCAAGTTCGTGAAAAAAGGGAGAGTTAAAGTACCTCAGTTTAATGAGAAACAGATTGAATGTTAAAAATTGCAATTAATCGCCATGTAAACAAATTAAAAAACTGACTACCTAAAATATTTTTGAGAATTAAGTACAGAACAAACATATATTGTTTCAAGAACTGAAGCAGAATAAAGTACTGTATGACTATATGTATACCATACAGGATAACGTCAGCAAAATTAACTAGGGTGATAGGATCTTGTTTTTTATCTCCATCAAATGGAGTTCTATAAGAGACACAATCCTACAGTCATCATATTTGAGGAAAATAACCATAGAAACGACTATAGAAGTTTCATAGAAACATCAAGAAGATCCAGAGCAGTAGTTAAAAAGCGTGTAAGAACAATGGCAAATATTTAGATGAGAACGAAAGTATGACAGTTAAGAAAACTGCTCGAATTAGAAAATCTGAATTTGCAAAAAAAGACGTCTTAAGAACTGCTTGAAGAGGACAAAAAGCTTACCAAAAACATTAAGAGGCCAGAGCCGAAGAAATTTGACAACATAACAAAAACAAAATAGGTTTTGCAATACAAACACTTAAGAAAATAGAAGAAAGAACCGTGCTTTGGAGAGTTCGTAAGTCATTAGTCCTTGTTATCGTTGCAGTACATTACAGCCACTTCCAACTAATCTGGCCAGTGTGGAAATGTAAGGCCTTTTGTTAAAACATTAGAAATACAGAAGCGTTTCATAAAAAGCTTTAGAAACGTAGTGTACCCAAAGATTTATTCTTCTTGCCTATTTAGCAGTATACATTTAGTGTCAAACTTCAAGCTAAGGTAACACAACCCAAACTCTTGGGTAGTTTATTGTTCATATTAAATTCATAAAAATATTGTTTTGTAACAGTTTATAGCTTTTTTAAGTTCAAGGAATGAAAAATAAAGCACTCTTAGGAGACCTAGAATTAAAAAGAAAAAATATAAAGATAATGCAAAATTAACTTAGATGTGGAAAGAAAAGAAGAAGACAAAGGCATTGTGATCATTGTGATAAGGGAAAACACGAGAACGTTAAGTGAACGATCACATTAGGATGGAGATAAGGAATTCAAGAAGTAAATGAGAACAATTCACAGGATAGTGTCAAAAAACGACTCAGAAATAAAACACAAAATGAATAGTTGAAATAAAACAACGATTATGAAAATGGGGAAAAAATTGAAAACCCATAAATAGATAGAACAACACAATCAAAGGTTTCTGCAGTATACATATGCGCCAAAAGTCAGGAAGAGAAAATAACGAATATTTATGTAGTCCTAACAAACTATATCAAACTGCACAGTAGTAAGGAAACAAAACTATTTCAGAAGCAAACTGAATGTAAGGAAAAGATATAAATAGATATTTAATGTGTGTTAGGTCAATACAGAGAAGGAATAGCGAATAAAAATATTAACTTACATCAGTTTTTAAGACATTTGACGCTGACCAGAGCACTAACCCACTGTATTTATACATGGTTGAAATTAATTGTATATTTGATTGTAAAGTTCCAATAATAACGCAAGAGTAACTTTTAACCAATCAAAGATACCGCTTTAGTTAAACACAATTGCCTCCGCTATGTATATCGTCTTAGAGATGTATCATTAAGCATCGTTATCAAGTGGTCCATAATCCTTTCATATTGACCTACCGCGTATCGTTCGTTAACATGGCCGTTCTATTTTCACACTATGCGGTGGGTTAGGGGTGTCACATTTTGCATCTTTAATATACCGTCCACTACTCGTCCACCACCATTCCGCTTTTTACCATCAAAATCAGTACAACCGTCAACATATTTAATTTGTATTGAATAACGACATATTCCATTTTCATGAATTAATTAATATAAAGTATTCTCCTAAAGTTTTAATTGACGTTGTCAGTTTTACGTTTGAAGTTTTGTTCAAAAAGAAATCTAAACATTTCTTTTGTTTCCTTTTTTAACGCATCTATTCTATCTATTCGTCAAGCGTCTATACTTACTGCACCACGTAGTAGGGCCACGCAAATAAATTTGGTCATAAATCCATTGACATATAAATATAGCAAATATTAATAAAAAAGAGAAGTCAAGTAGAAGAAGCACCGAAGGAATAGATAAATATAGAAGAATTGAAAATATCGATAACAGTGAAAGCATGTGAACAGATGAAATTGAACTGAGAAATGCGTGGGATAATAGTATTAATAGCAAAGAAAATCTCAAAATAGAATACATAGCGATACGTTACGTAAACACCCATTTACTTAATTAATTTTAGTTAAGTGTAATTTATAAATATACAATGGGATTTACGTTCGGTACCCACGGTAAAACAATAATGTCTGCCTCTTGGAGGAGGTGATTAGTTCAAGAACAATGTGGGGATGTACATTTTCTTCTAGAAAAAGATGTCTAAATAAGGCAGTAAAAAGGTTTGCAGAACAACATCAATATAACGCGTATCTGTTATACTGCCCACAATAACGACAAGTGATGATCGGCTACCATAGGCAATAGCCTTCCAAACCATTACTCTAATAGTCCTGTGTACATATCTCTTAACAGGAAACCCAGTATCACGTCGATCTCCACGTAGGTGTCTTATCTTTCTACATCCATGGTGCACACCCAAACAAAATCGCAATTCGTCGCTAAAGACTACATTATACCATTCCTCCCAATGCTCCGATTCTTTACAGCAGTTCAAACGTTGACCACAATGGTCTGTAGCTAAAAGAGTCACTAATCATGAACGGTATGAAAATAATTTAATAGATCGAACTCGGTGGTACGCTAAGAACTGTACATTTATCTTCAAACCATTGACCAGTTATTTCAAGGGTAATATCTAAATGGGCTCGTAGACTTTTAAGCACCTTTCTTGACTTCTTGTGGTACGTCTTGGTGATTACCATTATTGTAGTTCAATTAACACTGCGGACAATTTTGCGATAGGACAAATCAACATCTCAATGGGCAACAATTCTACCCCTGTCAAAGTAGCAACCATGCTGGTAATTGGAACGTGTTTGCACTCGAGGCATTTTGTTGTGCTTAATACATTTTGTTTTTTGGTTGACAATAAAAGTAGTCATTGCTACCATAGCATGCGTTAATTATAGTTATTCTCTTTTCAAAAATTAAGTTCTAATGTCACTGAATATAGAAGAATGAGAGGGATTATTTATACAAACATCCGACCCCCGATGCAGAAGAGGAAGTTTATTTGGTCAAATACATTTACATTTTTGCAAGGCCTTTTTAACAATAAATTCTACGTTTTATTTTGTTTATTTTATTGATTAATATTTTTCTTGGTTTATATTTTATTTAACTTTATAAAGTTATTAGCAACAATTAATCAATTTGTAACAATAAATTTAGAAAAAAATTAAGAATAGTATGTGGAAAAATTATCTGAAAAAATTTTAAAAATCCATATCAGTTTTATTTTATAATAACTATAAATACCAATATCAATACCATTGAGTATTTATACGTAAAAGTACGGCTGTTATTCTATTTAATAAAGTTGCAGAAATATTTTAGCCAAATTTTTGAAGATTATTTATTAATTACTATAAACGTTTCGTTTTTAAAATAAAAGCTTCATCAGTATACATAATAAAATATAAATATATAACAGTTACACAGAGACATAATTATTAGATTTTACAATAATATTTATATTTTATTATGTATACTGATGAAGTTTTTATGAAAACAAAACGTTTATAGTAATTAATAAATAATCTTCAAAAATTTCGCTGAAATATTTCTGTAACCTTATTAAAAAAAAATCAATACCATTACTACACTTTTCCATTTTGATAATTTAAATTAGTCGCATAACTTTCTTTCTGTCAAATGTGTGACATAATATGTGAGAAATTTTAGTAGGAGTCACGTAAAAATAAATTCTATTACCGCGCTATTTTTTATCACAATTAAGTACTACGATTGATTATGGATGATTGATGGTACTACATAGATATAAAAGTATAGGTAGTTCGCATACAAATAACTATCTTTATTGTCATTAATTGAGTTCACCAATACCTTGATCAATCTAATACACTTATAGGTACAATCCTTTTCTTACATAAATTGTTTATTTAATGAATCCAATTAAGTTACCAAATTTAAAACACGACTGTCATTCGTTAGAGCGGAAAAGCTTTAGCGCATCTCACGCTCTGTTAACATTTACATGGTTTATGACGCAATACCATACGTATGTGATAAGATCTCTTAATTACATTTTAACAGTTTTTCTTTGAGTACACCTTGACTACTAACTTAACTTGACAATACATCCTTGACGATTACGTGGTAAAGAGTTTATCTAGACAAGACATCTTAACCAATTTCGAACATATATACATTATGCAGTGCCCTAACACAGAATATTATAGCCATTAGAATAGCTATAACTCCCAAATTTGTTGTTAGGTAACTATCATTATGATTAGTTGAAATTTAAACTTTAAGTCCATTAATAGTTAACCAATTGTTAACTGCTTGTTAACGAATGGTTATAGCAACCGGATCTTCCTCTCATCATTTTACCTAGAGAATTTATTAAATTAGAAATATAAATTCTACAAATAAAAATACTTTATTAAAATCTATGTATATCATTGACTTAACAAGGACAATTTAATTATATTATATTTACGTATTTTTGTAAAAAATGGGACAAATACAATGTTTAAATTGCATTTTTTGTGTATATCTTTTGCCCAACCAAGGTTACAAAATTAATTTGTAAAATATTATAGAAATTCTTATATTCGAATTTATTAGTAACTTCTGAGTATAGTACATCGATTTACAGGGTTTATCTACATTTAAGAAATTTGAATGGGTATAATTTATGTAATTTAATTAATTAATTTGTGAAATTGTAAAAAAAGTGGTTAGATCAGCAAAATAAGCTGATAAGCAATATTTTATAAGACGTTTACAATTGTTATGACCATTGTAGTCTGCCATATCCACTTCGTTCAATTTCTAAAATTTGAAATGCAATTTCTGTACTTAATTTTATGAACATTAACTTTACATTTGGTATAACGTAATTTACAGTAAAAGACATTTAATAATTTGTTAGTGTGTCACACTTTCCAATTGAAAATATAATTTTATTTTCTGCTTATCGACCGAAATTAGAACGTTTCTTTTTCATTGGCTTAACGGAAAGTAATAATCTACTTTAAGCCCTTTTTTGTGATGTAATTTTCTTCGACGTTTACTCTAATTAATTAAGTAAATTTTTTGCACTAAGAAAAACAATAATTTTATAACTGTGAAACGTCACCTTTTGTTAATATACAAAACATTTAAAAATTCTGACTTTCTATAAATTTTAATTTTCCAGTAGTTTCTAATTGCAAATTGTTTATTAAATGACATTACAATATGTGAAAAAATTTAATCTAAGTAAATGAGAAATATGCCAAATTATACGATTACCCAGAAAGTATTTGGTGAAACTGAAAATATGTAGTCAATTTACATAAATAAATAAATAAAATAAAATTTTGAATTTATTAACGAGTATTGTTAGAAATCGCTTAAATTCATAGTGTTTTATGTTATTATTCTTACAAAATTCATGATACCTGCAATTATACGATATTTAAATTTGATTAAAGTGACATACATTTTTGGAAGATTTAGAACATAATCGGTTGAGCAAAAATGCGTTTAATTTACATATTCAAACAATATAAAACAAAGCTTGTTTAAAATTTATAGGACTCAAAATCATAACAGTTTGCATGTGGACTTCTCTGACTAGTTTTAATTTGTGTAACCACATTGACAGTAATTTATTTAAGTAAATCTTTAATACTTGAATGTGAGGTGAACTTATTTTTGTAAATACAAACTATGCAAAATTTTGAATAATTAATGTAGATAGGTAATTATTTGTTGGGAAAAACATATAGTAACCAAAAAAATGTTCAAGAGTGCGAAAAGGGGCGTTTAGTCGCGCATTTCTTGACGCGAACCTTTGGACGCGAGCCATTTGCCTCAGAACGTTTTGACACCATAATATTTCGACGCAGAGATTGTTTTGATGCAAGGAACTGGGCATGTACTACCCTGCATTATGGAAATTTAGAAGTGAATTAAAGAAAATTGAAAATAACAAAAAAATATTCAAACATTTTTACTTTATATTCCTTATGCCCAAGAAAAAAAACTGTCAAAAGTGAAAAGCTTGCGTTGTGTTCAAAGGCTCGCGTCCAAAGATGCACACCAAAACGTCCTAGATAGTCAAGAGAGGTACACCGTTTGCTAACTTGCATTTAATATTCGCATTGTCTCATGTTTTCTGATAGGAAAATTAGTTGAATGTGAGTGTTGTTTCTGTATTTACATTTAAGCGACAATGATGAACCCTAATACGATAAAGGTGTTTGTTTGTGAATTTGAAATTTTAACTACTCTCTGCTCTAACATCTAACAATATAATAGCATGTGGACCATGGAATTACACGAAAGAGACATTGTACAATTGCAAACAAACACCGAGAATAACTTGATAGTCCTTTTGGAACTCTTCAGGAGTGAGAACACGAGACCGTACTTTCACAATTGTACAACATGGGGCTATCGACTAAATATCCAACGTTCAACGTCTGCAACAAGTAGTGGGACGACATCTATTGTCACAACCTCGTACTAATATTGCATGTCTAAGGGGCCAGTTGTATAAAAGTCGATTTAATTCAACCGTATGTTAAATACAATTGTAGCCAAGGATTTACCATTGCAACGATTGTGTTCAACCTACGGTAAATTTGAAGTTGAAGTTTTATACAACTGCTGCTTAAATAGTAATATATTCCGCATTATTACTGTAGGCTTATGTGACAATCAACAATTGTCAATGTTCGCAATTTTTGATGTGCACATTTGTTTTATACTATATCATTTATCTGGTATTAATACTTTTGTTGGCCTATACAGGGTGTAGAATTGGTTCACGCACCATAGGGATTTCCATGTTAAATTCTTAATGTTCAAATATTGGCTCCCCAAATTATTTTAGAGAAAAACTGTAAATAAGTTTTTTGTAGAGAAAAAAATAATATTACCGTATCATTACTTACTTATTTTGTTACTTTGTATACAAGGGTTAAAATTAAGGAAATTAAAATTATTATTTTAGCAAAAATAAGTAGTGCCTTGGAATCGTTGAAACAAACAACAATCGTTAGTTAGCTGGCATTTTACCGTCTTAATAATAAACCCATAAGTAATTTTGAGTTAATATCATGTATTCGTTAAATGAAAAGATTCTAATGGTGAAACTGTACTATACTGGTAATAGTGCACGTGCAATAAGTGATATATTTGCGACAGAATATCGGAATCGACCAATTCCAAGCCACAATACTGTTGAAAGAATTACCAGCAAATTTGTAGCAACTGATACCGTAAATAATAACTTTAAATGTAATAAAAACGCATTGCAGAATGTAAGACACCGAGAAGATGCAAACGCTGTCAACGTACTACTTTCAGTGACTGAAAATCCTAATGTAAGTGCACGTCAACTAGCAGAAAATATTGGGATACACCACACTACAGTACACAAAATTTTGAAAAACCACTACTACCGTTCATATAAATACCATTGCCATCAAGAGTTGCTTCCGAATGATATGGAAAGAAGGGCTGAATTTTGCTACACTATTATGGAGAAAGCAAACGATGATAGAAATTTTTTAAGGAATGTTTGTTTTACAGGTGAGTGCACGTTTACACTTAACAATGAGCCAAACGCGCAAAACTATAGGACTTGGGGTACACAAAATCCTAATAATCATTTAGCAACGAGAACTCAATATCCTCAAAAATTAAATGTTTGGGTTGGTATCTTAGGCTATCATATTATTGGACCGTTTTTCCTTGACGGAAATTTAACATCTGAACTTTTTCTACAAATATTGTCCGAAAAAATAACGCCAGCTACAAATGAGGTTGCACCGGAAAATGAAGAAGTTTAGTTTCAAATGGATGTATGCACATAACAGTTGTGTCGTCCGCGAATATTTAAATGAATGTTTTAATGGCAAAGTTATTGCTGGAGGATACGAAATTTGTTGGCCTGCTCGGAGTCCTGACCTTTCTCGTAAAGATTTCTTTGTATGGGGAAATTTGAAATCAAATATTTACTGGTAACTGTTTTGAAAATTTGGAACAATTGCAAACTCGTATTCAAGAACATTGCGCTAGAATTTCGGCATATCAATTAGCAAACGTCAGGCGAGAATTTTATGATAGACTAGGTTATTGTCTAAGAGTGGCTGGAGACTTATTTGAACATTTATTGAAGTAATTGTTTTTGTTTTGTTTTAATTCGTTTGATAAAATTTACTTGTTCTATTAGGTATTTTAAAAATTTTCAATATATGAAAAACGACAAACTTGTTAGAATGACAACCACCTTGTTTCAACAGTTTATCAAAGTAGCCGTGGTCTTCGTTGAGGTGACAGTTTCTCTGTTTTTAAATCTTGAAAGGAAAATAAACTTTTGGCACTAGAATGCATTGTCTTAACGCAAAATTACTTGAAATACTTTTACGTTTATTAATAATAATGATTCCAAGGCACTACCTATTTTTGCTAAAATAATAATTTTAATTTTCTTAATTTTAACCCTTGTATACAAAGTAACAAAATAAGTAAGTAATGATACGATAGTATTATTTTTTTCTGTACAAAAAACTTATTTACAGTTTTTCTCTAAAATAATTTGGGGAGACAATATTTGAACATTTTTTTTTTTTTTTTTTTTTTTTTTTTTTTTTTTTTTTTTTTTTTTTTTTTTTTTTTTTTTTTTTTTTTTTTTTTTTTTTTTTTTTTTTTTTTTTTTTTTTTTTTTTTTTTTTTTTTTTTTTTTTTTTTTTTTTTTTTTTTTTTTTTTTTTTTTTTTTTTTTTTTTTTTTTTTTTTTTTTTTTTTTTTTTTTTTTTTTTTTTTTTTTTTTTTTTTTTTTTTTTTTTTTTTTTTTTTTTTTTTTTTTTTTTTTTTTTTTTTTTTTTTTTTTTTTTCCTTTTTTTTCTTTTTTTTTTTTTTTTTTTTTTTTTTTTTTTTTTTTTTTTTTTTTTTTTTTTTTTTTTTTTTTTTTTTTTTTTTTTTTTTTTTTTTTTTTTTTTTTTTTTTTTTTTGTTTTTAAGACTTTAACATGGAAATCCCTATGGTGCGCGAACCAATTCTACACCCTGTATATGTCATATACGCATTTGTTATTGTCGTGTTTGTAGTGTTACCACCCTTAATAATTTAAATAAATCAAAAACGGTGGTCTCAATAAAATTGTTACAAGAACTTTTTAGTGTAAAAAAGTCTAAGGAAACAATTTTTAAAGTAATATTTTAAAATAACTCTGTCACCTTCTAAAACTACCTCGTACTAATATAGAATAAGATAGGTGCTAACAATATGTCATATAATTATTCCCAAAATTAGAACTACGTCATCAAAACCGTTTTGAAGATATTTGAAAAATAAATTTTTAATTTTACCCTTTAAAGGGTTGCATCTCTCTTATTATTTAGTTTTAAGCTCTAGAAATTAATGTACATAATACTGGACCACCTTATATTTGAATTGGAACTAAGTCCTTCTACATTAACTTTACACACATTTTCTTTAAATACAGAATTATGTGACCTTTATTTAATCATCGTTAATGATACGAATATAAAAAATTAATTTTCAATCAGTTATATTTCAGCGTATTCATGAAACACACATCTGTTACGGCGTATAGAGTTGGGATGCATCTGTAAAACTTATGACAATACATATTTCGACTACAACTTGAATGGTTTTAAGAAACAATTATTGGAGTGCTTTATTTTTCTTTAGAGGCTCATTACATTACATGTGAAGTTAATTTAAAACTTTTATATTTATATAGACACAAGTGGAGGATAAAATGGACTGGTATAGTCTGCTCTACAATTTCTTGCTTAGCAGGTCTGCTAGTAAATAGTACACTCACGTTCAGTCGTGCCTCCTGACTGTAGTCGTAATAAACTGTAGCTAACGAGTGAAAATGAAAGGCGAGGTTTCGGCGCCTTAAAACAGAAATCATTTGACTAAGGAAGCACACCCTAACACAAAAATCTGGTCCTCCAAGAATAGAGGTTGGGGTAGTAAACCGGCACCCTTGTACCCGTACAAATGTAAGGAGTCTACAAGTAACAATTCGTAAGTGATTCTAAAACCCTCTGGTACCTATGCTAGTAAAGAATGATTTCTTTTGGAATTGTGCAGAATGTACATGCTTCATCTATTTTCTTCGTCAATGTAATATTATCAGATTTTTATGTACTTGCATTTTTTTATTAAAAGTTATTTTTTCAAATAAATTATCTTTGTTGTAATAAACGACAAGTTTCTAAAGTTTTACTTCAAACTTTTTTCATCATTTCTTTGTACAATTAATATAAATTATTCATTGTTAAATAAAAGTCATGTGATTAGTGTATCTCGGTAATCCGAAAAAAAATGTTTTGCTTTTGAAGCAAAATTAAACTGTTATTAAAAAAAGTAGGAATAGAAAGTATTTTTTTCAGTTCTGTGCTGAAATATGTTTCTCCTGTTGAACGGGATTTAACGAATGTCAGACAAAACATCAAACTAGTTTTAAAATTTTAAAATTTTTGATTTTTTCATGACCTCATCTGTAGTCGTTTTTAATTTTTTTTTGTAAAAATTAGACTTCGTTTTATTCGTGCACCTTAAAGTGTCCCAACTTGTCGCAAAAAAACCCAATTTACGCAGAAAAATGATCAAAAACATATTTTTGAATATTATTATTAAAATAATGCAAATAATACTCCCTTGTTTTACTATTTTTTATTTAATTTATCTAAAAACAGATGTTAAATGAAGGTCACGTCACGTATTTACAGTATCTGAAAATTAACTTACAGAAAATGTTTAAACAAAACTTGTGTAAATTTTATTGATAAACAAATTTTCTTATGCTATGATAGCAATTGCTTGGCACTATCTATTCACTTAGGTACAATATACTTTTTCCTTTTTCCTGAAAAAAATTTCCTTTCTGGTAAAAAAATTGTGTTGAATAGTATATTACAAAACAATTAAAGAAGTGAAAAAGTTTTTGACTGAATTAAATCTGAATTTATATCTAAAAAATCTTGTTAGATGGGAAATATTAAAAATAATTTATTCTACTTTATCTAAAGTACCGCTTTGCTAGAACATATCTTTTTAATTTACGATTAACTTTAACCCAGTTTTGTGTAACTGGCCTTAAGTTTTCCAAATTTTATAAAACAATGTTTAATAAAAAAAAATTGTTGATGTAAAAGTTGTAGTGGAATATAATTTGCAACAGCTTTTGTTACATACATGTTTTGAATAATTATTCTAATTGAAGATATTGTTAAAACAGGTCACGTGATTACTTTTTTGGATATTTTCTTATGCATTAATGTGTAAAATATACATTGAGTAAAAATACTATATTGTCATTTGTATCCATCCAGAATAGGAAGAAAGACTTTTATTTAATTTTAATTTAATAATGTATGCTAATTTATTCATTTGCTTAGAATTATGCTTTTAGCCTCTAAAAAATTATACATCTTTATTTAACAGTTTAACGTTTTGAATGTTCTTTAATGTAGCACTAAATCAATTTTCAACAAATTTAATTTAAAATAAAATATTTTTCGGAAGAACTTTGATTCTGTTATCATTAAATAGCAATTTAAATTTTCTCTTAAAAATAATACGTTACTGTAACAAACATAATATTTAAAATTTTAAGATGAAAACAATTAAGAAGATGAAAGTTTATAATAAAAACATCTAAGGTAGTTATAAATACATCATACTCATCATTCTCATTGTTTCATTGTTTAATGTACCACGAAGAATAACTAACCGCTCTTTTAAGAAAATGAAAACGTAAACGACCATCAAATACGAAAGAGATAACATTTTGATACCGATAATTGAATTCATAAATCGTTTCGATAAACATTTAATACCAAATTGAATTGAAATTTTACCTTCATGATGATATATTCTGATTATCCTTAAGTAAATATCACTTCCGCGCTCATCACCAAAGGAATGCACCTGCTGAAACTACGAGATGTCGTACACTACAGTTAGTAAACTAAACAATTAGGTCACTATGCTAACTTATATATCCCTTCTACGTTGACCATCTTATACCATCTCTAAATCTCACATTATCAACAAAATATCTATCATTAAGGAATTTGTGCCCGGTAGCTTAAATATTGATATACATAATTAATCGAAATGGTATGCATGCGCCAAAAAATCCTATTGTTTATTTTACTTTGCAGAAAATAAACACACATCCTCTTCAATTTAGTTCAAATATTTTAATTAACCCCGCAACAAATGATTTATAATATAGATTCGTTTAATTATAATGTTTAAAATGTAAAAGGATTCCCGGATTTAAGAGTTGTTTACATCAAGTTTGCACCCAAAGGCACTTGGCGTATCAGTATGTGGGTTTGTGGATCATTGGACAGAAGTTGCTTTTAAGTAAACTGCATATATCTACTAGGTTTTAGCTTTCCAATCTTTTATTTATAGGTAATTATCTTGACCACTTAATTCTAATCAGGCTTACTTCGCGCAAAAAACTTTAATTACGGTTTCGCTCATTATTTAAAAGTGAAAAGTGCATTTTCTCCATATGGCACGAAAAAGAGAGGTTGCATCTTAGATTAAAAAAAAAAAACAAAACGTAGGAAATAACTTATTTCGATCTATGTATGTACATTACAAAAAATACAAAAAATTTTAACATTATAGCCAAAGGAATTTTTTTTATATTTTACTATATTTCTTAGATTATTTGAGGTGATTTCCTGCGCATTTTGCTACCACTTCTGGTTCTTCGCATGTTAAAGTTGTTTCGTCGAACAATTTTCCATCCCCGCAACCGATTAGACGTGGGAAACCATTAACGCATGTAATGAATCGATGGCAATCTCCAGGAACGGAAAAGCGTGGATATGGCCAAAATCTTGCCGCTGCTGTGTTAGATGGTACCTTTGCTGGGCATTTGAATCCGACGACAGCTAAAAGTTTAAGTATGTTAAAATTTCTTAAGACCTTTTTTTTAGTGTTATACCTTCAGGGTTGCATTTTTCTACGAGCAAATCGGGCCAATTGCAACCATGGATTTTTTCGTCGTAAGCCAAACCGGGTTCGCATTGATGTGGAAGAGGTTCGCCGTGGACGCACTTGATGTAATGGACTGAACATTCGGGGGTGTCGGGATAGATACCAAATTGGTATTCGCATCCGGGTGTGCTAATCGGCGTTACTATAATATACAATGCGAACAGTGGCTTAAAATGTAAATTGATGAGTGGTAGATACTTACAATCGGCTTTACGCTCTCCACACTGAACAGCCCAGTTGTAATTACAATGGTGGTGAACGGCACCTTTCCCATCAAACAACAAACCGTTTTCGCATTGTTCTACCGTTAAAGTGCCGTTGGTGCATAAGAAAAATAAGTTGCAAGATTCTGGATGAGCGTAGGCATGTACTCCTTCTGGATTTGGACAGGCAGGTGCGTCATGTACAAGAACACCCCCATGCGCTACAAATTTACGTAGAAAGTTAGCACCTTCACTACTAATGCATATTGAACAAAAATAAAATTATATAAATTTGCTGAGACGTAATGTATACAAGTGAACCAGATCACGAAAAGGGATAAAAATCTAAAGAAACAACTTTCATGAACTAAATATGTTCAATTGCCAGTTACAGCGTAGAGAGTTGACACACAAGTTTAACATCGAATACAAAGAAATCTACAAGTAGTTATTTAAAAAAAAAATGTTTGTACTACTAATTTAATTACATACAATTACTAGCAAATTTTTCGTTTACAACCAACCGTGATAGCGTATGGTACATACCAAAAACAAGGGCTGTAAATATAACGGTAGCACTTAGGAAGGCTTTCATGCTGAAATATCCTTGATGACTGACCGTAGAACGTTTGCAACACTTTCTAGTTAACTTACAGCGACTCCTGCGTACGCCACCGCCTGTTAGTTATAAACACATAGGTACCCTTCACCAATTCGATTCAATATTTACATTAATTGTATGAATAAGTGAAAAAAGATTGAATTGTGTAGGATGTCAATATCCTTTGTTTACGACACTAGTGGTTCAAGAAATTCGGAGAAAGTTTATGACAAAAGACTATAAAACATTTATTATTAATATAGTGACAATCGACGATTTCTCTACCGAAAATGGCACTTGACCGGTTTTTATTGAAGTTCAACAAAATTTTTAAAAAGTGGATTACCTTCAGTATTGTTTTAATTCTTCCACTATTTTAATATCGGATTATAGAACTTAAACCGACAATTTAAAATAACATACTTAAAACCGCTCAACTTTCACTGCTCTGATTAAAAACATTACGCAAGAAGCACATATCCTAAACAGCAGACATTGTAAAAATTTATTTTTTTTTTCAAATAAAGCCAATTACAATTATATTACAAGTTTATATAATTTAAATATATGAAATGTGGCACATGTAGATTTAATTTTTCTTTCCGCTGTAATAGTTTTCACTGAAACAAATATTTTTTAATTTAATTACTTAGAAGAATGCGAACATACCATCCAGGTACATTGTCAGGGTCATCGCAAGTGAAAGTATCTTCGTTGTAAACTTTGCCGACCGAACACGATCCTTTTTGCGGTTGTATGGCGTTTCTGCATATGTAGAACTTTTGGCAATCTTCAGGATGTGGGTAAGTAGGATGAGGAATCGTTCTTCCGTTTGGTCCTGTTAACGGCTCGTCGGGACACGAAAATCCATCATCCAAAACATCTGTAAGGTCAGTCGTAACGACAAGAAATGCATAAGATTTGGTACATGTTGTGATTACATTATAAACTAATTGTTAAAATATTCTGCGGACGGAATACAAATGCATTGTAGAGGTCAAAACCACAATTGAATGATACTCCATTACTCATAGTTCTTCCGAAAAACATAAACTTATAAATTGTAAATAAATATACCTATCTACTTTGAATAATAAATTCGAAATACCAAGAAATTTAAATTTAAGAAGTGAAGATAAACAGGATTAGCAGAGTAATTTGTTATTGTAGAATATATAAATGATTAATGATTTTATCAAGTTTCTCATGCCGAAAAATGTTCTAAAAAATTCATCACGCCTTTTATGGCCACGTTTCACAACAAAAAATTATGTAGAAAAAATAAAAAAATAGCAAAATTTTCAATCAACGGTTATGTACGGACTACCTTGTAGCTATTGATAGATTAAAATCGTATTTCCAGTTATTTCGTTATATTACCACAAAATTTTCATTATCAACAAAAACATTAATGACTTTCATTATAGGTTGCATAATAATAGTTCAGATTTGAACCTAATTCTTAAGACGCGACGACGCCTTGATAAAGATCGGACAAAATCGAACGAAACAACGAGATTAATAAAGACATGTTTAATTGAGCCCGTTATCCATCTCCTACTGAAGGCTCTATTTGTGGGGAAGTCTATAATTACTAAATACTAAAGAAGAAACTTAAACAGAGTAACATCCACCTACTAAATGCATTCTGAGCTAATAGTGAAAAAACTAAATTATAATATGGTTGGCGTTAGGAGCAAAACGAGTGCTAAGAAAATAAGACAAACTAGACTTATTTGTATTGAAAAGCAGGACAAAAATTGTCGTTTTTTATTGAAAAGAGGCAGTATTATCTAAAGAACTATAGCTTAATTCGACTAAGCAAGAAGATAACAATCGGTTTATTTATATGGACGATTAGTTTATCCCATCAGTCTTCGCCATCTTGAATTAAAGCGTTTAATTTTTACTTGAAGTTGAGCAAGAACTATGTTTAGTTTTTCCAAACAATTGATATAATATACACATAAAGGTGTGCATAGAGCGCCAGTATATAAGCTATAGACAATAGAATTTCCAACAACTTTTCTCCCTCAACTTTTTTGTAAAATTGATATTGGTGGAGATATTGTTATAACAATTATTATAACGTGATTGTTTTATCTCAATAATTACTTATCGGTTCAAAAAAGTTCAAACAAAAAGATTTGTATAATTAAATTATAAACAACCTTTATTTATAACAAAAATGTGTAAAATGAATATTTTTGTAAATATTGAACAAATTCGACAATCTGTGTAGGTTAACGGCCCTTTTGGCTACATAGAATATGCCCAAAATCTAATCAGATCTGCGGAATTATAAATAAGGTCCATGTACAAAGTTTCATAAAAATCGGGTCGGTGTTTTTCTTGTTTATACACGGACGGGCGGCCGGCCGGCCTCCACATAAATTTTTTGCTATATTATAACGTACTAACTCTAATTCGTCGGAAAAAGTGAAAAAAGGGATGTAAAAATTTTCGGTTTGGAAACCGTCGCTAACTCCCCATCTTATTTCATAAGATGTGTAGTAAAATATATTAAATCGAACATTCGATATTTTTGCATTGTTTTTCTGACATTTCAAGGACGAATACCATACTTTAGAGGAAAAGTTACTTTTCATGGCTTCCCATTTATTGCAAGCCCACTTAGAACAGATGCTATTTAGAGTATCACTTTTCCTCCGTGTTAGATAATATACTAATACTTTTGAACTCCAATAATAGCGTTGGAGATTGGAAACCTTTGCATTGAGTGTTGTCTGTTACATTTGAGTATGTCATTTTTTTAATTAACTTTAATAATTACGCCCTTTAAACATTTTTTATTAACAATTGTGGTAGACATTGGAAACTTTTCTGTTAAACAATGTTCGTTAAAATTTACAAACTGGTTTTGGCTTTCGCGGTGTGTTTTTGAACTAGTGTTGTCTACTTTCGGATTTAAAAGCTAACGCTAATTTGTCGGTGTGTCCCAAACGACAGTTCGCTCGATGTTCATTAAGATTAGTTTCCATCGATCTCTTGATGGTTGCTATGTAATGTTTTACACAATAGCAAATTATTTGGTAAACTCTTGTTGCTAAAAGAAAGTCTCTTTCGTCTTTTGTTGATTTGATAGTCTGCTAAATCCTCTTGGTTGGTTTGAAGATAGTTTTGATGTCGTGCTTCTTTAGAATTTTTTCTATACGGTCGATCACGTTGGATTTGTATGGGTGGTAGTAAATTGACTCTCTGATTTCGGTGGTCTTAATCTTTTGGACCTTATTGATTTTTTGATCTCCTTTCTAATGTACCCGTTAGCCTTAAAGGCAGTTTTTAAGTAATTGTGTTCCGCCTGAAGATTCCTTCGAACTCATTCAGTCAGGGTCTTGATTATTCTGTACTTTTGGCCTGGGTAGTGGTTGAATAAGGCATGCAGGTACCTGTACACTGTGTGACTTAGTTTGTTTCCCGTTTGTTCATCAACACATTCAAGAAGGCCAGTTGTTGTTCATGTTCTGTCTCCATAGTGAACTGGATACTGGAGTGTTGACTGTTCAAGTGTTAATGAAACTGGTTAAGCTTCTCTATGCCGTGTTTCCAAACATCAACTATATCATTGGTTTGTATTCCGCGATCTCGATGGGTTTTTTCTCAAAATTCTCAATGAAGAAATTGGCAATCACTGGACTCAGTGAACTTTAATTGCCGCTCCATCCACTTTTCGAAAAACTCTCTTTCCCAAACAAAATAGCTCCCGGTGAGACAGACTTTGAAAAACTTGCTGATGTCAGTAGGGAAGGTACGTTCAGTTGCACTTTGGTAAACAACGAGACCACGTCAAACCTTATAAGGACGTCTTGGGGTTTTGTTGAAGTTTCGAATTTTGCGAACAAAGTCTGCTGAATCCTTAACATAGCTGTTAGTCTTTCCTATACAAGGTGTCTGGTAATGAATGAGCCATACTGCAGGGGTAGATTCTTTGGGTAAAAATATGACGATTTAACGTAATTTACCTTGGTACAATCTTGCTCTGTTAAGAAGTTATAACACTTTAAAAAAGTTTTTTACTTCAATTTTTAGTATAGACAGCGTAATTTAAATGATATCTATGTCAAACTTGGAATCTCGTAGTTTTCGACGTTGCCAATTAAGAATATGTTTATACAAGCTAAAATTTTGCAAAAGGGAATCAATTTGCGAAAACTACACTATATTAGCCTTTGAAAAGGTATACTCGTTAATGGTCGCTAAAATGCACCGTTTCGGGGATAATTGAGTTTGAAATTTTTCCTGCCGGTTTACGTATCAATTTCAGTCGTTCATCGTTTATCGCTCATCGTTCATCATCGTTTATCGTTCATTGTTCATCGATCTTGATCGTTCACCATTCATCATCGTTCATCCTTCATCGTTCAACGTTCATCCTTTATCGTTTAACGTTCATCGTTCATCGTTCATTCTTTATCGTTCAACGTTCATCGTTCACCGTTCATCATTCATCGTTTATCGTTCATCGTTCACCGTTCATCATCGTTCATTGTTCATCATCGTTCATCGTTCATCGATCTTGATCGTTCACCATTCATCATCGTTCATTCTTTATCGTTCAACGTTCATCGTTCACCGTTCATCATTCATCGCTTATCGTTCATCGTTCGTTGTTCATCATCGTTCATCGTTCATCGATCTTGATCGTTCACCATTCATTATCGTTCATCCTTCATCGTTCAACGTTCATTGTTCAACGTTCATCGTTCAACGTTCATCGTTCATCGTTCATCGTTCATCATCCATCGTTTATCGTTCATTGTTAATCATCGTTCATCGTTGAACGATGGATTGGGCGCGGCAGTAAACATCCTTTGGTCATAGTGACGCCCTCTGGTTTTAGTGCATAATGGATAACATATTGAAATTGAAATAAAAAAACTGTTTTCAAAGTCTTATAACATCTTAACGGAGCAAAATTGTACTAAGGTAAATTACGTTAAATCGTCACATTTTTGCCCAACGAATCTACCCCTGCAGTATGGCTCATTCATTAGACACCCTGTATGTGGTTGAACTAGAGATGCCGAGTACTTAGCTAAGTAGTATGTTGGTGATTTAGGAGTACTCAGTGTTAGTTTCACAGGGACATCTAATCAAAACCAAGCTAAACACACTTTTACTTTTCAGGAAACTTTTCAGTGAACAGGTAAGTCATGAAAAAGAACTTTAATGCCGAAGTAGATATTGAACTTCTGCTGCAACTTTTATTTACAATAACTTTTTATATACAATTATAACTTTTTTGGTGTTATTGTTAAACAGAAGCCACGTAAATGCTATATTTTGGTAATTGCTTGACAGATCAAAAATTGCTCGAACAAAGCTTGTGAATCATTAGCTTTATCTAAAAACTGTCTTCAGAGAATATCTTAAACTATTTACTATTTTTACGCAGAACTCCAGAGTGTTTCTGTACTAACAAATGTGTGAAAGAGTATCAAAAGTGTTTAAAAAAAATTCAAATAAAAGTTATAGAGAATAACATTTTCAACAATTTTTTGTCCATTACAATTTTTGTATGATTGATTTTTGAGATACTGTTACAATTACTGTCGCGTGATTGTCACTGGCAGTCGCCAACATGCGTCCACCACATGGCGCTGGTCCTTTGCGTCCCTATCTTTACAAGTATGTTGAATTAAAAAAGCTAGTATAAGTGAGGCTAAGGGAATCAAAGGTAATTCAAACATGTGAAAGAAGTGATTTTAACGTATCTAGAAAGCACCATTTTCGCTCTATTGAGCAACAAATGTACTATATTAAGGAATTCCATTAAAAATATATTTTGCATAATGAGTGTCATATTGCCGTATCATGTATGAATACAAAGCGTATCGGAAAAGATTGAGAGAAAAGTTTGAAAATTGCGACCCAAACAATTCGCATTTTCAACTTTTCGAAATCCTTTTGAGCCTTTGATATCGAATGTCATATTCAACGACTTGTTTTGACAATGTTTTGCGCTACAGAATTTTTCCAAAATTGTTTGAGAAGCAAAACAAGCGTTTCGCACAGAACTCCACATGGTTTTGATACTAACAAACGTATGAGAGTATCGAAAGTGTGCGGCGACATATAGCATTTTGGTCGAAAAATAAAATGCCACCAGACAAACATTTTTTTTGCTTGATTATATCTCTTTCACGGCTAATGTCATTTCCAAATGGGTTCCTTAGAATCGGATCAGTAATTCCTATGACATCAAAGAACCACATGTCCCAAAAAATAGTGTCTTTAACAAATATGAATAAATTCGTGGAATGATTCATATTTATATTAGATGTCAAAACCTTCCCATTATTGTCCATCCTGATGACGATTTCTTCAATCGCTACCAAATCTGACTTTAGAAAGTGTTGTAACACCAAGTAATATCTTAATAACTCTGAGCATACTTGTATCATTCAGATTGTTTCATTTTCACCAACACGTTCCCATCCATCGGCTGTATAGTAGTGCATATCTGAATGTCTTAACACTTTCTGGGTTAATGCATAACTGTTGTCGATTAAACGAATTTTATAGCAATTGAATTGTTAAAGAAAAGTTCAAACATTACAATTCCATAAATCTGTCACCCGTGCGAATCTTTTGCCAATGTTATTACATTGATAAAATACATAAATTTTGGTGAAGCTAAAGTACAAAAATAATAACGCAATGTCCACATCGGGTATATAATTAGAGTAAGAGAAAATATTTTTTTTTGGTCTGTTTGTCTTAAAAATATCCTGATATTATCATTTTTTTTTTGTTGACATGTTTTTGATAAGTCAGTATGGTAATATTACCATGTGGAATAGTCTCGGGAATAGTTCTAACTGTCTGCTTTTGTATTTGACAACGTAGGCTGGATATCATGAAATCGTTAAAATACCACGTTAAAGAATCATGTACTACAATTCTTCTCTGCAATACAAATAAGGAAAATTAATGAGGGCGCTGTAAACGCGATATAGTGTGCGTTCGTAAAAAATGTATACTACATAAAATCTGGCAACACTACCGACGCTTTAATGATTATACGTTACAAGAGTGTTTATTTGAATGACGCTCTACAGTCGACAGTGTATCAGTGGTAATGTATATTAGTGACGCTTTCATGGTAGCATGTTGTATTGACGCTTTAAGACGGTTATGTATACTATTGAAGATTGTTTTTGCTGATTTTGAAGTTTACGTTTCAATCACCTTGCGGTATCTATCGGATATTAGCACAATATTCAGATGGAAACGCACTGTAAATACCTTTTTTAGCTGATGACGCTCAAAAACTTATTCCTGTATGAGCGCCCTAATGATAGTGAGATAAGTTTCGCGACATCTAGTGTCGACTCGTGAAAGCGTTCACGTACGTAAATATAATATGAATTTCCATATAAAAATGGGAGATTTTTTATGTTTCTTTTATTTATTTATTTACTGAGCAACAAATTTAATATATTTTTTGTATTATGTGTAATTATTACAAACCGATTTAATTTAACATAACTAAATGTAAACATAAATTAAAAAAATTTAATTTGGTGAAGGTTTTAAAAAACTAAACGTTTTTACATTCAGATTGTATTTAAATGACTGAAATCATGTATGGTAGTACTTCCACTTTCCTTGATGAGAAAATTGAGAAAACTTAAGATGTGAATGCAAGAAATGTATCTTTAAAGACATACTGCAACCATATTTGTATAAACTATAGGTAATAACAAATCTTTATCGTTTCATCCCTATGATTCCTAAGGAAATTTGTAGCAACTTCTTTACATTTTAACTATGTTTTGAAAGTTTTCAGTTTCATTTCCAATTTGTCCAAAGATTCCTTCTTTGATTTTTTTACCTGATTATTATCTTTTACTACCATTCACAAAATCTTTCATTATTTGATGTTTTTCATCCCAAAAATAAATGATATTTTTTTTATCTTATACTATTTGGCCCCACTGTCTTTCAAAAAGGAAACAACAAATTTAGTGTACGTACTCAAGCAGCAATGCAATAAAAATTCTATTTCTTTAAATTAATAGGTAGGGTAGACTGTCTTTCATGGAACTATAGTACACAGTGAACCATTTAAAACTACGTATGACAGGGGGGTGGGCTGGACACATATATTGGGATCTTTTACAACAGTCTTTATAACTCCAAATGCTTTGGAGAAATGACTTAGTCAATAGTCATGATTACAACATATCAAAATCAATACTTTTGCGACATATTCGAGATGTAAATAAAAGTGCTAAAGGAAAGAAATGATCATTTGGGAGGACTGCTACATTCGACTAAAATAAAAGCCTTACTTTCCAAACACATACTGGGTTTTTCTAATCGTCTTTTTGGTTTGACTTCTCGCGACTTTCAAAAACTTGCATATGACTTGGCACCAGTTCAGCAAGGAAAAGCAAATAGCTGGTAAGAAGTGGTAATACAAATTTATGAAGAGACAAGATCACTTATCTTTACGTCAGCCTGAATCAACATCTCTCAACAGAATTAAAGGGATCAACAGAGAAAATGTAGACGGATTTTTCAATTTGTTGGAAACTGTATGTGACAAAAATGATATTGAGGCAACAATAATATTTAATATGGATTAATCCCGATTTGCAACTGTCGCTAAGAAATATCAAAAGGTTGTAGCGCAAAGGGGTGTAAAGCAGTCGGTGGTGTAGTCAGCGGCAAAAGAGGCGTTACCACTACAACTGTGTGTTGTGTAAATGCGGCGAGATTAAAAAAAATTAAGTAGTGCTTCTTTTGGATGCCGCCCGCTGCAAAAACCTTAATTCTCTTCTTCATGCGAGAAAAAATGGAGCGGTTATAATATAGTTGCTTGACCACACAACACACCGTCTACAGCCACTGGACGGGTCTTTTTTAAACCTATGGAAGTTTACTATAGTCGGGTAATAGAGAAGTGACTGAAGTCGAATGTTGGACGAGTTGAAAGTCAATATCAAGTAGCAGAACTTTTGAGAGAAGCATACGGAAGAGCAACTATCGTTGAAAATGCGGAAAACCAAGCTTCTGGTATTTGGCTTCTAAATAGACACGTTTTCAACGATTCCGATTTTATTGTTTCAGAAACATTTCAGGAAAGGAATACTCATATTGATTATGAATTTAGCGCGGACGATGAATTACCTTTGTCTAGACTAAATGAACCTACAACTGTATCTACCCATCGAGATTGTTCAACACCAGTAGATCAATTAACCATGGATTCGTCTTCTACAAGCAAATTGATGTTATCCACCAGTCTTGAAGAAATTGCTCATATGCCAACAGCGTCGCAAATACTAGCTAAAAAAACCAGAGGCATTCAGAAAGCAGGAAAAATTACTTGCATACCTTACAAAGAAGCTCTTGAGGAGGCTAAAGCCAAAAAAGGTCAAAATTGCAGTTATCGGTTTGGGAAGGAAAAGAAGCACTACGTCTAAGACGATGGTTTAGGAAGAATGTGGTGTGAACGACTGCACTGATATCAATTAGTGCATGCGGTGTAAGGAATGGTTCCACTGCAAATGTGTGGCAGTAGGTCTGGGTAAATAGAAATTCTATTGTGCAACGTGTGCGTGATGATATTGTTTTTTTTTATGCCTACAGTTAACCAAAGTTTTTCAGTTTGCTGCAAGTTTTTTTAGCTATAACCGAAGTTGTTTTTGTTCAGAAATGCATTTACGTTTCGTTTGTTCGTTTATTGGCTTATTATCATATCAGTAGGTATCTACTTATGGTTTATGTTGGTAAATTAGAAATCTAGAGATATGTTTATTTTTTGTAAAAGTTGAAATAAATGTTTAATTTTGTAATTACTCTACCTATATTGTACATTTCTGCAATTTAAAACGCCGGCCGGTTCAATTTCGGTCTACGGTGGTTCAATTTAGGCAACTCGTTTCCTAAATTCAACCATTTGCAGGCCTTTAGAATTTTATTTGCAAAAAAAACTGAAATGTCGCCCATGTTTAAGATTGTTAGTGGGAAGTTGCCAAAGGTTCATTGTATAATTTGCAATCTTTAATAGGGGAGAAACTTACGGTTTTTCGAAATTGCAAGGCTTGTTCTGAAAATTGTGTCGATATTGACAACCTTACCCTTGATGTTTTGAAATAGAAGAGTAGAAGACTTTGTGGTTTGTCTTTTGAATGTGTTTAATTGGTTTGTGGTACAAATGATTAATTGTGTTTGGGGGAAATTCTTCTTCACATCCAATTTTTATAGTTTATACAAGTTAAATATTGTTTACTGCTGGACTCACAATCTCAACAAACAAGTTTTTGAGAAAATGGGTACTAAAACCTACCCCAAATAATCTTGATCATTTAGTTATACTTATAGTAAATATGGCACAGAATTAGCGTTAGTATTGTAACATCTAATCTTACATTATTTCACACAATGTTAAAGTGATTGTTTACTTTAACATTTGCCTACAAAACTTATCAACTTTTTGTCGGTGTTTTATTATAGTAGGTTACCATCGAATTGATAAATGTCGCAAAAAGTGAAAAATTTTTGGTTTGGAAACCGTGGATAACTGCCCACCTTATTTAGAGATGTGAAAAAACTCTTAAGAGAAAGTCAAAAATATTTTAAATCCTGGATGAAAAATTAAATAGAAGAAGTAAAATATTCATCAATACACAAATAAATGACATACACAATAATTAAATTAAATATCACATAAAAAATGCCTACAACAAGATATTTAAAGTAAAATAAAAAGAGCACAAAAAAACAAAGGGATGAAAAAATATATGGTAGGAATGAAATAGAATTAAAATAAGAACATAAAAATCGCAAGAATTAATAAGAAAATGAATTATGAAAATGAGTCATAAATAAAAATAAGAAACAAGAAAGTAAAAAACGTAACAAATACAAATTAATAAAAGATTCAGATTTTCCTTAAAATTGTAACTTTAAAAATTGAGGTAAAACGTAAAGAATGGTTAATAAAACAAACAAATAAAAAAATATCTAAAAATGTCATCTATAGTACAAATAAGAATTGTGTATAAAAATAATATTTCATTACTTAAAACATAAAAATTGTTAGAATATGTTATAGAATGGTATTTAGAATTCAAATTCTAATAAAATAAAAGTGTCGGACCCTATCACCAGTGGCGCGCCATTCATAAGGGCGAACTCGGGTCGCGCCCGACGGCGCAACGCTGCAAAGGGCGCCGAAGGCCGAAGGCGACTTTGACATTGTCGACGGCCTAAGATTATAATATATTTTTTAGTATAAAATAAATATTCTATGTAAAGTGCTGCAACTGCTTTCCTATAACATAACATCTTTTAAATATTTCGATTATTATTGTTTGTTTATTATTTATAGCTCGATGCCATCTACTTTAATATCGGTTTCTCGGTCAAAGCAATAGGTTTATTTTACGTTAAAAACACTCCTTGCTTTGTTTTGTATATTCCTTTATCAACGTGTGTATTAAATTTCAACAATCACTAAAAGACATGGACATCTTACCTTGCATGTTACAATTACAAGAGACTTTTGTGTTATTAAAAACATTCAACATTTCTTTCTTCATATCTAGCAAAATTTATCGAACTAATTAATGTGGCGACCGGCAACTAAACAAATTTCATCTGGCATTACTGTATACGCAGCTAGATTCAATTAGCGCCAAACGATTCTTTTCCTGTCAATTCTTAATTTTTGCAAGTTGCAGATCTGCTTGTTCAAACTTGCATCTTGCATGCTTACTGTTACTGCTTTCATTCTTATACGATTATTACCTTCAACCTCCATTCATTGATGGTCGTTTCTTGAAAAACGAATTAAATTAGAATAAAGCAAATTAATATTGTGATAGTGATTATTTTTAAGTTGTTGTGATTGCCGATTTTGTAGAAAAAAACAGAAAACTCTACAATATAATAAGGTAAGCTAATTTTATATATTGTTTTTAATTTTATTTTATAAATAATTTGAATTTGTTTTGGTTTTAAAATTCATTGGTTCTTACTTCTTAGTATACATTAAAAAAACTTTGTCGAACATTATCAGAATAAATAATCAAAATTAACAAAAAATCTGAAACGCTTTGTTAGCTTTGTATTTTTTTGTATAATTCTAATTAATTTCAATTTATTCTGTATTTTATTTATTCAGACTGTTTGAATGTATTATTTATTTCAGAAGATGTCTGAAGAAGAAAAAAAGAAAAAACTATCTGGCCATCAAAATCTTCTTAGAAAAGAAAGCGCGAAGAAGATTTGAAGAATAATTATGAAAAAATTACCCATTTCTTTGGAATAAGCAATAAAGATTTGCAGTCATCAGCTGTACCCACTGTAATTGGTAGTATACATCAGGCGGAGGATTCACTTCCATCAACAAGTAGAGACGAAATTTCTACCGACATCAATGTCCATATTGATATTACAACTACGTCAACTACTGATCCAACAGCAACAGCTGAAATTGGACTTAACAAAAATGAGTATACTTGTACACCTATTCCTAACGATCCCGGTTTATGGCCAAATGTATTTTCTTCCTCTCAAATTCAAAGCTTAGTAGAAAACGGACCTTGTCTTTACCGAAACGAATGTAATGATTATCCTAAAGACAAATCTGGTAGAAAATTTTCTTCCAGACATTTTATACCTATTTTACCAAATTCAGAAAATATTAAACGAGATTGGCTTTTATATTCAAAATCAAAAAACTCTGTATTTTGTTTCTGTTGCAAAATATTTAACATGGAAAATTTATTTAAAATTACAAAAAACGGTTTTAGTGATTGGAAACATATAGGCGAACATTTAAATCTTCATGAAAAAGCAAGTTACATTTTGAAAATTTTAAAAATGGTCTGATTTACTGAATCGTTTAAAATCTAACACAACAATTCATTTTGCTTCTCAAAATGTATTGAATTTGGAAACTAAATATTGGAACGCGGTTATTGAAAGGATTTTTACACTATCAATTTTTGTCTCAACAAAACTTAGCATTCCGCGGTAGTAATAATAAATTATTCGAAAAAGTAACGGAAACTTTCTAAAATGCATAGAAATGATAGCTAAATTTGATCCCGTGATGGCTGAGCATACTAAAGAGTGCAAATGCACGACAACTTAAAATGCCCCATTACCTCGGAGATAAAATCCAAAATGAAATAATCAATTTAATAGGAAATAATCTTAAATATGTTAGGCAATCAAAATATTTTTCTATTATATTAGATTGCACCCCGATAGTAGTCACCAAGAGCAAATTTCGGTTTGCATTCGATTTGTGAATTTAAATACAACTCAAAATGAATTTTGTGTTCAGGAACATTTTTAACTTTCTGTCCAATAACAGATACAACAGGAGAAGGGTTAACAACTTTTTATTAACAACACTAGAACAAAATGGTTTAAGTATTAACGACTTACGCGGACAAGGTTACGACAATGGGGCAAACATGCGAGGAAAACATAATGGTTTGCAAAAAGATTCTTAATATAAATTCAAGAGCATTTTTGTCCCTTGTTGTAACCATAGTTTAAATTTAGTTGTGAACGATGCTGTAAAATGTAATATATTGTGTATAAATTTTTTTCAACAGTCCAAGAAATTTATAATTTTTCTCTGCCTCAATTAATCGATGGTCAGTTCTAAAAAACACATATCGAATTTAACCGTGAAACCTCTATCAGATACTAGATGGTCTAGTAGAATTGACGCTATAACACCTTTACGATATCAACTTGGAGAATATATGATGTTTGAAATAGCTAGCGGGTGTAATAATTTATTCGATAACAGTGCAAAAACGTATCCACTGGTTTAGGTAAAAAATAAAACAATTTGGGTTTATTTGCACATTAGTTTTGTGGTACAATATTTTAAGTAAAGTAAATATTACAAACAAAATGTTACAATGCAAAATTTCAATATTTCTGAAGCATGCACGAGTTTGAAAATACTAAATGATTTTTTTAAAAACTATAGATCAGATAAAGGTTTCTCTGATTTACTTGTTGAATTTGAAAAGTGTTTTTTAAGAGCAAGAAAAATAAAAAAGCAGTTCAGTTATGAACATGATGACGAAACAATTGCGAGCGAAGAACTAAAATTTAAAGTTAACTGCTTTAATAATGTATTAGATGTAACCATACAATCCATTCAAGAAAGATTTCAATTATTATCAAATTATTCAAATAATTTTCATTTTTGTACGACATTTCAAAATTTTCTCAATACAAACAAAGTGAGCAGTTAAATTTATGCACCGAATTAGAAAATACTTTAACAGACAAAGAAAGAAATGAACGCGATATAAATGGTCTTGAATTATTACAAGAGTTAGAGTATTTACAAAATTTTTGCCCGGAGATTACGTCATCAGACATTAAATTATATAAGTAAAAATAATTTAAATCAAGCATTTCCAAACACTACTATAGCACTGCGCATTTTGTTAACTATGTCTGTTTCTGTAGCTACTGCCGAAAGATCTTTTTCAAAACTGAAACTCATTAAAAACTATCTAAGATCATCAATGTCTCAAGAACGTCTTCAAAATTTGGCTATTATTTCTATTGAATCAGATTTATTAAATACCCTAGATATGCAAGGAGTTAATAAGGCAATTTTCTAGAAAAATGTGTTATTTACCTGAATTTTTATAAGTATTATTATTAGTGCAATTTAAAGTAATATGTATCTGTTCGTTCAATACTACAAACACTTTGATGGATAGGGGCAGGGCGCATAAAAGTGACTTGCCCCAGGGCGCCAGAAAGGCTTGGCGCGCCACTGCCTATCACTTCTTGATAATTGTAGGTAGAAAAATAACATATTTATATAAAGGAAAAGGGGATGTAGAACAAGCTATTTTTGTTTTTTTCTTCAATATGAAAAAGTAGAAAAAGGATGAAATCTTTTCCTCTTGTAGTGATGATAAGGCATTTATTCTATAGTGTTTAGTTTAGATTCTATTCCGTTTGGCAAAAAATCGTGAGAATAGGTTTAATTAATTTAAATTGACTTTGATTCCACATTTATCTTCGGGATTAAAATGAACAAAATAATGACGGTACAAGAAGGTGGTACAGGAACTTTTTTATATAAAAAATCCCATAATTTTCATCAATGAATCACTTTGGTAATTAATTCTTTGCGTCCTGTATAAGGTTAGCTCTTGTTGTTTCAATAGTCCTGCTTCTTTTATCAGTTATTTGTGTCAGATATTGCAAATGCAGTTAAAAAAAAACAATTTAACTGTACAGCTCAAGAAAGTTTTTTGAGTAAAATCAAAAATTATAGTTGGATGTGTAGACAATAAAAAAAGTAAATAATAATCAAACTTTTAAATAACATTTTTACTTGCATATTATGCAATTTATTTTACCGTTGAAAGTAACGTTGATACAATTAAGATTAAGTTAAAAGTGACCTCAATTTGTTTTCTTATTTAATTCCATTAAACCATTTTTTTTTAAATTTGTGTTACAATTGCGTTAAAGAGAGAAAACAATTGGCGAATAAAATTTATTAATATTGTTTTTAAATCCATAAGGTTTGCAAAGAGATCAGTATTTAAAAAAAATCAGTTTTGATCTCTTTCATATCAGATGTATTTATATAAACATATACACGTCATTAATTCGTCAAAATCCGCTCAAGTTTTTTATTTTTACGTTTATAATTACAATTTAACCGAGAAATTAGTCAATACTGTGAGGTACTCTATGAACAAGAATTAAATCATGTTGATTCTGAGAGCGATCGCTTAAGTTACCGGTTATCCCATGATTATCTAAACTCACCCTTAAATCCAAAACACCCATATTTTACTTCTAAAATTGAATAAAGAGGTATGTAACGGAATGTAAGTTATCTACGCATACCTACTGTTTTTTTTAAAGATAGTGCTATACGTGTTAGATTCGGAATATTAATATTCTACATGAAAGAATTGTTTTAAAATAATATTTAGAACCCATGATAAACGTACCCTACCTCGAAGTCAATAGATGAATTAAGTAGCTTAGTGGCAGCATTCCGGTCCCTGATAAAGGAGGAGGGTTCATTACTAAGGCAAACACCTTGCTTTTGGCAAAATCGGAAAAATTCTCGTATGAGTGAAAAACCAGCCTCAGAAACAAGATATACTAATAAGAAAAACCAACAAATAGTAATGGAAATGACGCACCACAACTTAAACATACTCGAACTACATTATACGTACATAGTAGCAAAAATAAAGACAAATGAGATTAATCGAAAGTGACCCTCTAATCTACATAAACAAAATATCGACACAACAGACTACATGAACCACAGAATTCTGAAAACCTATCCATGTAATGTCCAGTATATGTACCGGACGCCAATAAACCTTGCCAAGAAGTCAAACAATTTTGCCACCGGCTTCATACACAAATAAATAAAATATCATACAGAGAGAGAGAGATAGAGATTTGGATAGTAGAAAACAAACTTAAACACTCGCATGGGTAATGAAGCAATAGATAAAATCGATGCTATGTTTAATCTTTTACTAATAACTTCTTCTGTGTTTCGCCGTGCGTCCGTTGGGTTCGACGTTTCTCTGTTCTTAGTGTTCTTCTGCAGGATAACTGAACTGCTCCACTGTCTCTCGACCTTCTTCATATAGGTATATATCGTATGCACCCGAAAAAGAAGAAGAAGGGTGTCACCTTAGCAATACGTGGAAAACCTTGTTTCACAAAACTGTCACGGTCAGTGGAGCGTGAAGGACATGATCTGGTGCACACAATACATATATAAGAAGAAGGTCAAGCGACAGAGAAATAGTTCAGTTACCCTGCTGAAGCTGTCAGCATGGACAACGAAACGCCGACGCAACGTACGCATGACCAAATTCAGAAGAAGTTATTAGTAATAGATTAAACATAGCATCGATTGTTTTTTTTTAACTACATTACTTAAGACCAACGTTAAGTTTAACTAAGTTTTGTGCAATTGGCTACAATAGTTGCAAAAAATATACAGTCATAAAAACAGCTTTCTGACAGACCACATTACCGATAGTGCGGCAGTTGGCAACCCATATCATAAGAATGACCATTACCCGCTCATTCTGTGGTGACAAAGATCATTACAAAAATGTGTGTCCTTTGTTATGTGACGATAGTGCAAAATATGATACTGCAAATTGTGGTGCAGGTGCATATAGTTATCATAGCCGAGGTTCACGTGTTTTCCGTGGTCGAGAACGAAGTAGGGGAAGAACACAATCTGAAAAATCAAACGTGGGGCAAAGTGATGACAGACAGGAAGAAGAAAAGGAATTTGACTTCATAGCAACAGGTGATTCTATTCAAAATGAAGCCTTAGCATCAGAACTGCAGAGCAACGGCAAGTAAGTGGAATTTGTTTTGGATAATGGTGCTACAAATCATTGGGTGTCTGAAGATCTAGAAAAATACATTGAGAATATTAAACTTCTTAAAGTCAGAATGGATATAAAAATAGTCAATGGTGTTATTATGGCAGGTAAAAAAAGGGTTACCTTCGCTTAATGGTGTTAAATGTTAAGGACAGTAAACAAGTTTGCATAAAGTACTTCCTTCATCCTGATAAAGATATCTAGTGACATCAAAAGACTTAGTGACTTGAATTCACAAGGTCTAAAATCCCTAAGTCTTCTAAGTGATTATGGGGTGTGCAGTTCTTGTAACCAAGGTAAAGTCAAAAGAAAACCTTTTACAGACGTTCCGATACCAAGATCAAAAGGTATTGGTGAACTTAGTATTCCTGTTGAAAAACAAGAGTGAGGTCAAAGATAATATTATGAGTTATGTTCGTCAACTGAAGGCAAGAGGTTATTATTCAGTTAAGATAAGGTCAGACTGCGGCGGAGAATACCCATTACATTCTTTCAAAAATTTTTGTAAACAGAAAGGTATTGTCAATGAATATACACTGCCACAGACTCAGCAGCAGAATAGAGTCAGTGAAAGAATGAATTTTACGTTGATGAGCAAAGTAAGAACATTGTTTGATGAAACAAATCTACCAAAGTACCTTTGGGGTGAAGCATTGTGTTGTGCAGTATATCAACTAAATCGCTCACCAACAGTTACTTTGAAAGGAAATTCTGTACCTGCAGAAATTTTCTTGGGTAAGGCTGACTACAAGAAACTCAAAGTTTTTGGTTTTAAGGCTTGGTCGTATATATTACCTGTGCCAGCAAATAAACTAGAAAAAACAGCTGTTGAATGAATAATGGTTGGGTATGCCAGTAATGGCTACAGGCTCTGGGTACCTAGGACACATAAAGTGATCATCTCGAGAGACGTCATTTTCAATTAAAGAGGTTGTACATATCAGAGTCAAAAATGTACATCCAGTATTCTCAACTACCTCTAGACAGTGAACAGGTTTATGACATAGATATTCCTGAAGCGGAAGACCAGTGTACAAATGAAGACAACAGTCAAATTGAAGAAGCTACACTTCGAATAAGCAAGAGAACTAAGTGTATTCCAAAAAGACTTGATGACTATGTTGTGTACAATGAAAATGAACCTCAGAACATAAGTTCTGAAGATGTATACTTGGCCCACTGTCTGTTCACTGGAGCACCTGCAATTTATAAAAATGCTGTCAAATCTGGCGACGAATGGAAAGAGGCGATAAAAAAGAGAAATTAAGACACTAAATGGGCACGATACATGAAAGCCAGTTGTTCTACCAAAAGGTGTTAAAGCAATCGACACACGCTAGGTGTTCACCATCAAGTCAAAGGGACTCAAGAAAGCTTGGTTGGTAGCTAAAGGCTTTCAGTAAAATGTATCTTTCAAGATTTATGCACCAGTTGTTCAGATTTCTACAAATCGCATTCTATTATCAGTGGCAATGCAGAAACGATGGAATATTCTTCAACTTGGTGTTTCTTCAGCCTTTTTAAATAGAAAATTGGACGATGACATATATATTAAGATACCCAAAAGGGTTACTTGTCCAACAAATGCATTAAAACTTAATAAGAGCTTATATGGTCTACGTTTAGCACCAAGGAGGTGAAACGAGATATTTAATGAAGCAATTGAAAGATATGGTCTAACAAGATCTAAAAATGATTTTTGTCTATACACTGAAAACGAAACTTACTGGCAATGAGGAAGAATATAACAAACTTCAACGAATTCAACGTTAAAATTTTTGGAACCATCAACAACTTATTTGGTACTGAAATCAAAGTTACTGTGAATTTATCAGTATTTCCCAAGAGGACTTCATAAACAAGATGATTTCCAAGTTCGGAATTGATGACTGCAAGCCTATCGAAACACTTATGGAACACAACTTTCAGTTTGATATTTCTCTACCAATTGACAAAGGTTTACCCTACAGAGAATTGATTGGCTCTTTTATCTATATTAGCACTGTAAGTAGACCTGATATGACATGCTACATCTGTACTCAGTAGATATCTTGACAAACCTAATCAACAATTGTGGACAGCTGCGAAGAGGGTGCTTAGATATCTTAAAGGTATACTACCAATCTACAACTCAAGTTTTTCAAGAACCAAGGCACTGAAATTGTAGCATACTCATATGCAGATTGGGTAGGTGACGTCAACACTAAGAAAAGTACCAGTGGTTGTGTAGTTTATCACTGCTGTAATTCTGTTTCTTGGTACACAAGAAAGCAAGAATGCGTATCTTAATCATCAGCAGAATCAGAATACATCGCAAGTGCCTCAGCGGCTGTGGATGTTGTGTACTTTCAACACATCATTGAAGATTCAAAGTGTGACCACGCAGGCTCACTTATATTGGTTTATAATCAAATAAGTGCAATCAATGTATGTGAAAGTTATGAAAACAAAAGACGCACTATAGGTACATATTGATATAAAATATCATCTTATTAAAAACCTTTTGCATAAAAATGTCATCAAATTGACATATGTTGCATCAGTAATGTAGCTGATATATTTACTAAATCCTTGAATACTATTAAATTCAAGTTTTTCGTTGATAAGCTACACTTAATAAATAACCTTTGATGTATAAAATGGAGTAGATTTGTAAGATTGTTTATATTTTTCTATTTGAATTGTTTTCTTTTGTAAGAAGATTTAAATTGAGATAAATTAGATAAATATGTGTATTTATATCAACAATTTAAATTATGTACGAGGGTGGTCTGAAAAGTTTCCGACCTAACATAGCTACAAGAATTTTTATCTTAAAATTTATTTTTATTTTTTTACTTAGTCTCCTTGTGACTCTATACACTTCTCCCAGCGATGCTCCCATCTTTTTAATCCGTCCAAATAGTACTTGGCGTTCTTCTCTGCAAAATAATGGTTCACGAAGGTGATTGCCTCCTCATTTGACAAAAATTTTTGTCCTCGGAGCACAGTTTTTAGTTGAGGGAACAGAAATAAGTCGCTTAGGGCTAGATCTGGTGAATAAGGTGAATGGTCAAGCAGTTGAAATTGTAATTAATGGATTTTCGCTATGGCAACTGTTGAGGTGTGAGTGAGTTGTCTTGGTGAAACAGGATTTTCTTTTTCTGCAAATGTTGCCGTTTATCTGCAATTTCTGCCTTCAGCTTGTCAAGTAATGATGCGTAGTATGCTCCTGTAATGGTTTTCCGTTTTTGAAGATAATCGATTAGGATAACTCCATGACTATCCCAAAAAACAGTCGCCATCACTTTCCCAGCCGAAAAAACAGATTTTGCTTTTTTTGGAGCCGGTTCCCCCTTTGCAGTCCACTGTTTTGACAATATTTTTTTTTAGGCGTATAGTGGTGTATCCAAGTTTTATCTACAGTAATTAATCAACGCCAAAACTCGGATTTATTGCGCCTAAACTGCGCCAACAGAGCATTGGAAATGTTCATTCGAACACGTTTTTGGTCTAACGTTAGCAAACGCGGCGCCCAACGCGAGGACAGCTTTCTCATGCCTAGATCTTGATTTAATATGTGACAAACACGTTCTTTGGACATTTCCATTGCCTCTGCTATCTCTCTCACTTTAATTCGGCGGTCGTCTAACACCATTTGGTGAACTTTAGCGATGTTATCGTCAGTAGTTACAATGTTTGCACGTTCCAAACGATTATCATCTCCCAAGCTCTTACGGCCACGTTTAAATTCAGCTGCCCAAAATTTCACAGTGGTCAATGACGGTGAAGAGTCCCCATACACAGAGTCTAACTCATCTTTAATTTGCATAGGTGTACTCCCTTTCAAAAACAAATATTTTATGACAGCTCGATACTCGATTTTCTCCATTCTCAAGCATCCTTGTTTGTATTTTTCTATTCAATGATGCCTTGAGAAAGACTGGACAATACTGGTCGAAAAGTTGGCAATAGACTAACATGGGTTTTTAATCTCTTCACTACCGCATCCCCTTCACTGAAGGCCCAGTAAATGGGAAAATCGAAATATTTACATTATTTTGTTATGTCGGTAAAGACTCTTGAGAAATTGTATTTACTGATCTGTTTCTTGATGATATTATACATAAGTTTGATTTTGGAATAAACAATTGTCAAGACCAAGGATATGGCATCGGATCCAATAAGTGTAAGTAAAGAAACGTGTCTAACAGAACTCTAAATCAATATTCATAGGCATTTAATAATCCATGTGGCTGCCATAATTTAAATTTGGTAAATTTGATGTGGCCAAAACATCAATAAACTTAGTTTTGTTGTTCGAATTTTTTAGAATGGTTGTTTTATTCTTTGTATCAACAAGGCGTTATGCCGTAATATTTAAGCACGTATAAGGCTGTTTCCGAAAACAGTTTGGGAATTTCGTTGGGAGAGTTGTTTACTAACTCTGCTGCAGTTCATTGTTATTCTTGAATTGATCAAGTTGTTCTTGATCTTCATGAAGATATGAATAATTCAGCTACCGCATCAGAGCCTGATCATTGAAGAAAATCATGAAGCAGTTGGAATTTGTTGCTACAATGTTTGGCTTAAAGACCGTTTGGCTTAGTATGATTCATTGATTTCAATAAATATAGAAGTACGAATAATTCAGTTACCCCCATCTGGAGCTGATCATTGAATGAGATCTGGAATTCGTTGCTACAATGATGGCTTAGTACATTAATTCCAATAAATATAGAAGTAAAACATTATCCTAAAATGCGGCTCTGACTCAGACGCTGTAACTGGGGGTGAGTTGAAGAATAACACCTGCATATTAGTCAGTCGGCTTCAACAATGAAAGCGAGCTATTTCGGCGTTCGAATTCGATAAAATATTGTGTTGAATGTTTATAGAATACGTGTATTTTAGTTATTATTATAATAATTTAAATAGATGCTCTATTACGTACATTATAACTGGCGCTACAACGTGACGCTGAAAGTACGATTGTAATAAAACTAGTGACGTCGTAGCATTTATTCCGGTTATCGAAGTATTTAAGGACTGTGCCAACGTATCTGACTAAAATGCATTGAAGGGACTTCCGATGTTACTTACCGACGACGTAGCTACTTTGTAGTTAGATATCAAAAGCAGCATTTCTACCAGGAACGGAGCATGCTTATGGCAAGAAGAGAACACCGTTTCTAGTCTATAAAGACTTATTCCAGAACGAATAGGCGGAAAGAGTGAGTAATCTCACATTGGTTTAGGTCTCTTAAACAGACAAATTCGAAAACGAATCTTACGTGACACCGGATCCACGTTTAGCGATGTACTTAAATCAGCTAGAACAGTAGAACAAACTTTTGAACACAAACAGGAAGAAAATAAGAATGTTGAAGAAAGAAACGTCAGCCCGTGTGAAGGAAGAGCCGAAACGCGAGAAGAGTAGAAACAGTTGTAATTATTGTTGGAACAGTGGACATACCATTGAAGAATGTCTCACCCTTCAGAAAAAAAAGGAAAGAAAAGACAAAAATTTGGAACTCGAACCGACATCTTCAACAACTACGATCTGTTCAAAAGATGGTATTGCTTGTTATGGTTGCGGAAACCCTGGTGTTATAGGCGCTAATTGCATGAAATGTAATCCAAAGAATACCTACACGACATCCGTTGCTTTCCATGTAATCTTTACTACAGACCTGCTAACGAAAAAGCTAATCAATCGACCATTACTTGCAGTAACCATATTTGAATACGACGGCGTTGCCACAGCCGACACATCTTCAAGGATTTCATTGACATTCAAGATTCGTTCATGGAGGAACATTCATTTGTTTAGCTGGAGGACGAAAATCTATAATCTTTACGCCTTACCGCAGTAACAATCGAAAATATCGAATTAAGAACAAACGAAGGCACCAAAACTTATCCAAAAGCAAAGCACTCTGTAAGAGAACATAGATCGACATTTGATGTAGGGGGAGAGCCTACGACGTTCATCGAAGAAAGCATTAATGTTTTTTTTCTCTTAAGCCGTCTACTACTATGGTTCTGGATGCACCACAACCTTAAAGGCTTATTGTGCTTCCTTTGATTGTTAATCTTGCTCCCGAACAAATTCCTATCTCGGTCCCTCCATATATGATGTCAAGTGAGAAGAAGGACATTCTACGGAATGAAATTGAGAATATGTTGAGCATGAGAGTTATTGAGGAGTGTGACTTGCCTTGGGCTGCACCAGTTGTCTTAGTATCCAAGAATGACGGAACTTATCATGTGTGCGTGGACTATAGACATCTTAATTCGGTAACTCAAAGTGATAAGTATCCTATGCCTTGTATAGATGACTTATTGCACGAAGCAATTAATACCTCGTACATGAGCACTATAGATTTAAGAACTAGTTACTGGTAAATATCATTGCGCAAGTTTGATCGCGATAAAACTTTATTTATCACTCACATTGCTCACACTGCGATATTTCAGAGGCTCATGAACAGATTCCGAACTGGACTACCCGATGTGAATATACTAGTGTACTTAGATGCCATTATCATTATGTCAGACAGTTTTACAAATCACCTAAAGGACTTAGAATTAGTATTTAAAAAACACACCTAAAGGGATTAAGCCTACTACAGCAAAAATTGCGCCCTACTGGACCGATCTGTTCCGAGAACTGTAAACGAACTTACCACTATTTTGCAAATCAGCTCCTGGTATAGAAGATTTATACCAAACTACGCTGAAATGACGAGACCGTTTCTCTCCTGCCGAAATTAAATGTCGCTTTGACATGAGAAAATGATTAGCAGCTCGCGTATGAAGCTTTAATCATGGCGTATGATGACGGACGCGGGCGATTAAGCTCTTGGAGCGGTTTTAAAGCAAGGCATCGTTACTGACGAACGTCCAATTGAATATGCTAGCAGGTTGTTGCTGCCAACTGAGCGTAATTACAGTGCAGTCGAACGTGAGGCGCTTGCAATAGTATGGGCATTGAAGAAATTTAAAGGATATGTGGAGTATTCCGAGATCACACTGGTGACAGACCATCAACCCTTACGTTGGTTACTTACAATCAAAACTCCAACCGAAAGACTTGCTAGGTGGACACTCAAAATCCAAACGTATACAACCTCAACATAGTTTACACACCTGGGAAAGTAAGCGTTGTGTCACATTTCTTATCTCGACCTCCTCGTACCAACAATGTCGAGCTTAAACTTAATTTAAATTTGGTAGTGGCTAATCCACTTGATCGCCCTTCTGATGAAATACGAAACGACCAACTATCCAACCCAGATTTGTAAAAGATTATTAATACCTTCGAGAAAGAACAAGAACAAAACCGACACTCCGCAAACTGAAGCGCTCCAAAAGGTGTTACTTTCAAGATACTTTCTAAAAGTGACGGGCCATACAAAATTTTACGCATTGTTACACCAACGACTTTTGAAATTAAAGACTTGAGAAATCCAGGAAACGTCCTAGCTCGAGTGCATGCTTCGGATGTAACTCCATATATGATATATAGGCAACGTAATTACGGTTGATGTCTCTATTATTAAGGGACGAAGAAGAGGAGTCCCCGTAAATGCTCACACGATAGTGCTACAGGTTCCAAAGCGAGACGCTTATTCACTAGAATATTGTGTTGATTGTTTACAGAAATACGTGAATTTTAGTTATTAATACAGGGTGAATCACCACCAACGGGACGGAGATTTATAGCGAAACAGTAAAAAGTTTACAAGTTTTGTCATTTTAGTAACTTGCAGGTTAATAAATTTTACATTTTAAAATTATTTTGAAATACACAGTATGTTCCAAAAATGTGTGGCGTTTCAAAGTTATATGTATAATAATTTATATAAATGTTCTATTACCTACATTATAAACTATTAATTTACCAAACATTTTACAAGTAAGTAACCTTCCTCTAACCTTTCTGTCAACCTAAAAAATAATGTTAAAGAAGTATTTAATCATTGTAATGCAGACGAGGTTGATTTCATATTCAGGTATTTATTTGTGACTCAAAACTATTTGCCATTAGAAAATTATTCTCAAATTAAGGGACATACATGGTCTTAATTCACGAATAATTTTTATGGAAAAAGGTTTCCGTCAAAAAATCTACCCGTTAATAAATCAACCTCATGCGTATTAATAACTGATGATTTAATAACAATATCCAAATAACCATCGACCAGGCGTGTTTCACACGCTTCTATCAATTTGTCACATTTTTCGAATTTCACAAAATACAGAAAAAAAAGTTTCTTGCCTTGGTTGTTGGGTTTTGATAACAATATTAAATTTTTACCAGTCTATGATTTTTGACCTTCTTAAAAAATCCACTTTTCATCGTTTCAGTGATTCGGTGTGGGGCATTGTTATGTTGAAGTCTTCCTAAAATCGGTGCATGACTCTAATAATTTTTAAATACGGAATGGTAAAAAAATTTAATTGTAACAGTACCGTATGTACGTACCTATAACATTAAAGAACTATGGTATGTTATGATTTATAAGTTAAGGATGCTAACGATGTTTACCAAACAGAACTAGAGGCCAATAAAAATATAAGTTTATGGCGTTTTTGTTATTTAATTGAATATAAATTAACTTTCTATAGTATAAATTACTTGTAGTTGAACGAAAGTGTAAAATAACAAATACAGACTTGAATGCACACTTTCCGCATTGCTTATGAAAAAAATTTTTGTTGCACATCTAAATCATGTAAAATTATGCGATGAGTTCAACAAATTGAGTTACTATATTGCATAGCTGATTTCGTTAGCCGTAAGTGGAATTTTAGAAGCATTTTCAAAATCTTTATGTCGAAAGTTTTTTTGTAAAAACAAACAGTTGATACCTTTTTGTAAAATATAAATTTTGAAATTTGAAGGAGCATACCTTTTTTCGGCTTGGTGCAATCTTTTCTACTACCATCTTGGGGCCAAGCGCAAGTGCTTGCAACATCGTCGTATATTAAACCGGGAGGGCATGGAAGTTCGTGAGGTATTCCATTTACGCAATTGTAAAATTTATCGCAAGCCAAAGGATTGTCGTGACGATAATAACCATTGGCTCTTGGGCATCCTTTGCTTGGTTTTGGTAGTTCTAAAATTTTCTAATAATAGACAACACACCATACACTAAAGCATTGGTTCTTACGCAGTTCGGTACGTTCGCTGCAATCAACGTTAGCTGGTATGTCGCATCTTTCAAAATTCGGGTTACCATCATTAAATACTAAACCATCTGGACATAATTTAACTTCAGCTTTTCCTTTGGAACACACATAATATAAATCGCATTGATATGGGTCAGGGAAGAACCCAGTACGCTGAGGACATTTAAAATCTTGCCCCTGTACTGATGATACCAAACAATTAGTTTAGAATATGAAATGTGCAGTATAAACTCACCACTGAAGTACACAGACATAAAAAATAACAAACAAACAAACATGTTGATGCGCTTCAATGCACAAAACACAAAATACAAACAAGTCAAGCACTGCTACTGAAATAATATACGTATCTAGAAGAAAGTTATAAGTGTTTTTTACCCCTTGGCTATATGTTCTTCATACTAAGCGTAAGTTAATTAACTACGAATTTCTTATTGCACTTAATGCCGGCCAGTAAGGAATCTTGTTTTGTGAAACCCGTTCGATATAATTAATTAAATTCGGTACCTTGTGATCAAATAACTTAAAGAATTTCCTGGAAGCCGAACGTGTGTGCATTTATTTATAATTTGTGATGTAAGATTTTCACAGACTTTTAGGATTATCTAATAGGTTGAATAATTAAAATCCTGTTTAATATAAAAAGTTTTGTTTTCGTAACTTATACAAAATATCTTAATTTTATTTGCGATTAAGTATTAGACTAGGAACAAAAGTGATTTTTTATGGTAATTACAAGTAAAACGTAAGAATAAATACAGGTTGTATTTAAAATTTACACAAACACATAAATATGGAGAAGCTTATAAAACAAAGTTTCACAGCGAAATAAAAAATAAAATTATGCACTAATTTTAAGGCTTCTTCGCGGGCCCTGGTTTAGGTGATGGCTCGTCTTTGTACCACTCCTCACTAAAAAAAATAGGTGAGTTATGTTATTATGTAACTTAACTAATAAATATGCGATTATTGACAATTAACATTTCCAACGTTGTGGGCGAAAATTTCGCTTTCTTTTGGTTGTGTAATAAGTGGTACGAGGAAATGTTATTGTTGCATAAAATAAGGATAATTACCATCCAGGTACGTTTTCGGGTGAATCGCATTTTGTGATTCGTCATTGTAAACTTCTCCGGTTTGGCACCCTAAGTCTCTAGGTTCAACTCCGTTCAAACATACGTAGAATCTTTGGCAATCGTTAGGATGTGAGTATTTGGGATGTACGATTAATTGTCCGTTTGGATCAGTTTGTCCTTCTTTAGGACATTTGAACCCGTCTTTTAAAACCACTAAAAAGCGAAGATTACGAAAGATGCGTATAGCGTAAATAAAACTTACTTGTTTCACTGGCGTCGCATCCTTCGCGACCAGCCGAATCAGGCCAAACGCAAGTACCGGTAAATTCATCAAAATGAAGACCGGGCGGACAAGATTGTTTAGTACTGACACCTTCAATGCAGTTGTAATATTGATTGCAAACTTTTGGATCTGGATGAGCGAAGAAACCGTTCCTGCGTGGACAAACGCCGGTTGGTTGTGGTGGTTCTACATAAGCAACAAAAATTATCTGACATCACACATAAATTTTATACTTACGAAGTTCTAAACGATTTCCGCAATCGACGCTGAAGGGCTGGTCGCATTTATTAATTTTTCTGATTGTTGGGTTGAACACTAAACCATCTGGACAAAGTTTTTGGGTTGGAATACCATCGTAGCATTCGTAGAATTTATCACACTGAATGGGATCTTCATATTGACCATCTTTTGGGGGACATTTAAACTGTTGAGCATCTACGAAAAGTATCGTATTAAAACATTATGTAAAAGTGAAAGGTGCCATATATCAATAACATAACCGGTAACGAGATGGGTTAAATTGAGAAAGCTATTTCGAAATGTATGCACGAATAGAATATATTATTTGTAATGCCGATAGAATTTAATTTAATATACGATCGTATATTCAAAAAATATTTAAAAAAAACACTTACCCGCAAATGCAACAAAAACGGCGAACAATAAAACTTTCATTTTCACTTATGAGGAATATGCAAATTTTTTTCTTTTTAATTAATGCGGTGAAACAATGTCCACCTTCTAGTGCCAACTGGAAGTTTGCATAAAGTTCCTCTATTTAAAAGCTCGCTTTCAGAGGTTCAACCAATCTAGGATCGTTGTACGAGTAAGAATATTTTATATTCATTACACTTCGACAGCTAGTTTTTGCCTCCTACCACTTAAAGAAGTTAACCTTTCATACTTCTTTAGGTAATGATTTCTCTATGGTACTTATTTTTTAAAAAATTGTATTGAATGTCAATGATATTTATTTTAGCTTTACATAATTTGCAATTAGAAATTTATCGCATCATAATCGTACTAATGGTTAATACCCTAATAACCTTTCAAGGTTGATCTTGTAAAAAAATACAAATTTGTAGTAAGGTATGTAAAACGATCAACTTTTCTCTTTGTCTTTTCATCGATAATTAGTACAACTTTCCATTATTTAACGATAACCGCGAAGAATCTGAAAAAAAAAATTTGTAGAAATTTTGTTAAATTTGGTGAATGATAAAATTTTACTTTCACTGTATTCGTGTGCCCATTAATTAATAAAAATTTATGTAACGTAAGATAGATCGAGAACAAAACGATTTGACGTTTATTTGTCTATCGATTTTTTTATTACAAGAAGAAAAGTTTTGGTATTAAAAGCATGTAAAGGTTGGGCAGTTGATACCAAGTTACACCAAGGATAATGAAATTTCCGTTGTGATTTGATTATTGTTAGGAATTTGTCAATAAATAAAAGTAAATTACACTCACCACATTTTGTGGTAATATGAATTTTGAAGTGAAAGTAACAATTTCTGGATAGTTTATTTACAGTAATTACATACTATGTACTTAAAACGCACAGAAAAGTCTTTTGTTTTAAACACATACATTTATGAGTCATTGTATTATTTTTTGATAATTTAATTTGATTGGGTTTAATTTCATTTAATGATTAATTCTTTTAAATGGTTTAAATACTTGAATCTAATGAATACATAAATCACACGTAAATATTATTTAATCAGTACCTTCTCTTACAATTAATATAGATGAAATCGTTTGAATACAAAACTACATATTTTAAAATTTTGTCACGTCATACCACGTTAGTATAATAATTTTAAAGTTGTTTTAGAGGCCTTTACATACAGCCTGTTCGTGCAGTAGGTACTCGTACCTTTGATTGTCTTTAAAAATTAAATTCTTTAGGATTCCTCAGTGGCTACAATTTAAAAATATTTTCAATTATACAGGGTGTCTCACTATTTTGAATCACCTGCCTACTTTGATATTTTAAATGCACACATTCATTTTTTATTTTTATTCTGAACCTACAATGACTATGTATATGAGTCTTACTCAAATAATGATACTTTTTGAGATATCGATTTTTAAACATTTGATTGGGTCAATTCGGCCTTAAGATATTTCACGTTTTTAAGGTTATTATTTGAAATATTAAGTTCGAATTTTATTCACACTTAGAACAGTAACAACCCTAACTGTTCATGGTTTAAAAGTTGACATCGGTGACACAGGGTATGAGAAAAACATGTCAAACTTTGTAATCTAAAATGATAAAAAACTTAATAAAATCAAATATAACACCTTGTATATTTTTTGCCAGATCGGTGTAGAATTAAGTTCTCTACAAGTTTACTATGCACCCATTGTTAACCGTAAAACTTGTTTTTATCGGAAGTTATTATCGAAAAATTAAGTAGGCGAACGTCAAAAGTTTATTGTTGTCACGGTTGTGTTAGTAATTGTCCAATCTATCACAATTTTATTGAATGTTTGTATTGTTAGTAATAATGAGTGAGTTTTCGACAGCAGAATTACTTAGTGTTTATTCCATCGCAAAATCGAATGGAAGTTGTTTATTTGCAGCTCGACTGTTTTTCAGTTGTAATTATTTTATAAAGCAGATAATCTGGAACTACAACAATATTCCCGAGCTGAAATTAAAAAAAAACTACAACTGCCAACTACGAGAAAAATACTAGGAAACATATTTGTACTAAAGAGGATATTCAATTTGACATCGTTGTCAGTAGTTGAGAATCCTATCTCTGCAGTACGACAAATAGCAAATAACGTTGGAACCCTGTAAATAAGGTGTTACGAAAAAACAAATTCCGTACATAGAGGACTCGTTAATTTATGGGGGGTTATTACATATACAAATTTTATTGAACCTATTTGAATTTTGTGAAAAATGCATATTTAAAATAACTGTATTTTAAAGACAATGAGTCGGAAATATAATATTATAAAATCTAAGAAGTTTCATTTAAGTTCAATTGAATTTTACTTTGCAACCGTGTTGCCATTTACAAAAAATGGGAAAAAAATCATCTTATGTAACTGAAATTTTGCATATGAGCTAAAAGTTTTCTTTAGAAAAACTGTAGTAAAACAACCCAAAACATAAACAAAAATTTAAAACGCGTCTTTCGGGACCAGTATATTTTTTGGTCAATTTTCATCTTAAAAGAAACACAAATTGTTGCCAAGATCAAATCTTGAATAAAGCTTTACTTAACTGGCCACACTGTAAAAATAAATAGATTAAATACTGATGCTAGAATTTAAAAAAATGTGCATTAATACAAGACTTTATGTATGGGAATAGAATATATTAAGATTGATCAATTGGCAAATCACCATAAATAATATGTTCCAATGACGATAGCAAAATTGTTAAAGTTCTTTTGACAACTAATGACTTTATTTTGCATATAAATTTATATAAAGTAACTTTTTCAGTTGTAATTATTTTTTTAAACTTTAAGAAATCATATAAATAACATATTTATACTATTTACTCCACATCTTATGAAATAATTTTGTTTGTAAATTGATATTGGTGGAGATATTGTTACAACAATTATTGCCACGTGAATGTTATATCTCAGTAATTACTTATCGGATTAAAAAATAGTTTAAACAAAAGATGTGTAATATTAAATTATGACAATTTTTATTTGAAACAAAACTGTGTAAAATAAATAATAGATTTTTGTTTAACATGAAATTTGATGTAAAATATTGATAACAAATGATTAGCAAATTATACATGTATTATTAATGATACTTTGTTAATATTAGCTAATTTATTATAAAATTTAAAAAATGGCGCGGTAAACGCTTATTTTTCCTTTATTATAACGTACTAACTCTAATTCGTCAGAAAAAGGGGCGTTAAAATTTTCGGGTTGAAAACCGTCTTATTTCATAAGACGTGGAGTAAAAATTTTATGTCCGACGGCCGTCGGTCCGTATGTAAACAAGATGTCAAGAAAACCACCAGTCCGATTTTTATTAAACTTTGTACATTGACCTTATTTATAATTCCGCAGATTTTATTAGATTTTGGGCATAATCTATGTAGCCAAAAGAGCTGCTAACCTATACAGATTTTCAAATTTTTGAAATATTTAGAAAATCATTCATTTTAGACATTTTTGTGTCAAATAAAAGTTGTTTATAATTTAGTTATACACAACTTTTGTTTAAATTATTTTTTGATCCAATATGTAATTACTAAGATTTAACAATTACGTGACACTAATTATTGTAACAATATCTCCACTCATATCAATTTTACAAAAAAGTTGAGGGGAATAAGTTGTTAAAAATTTTATTGTCTATAGCTTTTTTCGAACTATTTTTTCTAAAACGCAATTTTATTTTCGCTTTCGTGTTCTGCGGTAAACCTTTGTTTTTCTATTGTATTGATTTATAATAGCACTGATAAATTCATGGCTGGCATCAGACAATCTACATATTTTTACAGTTTTATGTATTAGATTTTGTTTACTCAAATAATGTAGTACCTATATTGAAAATTAAAAAAAAAAGAATTTTTAATTTATAACTCTGTTATATAATACGGTGTCACTCATGTCAAATAATGTAAATAATGAAGATCACGTGTAGCTGTCAAATTTGAAATACTTTTTTTTATTAAACTATAAATTGAACCATTCTAATAATTTACAACTCATAATCATAAAATAAGAGTAGAACAAGATAATTTGTTAAAAAATAATTTAAATAATATTAAATTAGACCATTCTATACAGAAGAAAGTGCGTTATAATTATCGAGACATATTTTATAACGAAAACGTTCCTTTGAGTTTTACTAACATAATTTCACGCAAAATTATTCTTCCTGATTAAAAATCCAGTTTTACAAAATTATATAGATTTCCTAAAATCCATAAACCTGAAGTAAAAACACAAATTAACAAAATGCTCCAACAACAAATAATTCAACCTTGTACTTACCGATGGAGTAGCCCAATTTGGGTTATGCCTAAAAAATTAGACTCTCCTGAAATAGGAAATGGAGAATAGCTATAGATTATAGAAAATTGAACAATTGATGACAAATACCCTTTGCCTAATATTAACGCTAAATTAGGTAGAGCAAACTATTTTAAACCATTTAGTCTCCGGTTTTCAACAAATTGAAATCGACAAAGAAAATATTACACCTTAAATTGTCATTACAAATTGGTTCGTATGCCATTTAGGTTAAAAAACGCTACCAGTACATTCCAAAGGGTAATTGATGATGTATTATGAGGTTTAAATAACGAAATATGTTTTTATGTTTAGACGATATCTTTAGCGCATCTTTGCAAGAATATTTAAATAGATTAAAACTGATAGTTTAGGAGAAGCGAATTTCAAAATCCAGCACTAATAAATCAAAATCAAAAAATAAATCTTAAAAAAACAGTTTCTTATTTAGGACATATCATTATTCAAGAAGGTGTCAAACCAAATCCCGATAAAATAGTTGCCATTCAACTTAGGAAGTAGTCAAATAGTAACCAGCAAACATACATTCTTAATTATTTTAGAAATAAAATAGAAGCTTGAAAATATTAAATTTAGTATAGGTAAATACAAAAATCAAAAGAGGTTTATAAAATATAGGCCGAACATTCTCTAAATAGATTTTTGGAACATTAGATGCTGAACACGGTGAAACATATAATAATTCATTAAATAAAGAAAACCAACTTAAAGTAATAAAAAATCTTAATGATCAAATATCAATTTCCAAAGAATTGCGAAATAAATACACCAAAATCATTGATATCATTGTTTCAAATCAAAAGAAAATATTAAATTATATAAATCAGCTTAACGAATTAATAAAGATGTCAGTAATGAGTTACATCAATGTTTTACCTACAAAGATGTATTGATATCTAGTTAGCCTAGACTAGTTCCTTGCATAAACAAAATATTGCGTTACCATAGCAACGAACAATAACTTATTAGAAGTGTCAGTGTAAAGTTTGACGTCAAAAAAGTAAACCAGAGTCACGCAATAAATTAAATGAAAAAGATGTCTACTGAAATTGTGAAAATCGAAAATTGGAGTATCGAGCCATCATCAAGTACCTGTATTTAAAAGGGTTAAGAGGTAAGCAGATTTACGAAGATATGCTTAATACCCTTGGTGATCAATGTCCTTCGTATGCGACCGTCAAAATTGGAATGCAAGCTTCAAAAGAGGTAAATTTTCCATTGAAGATGATGACCGATCGGGAAGGCCAGTTTCTGTGTCAGTCCCCGAAAATATCGATGCAGTTCATGACATGATTTTATCAGACCGTCGAATTGGGCTAAAACGGATATCTGAAGCACTGAATATTTCATACGAACGCGTTCATCATATGGTTCACGTCAATTTGGACATGAGAAAAATTGCTGCAAAATGGATCCCCAAATGTTTGAATGTTGACCAAAAGCGTGCAAGGGTAGAAGCATCGCGTTCGATCTGTGCTCGATTTGAAAACGATGTAGACTTCTTAAACCGAATTGTTACTATGGATGAGACTTGGGTACATTTCTACGATCCAGAAACAAAGCAACAATCGATGGAATGGCGACACTCTGGTTCTACAAGACCTAAGAAGTTTCGTGTCCAAAAATCTGCTGGAAAAGTTCTTGCTTCAGTTTTTTTGGGATTGCCATTTAACACACACATGCCGTTACAGTTAACTGTTGGCATTTTTCTTAGTTTATACTACTCATACGTGTCAATGTTTACACGAGATGTCGCAAGACACATATTTTACTTATCGTACATTTTCTTCCAACAAGGAGGTAATAGAAGCTATGGACAGTGTAACAAAAAAAAATCAATGTTACCGCTCAGGGTCGGGACTTGTATGCCCCGTCTCTAGGGGTCAAATACGTCCAGAAAATCTGTATGGGACCTCTGGACATTGGAAATATTTTGCAAAAAAACATGAAAATGAAGTTTTTTTTGTAGAAAAATAAAAAAAACACAAAAACTTACTTTTAACGCGGTTTGTGTGGCATGGGAGTGACTTTTTGAGTGTTATGTGGTGCTTACCTTGCAGATGGGGACTCAAACAAAAGCCAACAGTATCGCTTTTTGATATATTTTGTCAAAAACTGTACTTACACTGATCATTTTTGTTAATTTTTCTCCAAAATAAAGCTATTTCGACAAATGTGAAAAAAATTTGGAATACCCCAAAAAGTGATGGGAACGCATAAATTGATAGCTAAACATCGTGCTTTTTTCGAAAAATATCAATAGGTGCGCAGATAAAAACGGTTTCCGGCTATAGAAAATAAGATGAGCATTTTTATCGAAAAATCGTCGTATAAGAGCTAAAAATCCTTCTTGAGCAGACTGTAGCGGCTTTCCTTCTGTCCATATGGTACCAGTATAACATCTGGAACTACTTGTGATTAAAACAAGACTTTAATAACTTTCACTTGTGTTTACGAAAACTCACAAATTCCTTAAATTTTTGTTTTCCTTTTTTTTTTTATTAATAATTATTATTTTTATTAATAAAAAATTTGTCTAGATAAAATCTTTATATTTTATAGAATTATTTGCTTTTTAAAGGTAATTTTCGGATCATTTTAGAGATAAAAATCTTTTTCCTTGAAACAAGAACACAGGTTTCAAAGTCGGTCGCCTTTTTGGACATAGTTTTCTACTTTGTGATGCCGAAGATGTCTACGAAAAAATTAACAAAAAGGAAAAAAAATAAGAGAAAAAGCCCATTTATAAGCACGGCAAGTGTGAACAGAACCCGTCCTTTTTTTGTATTTTCTTGTACAAGATTTCCAAAAGTAATACAGCAATAGAATTGCATTCATTTTTCCCACACAAAAAATTGTACCGTTTGAATGCGGCATCGATTTTTGAATATGTGTGTCGGCGTTTGGGCATATAGCCTGCTAAGGATTTGGTTGATACCGCTTGAGTGACTTCGGCTTTTAGGGAAGATGCGATACTTGATTTCGGCTTTCGGCACAAGCCTTTCGTCCCAGCTGCCCGAACATATCCGGAAATGGCCAAAGGAGTGCAACCCCTAGCTCGGTTTTGTTCGGGCATTCGGCTGGCATCTTCTCTCCCTTAGTTTCTTGCTTGCGCTTTCACCGTTCGTATCGCTGCCCCTCAACTTACAGTAAAGTGAAATGTCGTGAAGTGTCGGTGAAATACTGTCTTTCCGTGACTAAAAATTTTTAACTCTTATACGACGAATTTTCGATAAAAATGCTCATCTTATTTTCTATAGCCGGAAACCGTTTTTTTTATCTGCGGACCTAAAATTTGAAATTTTTTCGCAGAAAGCACTATGTTTAGCGGTGGTTCTTTCTTCAATTGATTTTAAATTCTCAATTTTTAGCTTAAGATCCTTCTTATGGAGACGCAGGGAATGAAACTCTTTCACTGTTCTATTGTTAGCGACGTCTCGGCAACTTTTATTATTTATTAAAAAACAATCGTGTTCCCTTCATCAGGCGGTTGATAGATATTGGAAAATTAAATTCAAATTTAATTATAACTTTTCTAGATAATTTGGAAAATGCAATAACTTTTACAAAATAACATACTGCCAATCCAGATATATTGAAAGAAAAACAATCTATACAAAATAATCATAGAGTTAACTGAATTATATGACAAAAATGAAATTTTAAATTTAAAACCAGATTCATGGTATTCAATAATAAAAACTAACTCTCATATTACTAAAAATTAGTATTTCCCATTGTTTATCCAAAAGTATTCCAAATTCCAGTCAATTGTAGCATTACTTATCAAGACTATACATTTAGTAATAAAGAAAACACAAGAAGTTGAGGAGTTCCATTCCAGCAAGCAAACACAACCAAACAGTGAATGCAACCTATGAAGAAAACCACTCAACAAATTGGAAATCCTATATAATTAAATTCATTAATTTTCTTAAAAAAATCTATTTTATTTAAAGTCCGAAAGCGCATCTTAAACATTTGCAAGAAGAACAAGACGTCACCATCAGTTTTGTTCAAACCCGAAAACTCCAACTAAGAGGGGAAGAGTTATGGAATCACCATTATATCAAATAAATTTCATGTTAAACAATAATCTATTATTTATGTTCAAATTTCTTCTTTTAGTAACTATATGAGATGTAACAATAACATACGAATCATTCATTATTGTAACGTATTAATTGTAACGTAGTTTTTAAAAACTCAACTTCTTGGACTACACACTTAATTAGTATTAATTAATTAAATAAGATAGACAGAATTTTTGCTCAATTTTGATGCGTCTCCATAAGTCGCGTTCTTTAGACTAAGTAGGTAGATAATGTTGTGTCGGATATAAATTCCTAATATATTAAATATGAATACGACTATGTGTGCCTATCAAAAGTGACTTTGTTATTCATTATATCCTCTGATGTCACAGATGATGCAGCCTACATTGCTTTAAAAAACTTAATATTGTTTTTGAAACAGTTGATAGAATCCTAACTTGTTACTCCACATCTTGTAAATAAATAAGTCGGGGACTTTTGAAAACTCGTGTTTATAAAAATAAAAAAATTTAAATTTTAAAATTGACAATTTGCCAATACGAAATAAGTTGTCACATAACCAATACTTCAAGATGGATCCTAATTTGATTCTCTTCTCCTAGAGAAGGCCCAACCGTGTTAAACAATAAACTAGGAATCCAAAATTGTATTTATTGTTTATTGTTTATTTGGTGTTTAAGATATCCATTACTGTATAATTAAAAAAATGTTTTTATCCGCAAAACTATAAATAATACCTATGAATTAATTTATGAAAATTACAGGTTTTAATAGTGATTATTAAAAAATACTTTTTTAACTCAATTCACAATATATTTTTATTCGATAATGAATTATCGAAATATAATAATATGACATTTTGTGGTTTGGCAATAACTTCAAAAATATTAATTATACAAAAGTTATAAAAGAAAAGTGTTTTAAATTACTTTATCTACTTTTACTCAAACATTTGCTTCGAAGAATTTATCTAGTTATTCTATTTCATTCATTGAAACTAATCAGGTGAACAAGATTCATAAGAATATTGATCACACGAAAAAACTTATGGAAAAAAGATTTTTTAAATTAAATCTAGGTATATAAAACTAGTTTTTTTGCAACACATTTTTTTTACTTTTCCGTGTTAACTAAAGCTACTAAATAGTATACAATTTTACATTTTATCTGTGAGAGCGTTTTTAGCATCGAGGCGTCAGCTAAAGAGTACCTACACTGTAAAAATTGTAACATTTTAAAGTAAGTAATGTTTTAGTGACTATTTATCTCGAAAAATTTCAACCAATCTTATTAATGTATAATACGAAATTAACTAGAGCATAAAATAACATCGAATATTTGCTGCATCATGCTAATATCCGGGTATTCGCACATTTCATAGAGTGAATAGTCACGGTACTTCAATCTCAATTTTTTTATCGTAACAAATCAAAACGAAGTATTTTTAAAATAATTTCCATGACTAGAAGATGTCTGTTTATGAAGGTGATGTGTTTAGAACTTCAGTAATACTTATAATACGGATTTGAAATTATAGGTTGTTGCAATAACGGGTTTATATGAACCAAGAAAGATCCATCGTTTTGTATTTACCGACAACAAATGAGGACTGATGTATTGGAAAGAAGAAGAAAATGCGTCCCAAAACGTGCCTTACAAAAAATTCTTCATTATTACCGGCAGAAAAAGTGCACAATCCAATTAGTATAAATTAATACCATTTATAAGGTTCCTAAGAATATTGCTAATTACTTAAAGGTACCGAATCCAGAAATGTACACTGTATATTGTTATCGCCGCTCTGCACAGCTACAATGATGGCAAAATCGGGAGCTGATTTGAACACAGTGAAGAGCTTGGATAGATGGAAATCGTCATCTGTTGCAGAGACTTATATAGAAGAATCAGTAGCTACTAAGATTGCCTTGTTGAACCATATTCTTAATGGCATAGTAAATGAGACAAACATATTACAATTATTACAGCAAAAAATTTCCGTTTCTGGCAACGTAATCTGCTCAATTAAAATTTCTATTAAACCAAACCGTCAAAATCAGTGATAAAATTGATATATCATAATTATTTACAATGTGCCTACTTAATGTAGAAAACATAAAAGTACTTTATCTACCCTTGCTGTTAAAGTATCATTTTGTATATCTTTGATGTTACAATTCTATTTTATCTACTGTTTTGAATAGATAAAATAACGCTTTAACATAATAATAATATATGTTTTATTGAGCTGTGTAATATTATAATAATTTTGTACAAAATAAAGGAAGAAAAAATAATACATGTATATTATTAAGATGTAACCACAAATTCTCAGCAGAAGCAGCCTCTGATATTAAAGGTTACACCTATGATTAATACAAATATAGAGAAAGAAAACTGGCAAAAAGGGCACCAAGAATTTAAAAAAAAAAAAATAAATTTATATAAAAAAAAAAAAAAAATAAATTTATTATTTTTTAAAAAAAAAAAATAAAAAAAAATAAAAAAAAAAAAAAAAAAAAAAAAAAAAAAAAAAAAAAAAAAAATTTTTTTTTTTAAAAAAAAAAAAAAAAAAAAAAAAACAACACGATCACAAAAAACAAACATTCGCTGTACCATGCTCATCCAACCGTATATACCATATATAAATCGTAAGCAGTTATTCGGGACTACTTGAATTTTACGTTTATCGGTATAGCTGATACAATTTCTATAAACAACGTCACAATGGTTAAAAATAGTTAAAATTAGGGAAATCACAAAGTATCTTTTTTTTATATATTCATTTAAAATGGACCGATTGGTGTATAACATCTTTAAAGTTGAATAAGATCTTACTAGCGAATTAATATGTTGTGTAAATTTTAAATCTTCATCAATTATAAGCTCTAAGTTCTTAACACTTGTGAAATAGGAATCTGAAAATTATTGATACATAAACAAGGTTCTCAGCAATAATTACGCGGCCTGATTTTCTACCAAAAAGAGTGACTGAACATTTAGTAGTATTAATAATGTTTTTTAGAAGAGTTGTAAATTTCTTGAAGATCTTTATTTAGTTTTATGATATCTTCATCAGCTTTAATAGTTATAAATAGTTGATTATCGTCCGCGTATGTGAATATATTACAATGTTGAACACAAGTGAACATGTTGTAAAATATTGGCCCTAGTATCGATCCCTGAGGCACTCCAGAAATAACATTTAACAAACTGGATAAAGCATTGGCAAAACAAACTACTTGTTTTCTGCGTGTAATATAGCTGGTTAATAATTTAATTGCTTTTTTATCTATACCAATAAAGTGTAAGATTGCGGTAAGTAATTTATGATTAATAATCATTACTAGCGCAGCCAAGTTTCCAGCATCAACAGCTGTAAAGATGTTATCAGTGACACCTAGAAGTACCCCAGTGCAGTCAAATTCGGAGCGAAATCTAGAATGGTAATCACTTAAGAATTTGAAATGATTCAAGTGGTACAGCAACTGCTCACAAGGCAATTTTTCAAATATTTTTGAGATAACCGGCAGAGTACTCTAAAATCTTTAATTTCTGAAGCATCTGGTTTTTTTGAAATTGGTGTAATTTTAGCAATTTTCCAAGATGACGGAAAACCCTAGATGAAATAACAGAGTTAAAAATATGGTGTAAATAGTGTAAAATAAACGGACAACACAACTTAATCATATGCAATGTAATACCATCATAGCCACCGGCGCTAAATGAAATTGTTTTCAACGCATTTTCAACGTCAAGTTCCCTAATTTCTTGAAAAGTTAGAAGTTGTGATACATTAGAATGAAGATTGTTGATATAAAAATTTATAAGTTCTGGATTAGGCTCATCAGACAATTGAACAGAAGAAAAGTGTAGGTTCAATAGTTCAGGATCACTAACACTTGTCGAAAGCCCTAATGTGGCTTGCTTATTAAAAATATTAACTTTTTTTAAGCAGACCAAATGTCTTTTATTTTGGTTGCAAAGACAGAATTTAAACAGCACCGTTTGTCTTTTTCTTACTGCAAAATTGAAGTAGTTTCTTAATTGTTTATAGTAATTCTAATCGCCAATACACTTTGTACGTTTAAATTTATTAAGTAATTTTCTTAACGATATGATATAATATTAATAATATGATTTGTTGTTATCTGTAATATACGGCTTATATGCATGGTTAAATGTATGGGTTTTAAAAGGTGCATGAAGGTCGAACAATGAAAGTAAATTGTTATTTACTTATTTGCTTTAGTCACGATACGAAGTTGGCAACAACCGATTTGCGCCGTATTGGTGCCGCCATTTTAACGCCAAGACGTTTTGGCTCCAAGACATTTGGGCACTAGAACTTTTTGACGCCGAAGCTATTTTGGCGCTAGGATATTTTGGCGCCACGTTTCGTTTATCGAAAGTTAATTGTTTATTAAGTTTTAATTTCTACAAATAAATAATCAAAATTTGTAATGTATGTGTTCATCAGAAAGAAATCTATGTGTTTAAAAGTTGTATTACTTTTTCCGACATCCAAATTAAGTTAATTATATTATTACTTTTTTATGTATTTTGTAAACCTGCCATAATTAGCAATGCTTTTATTTTAAAAAATAACAAGTCAAAAGTCACTAGAGTTGTCGTTACGCAATGAAAAATTTTGCATTACAACATGAAAGTATATCAATAGTAGAAGTATCTAACATTCTATAATTTATATCTTCTAGAAAAAAAAGTTTGTTAATTAAAAATTGAATTTTCAAAGATTTCAAACAGATTTCTAACAGGTAGTTGTCAAGATGCATAGATGCATAAAAATAAAGGCAATTCTTTGAATTTCGGCTTATTACAAAAGCAAAAGAAGTTCAAAACATTTTTTTCGTGTGAACCAAAGATAATAAATTGCAACTTTCCAGAGATGTTATCTTAAGCCACTTACCGCGGCTACTTCAAAGAAAAGTGACATTGGAGTGGAAATAATAATGACGAGTGTTTAAAAAAGTCGTAGAAACTTTGCATTATAATAACTGTTTTTGTTTTGTAGCTTGCTGCAAGAAATAAAATATAAGAGTACGATAAAAGTAAAAATAACATTGTTGTAGTTACAGAAAGAAACTACACTCACAGAAATTAATAAAATAAATAAGTAACTATAATTAGTCATGTCGCAAGAAATTAAACCTCTATGATGCATAATGCAAGCCCTACTTCACCACTTATTCCGTTAGTAGGTACTTACAACACATATTGCAAAAGACCCTACATCGCCCAGATACTTATGAACTTGGAGAAGCACATACAAAAAAAGCGTTGTTTATGTGCTCCAAGCCAACCGAAACCGCAACCACTGTTATCACTACTAACACTGACTTCTTTACTGTTATTAATACACAATGAGTTGATTTTTCACCGGGTAATTTTATTTTGACGAAAATTTTTTTAATTAATTCTTGAATAATTTTGAAATGGAAAATAGGATTTTCACAAAAAAATACCCTCGTGTGTATTACAAAAGATTATTATATGATTAAATACTACTACTATTTTTAGATGAAAGATGTGATGTTAATTTTATCACTATAAAAGGTTCCCATTGGTCCGTTTTTTTAAACATCGAAAATTTGATTGGTTAATACTATAAGAATATATTAATCGATAAAAAAACTAACATGATGCTTATGAGGCTTTTTTCTGCTCGGGGCTCTACCCATCAGCATTTTAAGCGTACCGCTGTGATGTTAAATTTGAGTTTTGTGCACTATTTCATGAATCGGTTATTAAAGCCTACAAATTTTGTCTGCATGCATTAACTGGAATTATTCAAAACCACGTGAACATCATGCTATTACTCGATGCAGTTAACGCAAATAATTGGTTTTCATAAATTTTGTGTATGAATATTTGGGCAGCAAATAATATTAGAAAAAGGTTGGGCAACGGCAAAAATTTCTCTTTCGATAAAAATGTACAATGTAATTTTGTCTAAAATCTCCATAAATCAGCTTTTCAGAAACGTACAGTGTATACAGGGTTTTCAAACTTAAGTCGGCATTATTGCTAACTTTGTTATTATTAGAGCTACAGGGTTGGTTAAATGAGCAAACTAGTAGCATTTGATTCCCTCATCACTATAGTAAAAACAGAATAAAAATCGAACATCGTGTTCGCGAGTTATGTCAAATTGTTCCATTTTTTCTAATGGGACACCCTGTATACAATAACTTCAATCGATAGAAAATTGAATACTGAACAAAAAGTTTCCCATTATTTTTTATCCTAAAGTCAAAAATGACAGAGCTATTGATAATTTTTCAAATTGGTTAAGGTGGCTGTGTTTGTTATAACTTTGCCTTACCATTAAGTAGAAAGTAGGAAGAATATCAGACCCGCGGGTAGTCGAGTAGTAATGCCAAGAATGTAGTCAAGTTTACTAGTCGGAAAACCGTTGGTCGAGGCGGTTTGAATCTTGTTCACGGCAGACACTTAAAAACATTATTTCGTGATGGGGATAGATTAACATACAAAATTCACGGTGGCCATATCCAGCAGAAGTGGTAAATGAAATGAAAAAAGTGGAATATCCATAAAGCGAAAGGATATGGTTTATTTTAATTTAATTAATTAATTAAAAGAAAAATTCAAATTAGATGCTCAAAAACGTTACCGTCTTGGTCTAAGCATTTTTAAGCCCACCTGTAAACGCTTTTAGTGACTATAAACTGTTTACCAGTGAAACTTCAATTTGACACTTTAATCCTGATGACATTTATACAACAAACGATTGTAGTTTATGAAATCACAGCCACTTTAAACTTATTCGAAAAATCATCAATAGCTCTGTCATTTTTGACATTTTTTGATAAAAAATAATAAACACTTTTTATTCAGTATTCAATTTCTTATCGATTGAGAATATTGTATACAGGGTGTCTCATTTGAAAAATGGAACAATTTGACATAACTCGCGAACGCGATGTTTGATTTTTATTCTGTTTTCACCATAGTGATGAGGGAATCAAATGCTACTAGTTTGCCCATTTAACCGACCTAATAAGCTCTAATAATAACAAAGTTAGCAATAGTGCCGACTTAAGTTTGAAAACCCTGTATATTAGAACGAAGTTTCAGAAGAAACACCTTTTCACAAAAATTTTAAAAAAACTTTAAAAAGAAACATATTATTTATTATAATAATATTTCTTAAACATAATTTTTTAGTTTTTACAAAAATAACTACATTCATCGGGAAAGTTACAGAAGTGCATATAACACATAACTCGAACATCTCGCTAAACAATAAAATTTTATTTGAATCTTGAATGAAAAAAAAATGTGTTATTAAAAACCAAAATTATTTTTTGGCATAACCAATTATTACCAAAATTTTCCCGGTATTACGAAAAAGTTTGATCAAAAACCTTGTAAGTAGTCTTTGAGATAAAATAAAGATATAAAAGTAGAAGAATTATACTTTTTAAATAGTTTTTCTATATAAAAGTTATTGGTGTTGGTGACATTTATGTGGTGTCATTTTACGACAGTGTAAGGTTTTAACTTTTTTACCAACACCAATACACCACATTTTATTAGTCTTTTCTAGGACGTTCTTTAATAGATTTGTTTTTAGCAATGTGTGAAAAACTTTTCAATGTTTATATTTTTTCTAAATATGACAATCAATGCTTAAACCGAAAGGTCTCTGCTATACTAAGTTGCTTCAATGAAGCAAACACTACAAAATTTTAAAAATATAAAAAAAATAAAGAGGAGCTAATAATTTACTTATACACTAATTTAAATTATGAGGATGTACTATTTACTACGCAAAGTATTTGTTCAAATAATACCCAATGGACAAAATGTAGGAAACGACAGTTACCATTTCAATACATGAAAATTTTTTGTATTGACGCTTTAGTAATTAAGACAATCTATAGCTTTAATATTAAAAATAACAAAATTGAAGATTGTTAACCCGAAGTCCTAATAGTTCAAAATGGTTATTGCTTATATACAGGAAAATAGAATTTTGGAATTTTGACACTTTTCATAATCATAATAGTTACCAAAGTCACTTGTTACGAAAAATACGACTTTTTGTCAATTATCAAACCGACTTGACAGCGGCTTTGGCAATGGAAACACTTAATTGTAGTTTGATTTCAGATAGATATAATACTAATTACAAAATATTTTGTATGTGACAAGTAATGAAACTATACTTTTTGTAACTTGTATGATATTGAGGGACGTGATCGCTAACACGAGTCGACACTAAATGTCACAAAACTTATAGTTTGAATATGATGTACCCTCCAGTAGGGAATATAGTTGACAGCACGCATTTGTACAATAGTGAACTTACACTCGAGTTCTCTCACTCCTGAAGAGTCCCAAAAGGACGAAACAGCTGTCGAGTGATTCTCAGTGTTTGTTTGCTATTGTACAACATCTGTGCGAACTTACAGCAGGCGATTCGATTTTTATTTTGCTAACACTTATGTTGGCTATAATTATCGAAGGATCGACTTATGTAACTGCTTTACATACCTGTCGACAAATTTGCTTAATACTAAATATCAAATTTTATTAAGATCACACAAGTAGTGTATTTTTAAAATCAATATTTTCTAAATATTTCATCAATAGGAAACTTTATGTAGGTTAAGGACTTTCTTGGCTAAACCGATTTGTTCAAAATCTAAAGAGATACTTGTTTTTTTCCAAAATGCAATTTTTCTTTTCGTCGTTTTCAGCAAAATTTTTTTTTTTTTTAATTCCAGTTTTAAAAACGTTTAAAGATATTAACCGCGCGGTAGTCTTGAACAACAGGTATAGATATACCTGGACCCGTCTTAAGGGTTATGCGTTGTTAAAACAGGTATACTTATCGTAACTACAGTTTAATTTTCGTGTTTCTGTTTTTGCGAATTTTTCACCTACCTGCACTTTGTTTAAATCTTGTTACTCCAAACTGATTCTTAGATCTCAAACAATATTAACTTTTGTCTAAGTCTTCCGACTACCATTTCAAACAAACTTTTCTCAAATTTTTATGTCCCGTTTTTTAATTTATTGAATATACATACTATCGTTTTATTCAATTCATAGATGTTGCTGAATGATTCTGAATATAAAATTTATTCATTTGTGTAAGAATTACATAATTCCTTTCTTTTGTTCATAACTATTTTTGTGCAGTTTTAATTACATACATTTATGTAAAAAATTGTGCAATTAAAAAAGGAATGTGAATTTATACTCAGACGATTTTAAAAACGACACCCATACATGACAATTACTAAAAAAATTAATTTTAATATATTGTGTCATGCAAATTATGAAATCTTATAAATCATTTTCGAAAGAAAGGACGATCATAATATCTTAAGTTGATTGCCAAAATTTTTTTTCCATATTTTTAAATAATTGCCAACTTGGAAAAATACGATCTTTAAAAGGTCATGGTCATTTTGCCGACTACTTTCTATTATTTGACGGAGTGCAATGAGGTACTACTAATAACGAATTTTATTGTAGCAATTGCTTAGTAGGTTCGTTACTTTGAGGATAGTTTTTTGTACTTTCCAAACTAATTGCTAATCAACCGTAAGGCCAAATAAATTAATTTATGAGGACAAACGATTTACGGTAACAAAATGTCGTTTGAAAACCGGTATCGTCTACAAGAAATAAAACTTTCAATTTTTTTAAGTTTAATTTAATAGAACTTAGAATCAAATTGACATTGAGAAGTACGGACATTAATTTAACGGAAGTTGTCTGCTATTAATACATATATTATATTAATTATTTTTTTAATTATCGCTAAAACAATAAAGAGTTCTTCAGCGTTGCTTAGGAACATATTGAAGCAATATAACAGTCTTTACTCTTCAATTTCAACTACGGACTTTCTTGATGGTTTTCTACGATTAATTGGACCAGTTTGTTTGGATTTGGGCTTAGGGGTTGGTGGGTTTTCTAAGGCGTCTAATTGTTCATCTGTTAATTGACCTTTGTACCAATCAACGCTAAAAAAAGTTAATTATAGGCTATATACGTGTTTTGGTAAAATGGGTCATTACCATTCAGGAATTTTTCTTGCCCAATCGCACTTCTTAGATCTGTCATCAAATGCTTGACCTAACTTGCACCCATTACGGCGAGGTGTGTCTCCGTTAATGCAAACGTAAAAATATTGGCAATCTTCAGGGTCTGGATACCTTGGGTGGGTCAAAGCTATACTGTCGTTCACCTTCGGGCAATCGAATTGAAACACCTCTGTAATAAAAAAAAATCAGTGTCACGCAATTAAGACAATACTGAAGATAAAAAAGTAAAAGTTTATTGGTTTTAATGAAACTAGCTTTTATCATATTATGGATCGTTGAAAATGAAATTATCTTAGTACGAGAGAAAGTATTGAAAAACAGCGAAAAGTCTTCTATAAATCAAACACGTATCAAATTTGGTAAAAATTCAATTTAGGGTGACCGCATAACGTTAAGTTAAAATCGTAATTACGCTTAGTAAAAGTATTTTACGTAAAATTAATTAAAACGTATAATTATGCAAATAAGATTGACCGTTATAAGAAAGTCGACTAAAAACGTTTCCTCCATTTCGTATATATTGAAATGATTATATAAAAACTAAACTAATTCATCCTTACATTTCTTGATAGTTTATTATTTAAAATGTGATTAACACATTGCAGTTTTTTAAATAATAATAAAACAATAAAAAAACATTAAACATCAAATTATACCAGAATCATATTTATTAGTAGTCTTTGAGATAACGTTTTCGAAGCATCTTGTGTGTTCTAAGTAAAAAAAAATTAGTTAAAATAACAACAAGTTTTGTTATAAGTTTAATATTTTTTGTTGCATATTGTAATTAAAAATATTATTTAATAAAAGCCCCTATATCTTTTGGACAGCAAATTGTTATAACAAAACTTTTGTAAAAATTTCGCGTTATTTTTTCCTAGTTTCTCTAGTTTGTGTTTTAGTAGGTCATCTTTCATGTAAATCACAAGATAACGCATAGTTTTTCATAATTTCGCCGTTTCTATGTATCAGTTTGTTTAAAAGCAAGACCAGGGCGTTAGCTCGAGAAGACATCAAAATGGTGAAAAATTAATAACAGATCGCCACTAGGTGGAATCGCTAAAAATAATAAGACAAATGATCCAAATTTAAATCTTTTAGAGGGGCTTAAGGGGGTTGTAGGAGTTTTTTAGGGGGTAACAGTGGTTTTATCAATATTTCCATTTTGCAACACCCCATTTCTCAATAATTCGTAGTAATGTTATTAATTAATGAAACATTTAATTTTAAATTTTTAATGATTTTATTTTAAATTATTGAATAACGACTTTTCAAAAACACGTTTTTTTAGTTTTTTTTTTTAATTTGAGGCATTTTTTTGCAAGGGAGTGGAAATTTTTGTGTATAGCATCTAAAAGTAGACATTCCAATCTAAAATTTTGACTAAGCAAAAAAATAATATGTTCATCCCAAAAAATTGCAGCTCGTTTCGGGCATAAAAAGGTACGTTTCCATAAAATATAGCAAAAAAAATTTTGTACGAGAAAAAAAATAAAAACAATAAAACCGGGTTTTCAATTTATCTCAAAAATTTAAAGGTAATGTGCAAAAATTATACAGGGTGTTGCTATATTCGACCGACAACGCTCTACCCCAGAGAGGTATCGTAAATTGGTGAATTTTGATCTAGGAACATGAACCCTTAAACGGCGTAGTTGCTGAGATACAGGGTGTTGAAAGTTTAAAATAAAAATTTGCAATAAATCAAAAATGCCTTTAAATTTTTTTTTTCAAATTTGGTGACCAATATGCTCTTTAAGAAAGTCATATTTTGACATAAACTAACTTTTTAAAAATTTAGCCAGTGACGCGCTATAAGGGTAGTCACGCCGTTTACCCTCCTATTTTTTAAGCTACAGGAAATATTTCAAAAAAATGATTTTTTAATTTTCTATTCATTTTTGGTCAAAAAAGTAATAACATTTTATAAGATCAAAATAAACGGTCTTGAAGATATGTGCTTCTAAACAAAAGTCTGCAAGTACTGACATATTTCAAAACACCCTGTATTTCAGTAACTAAACCGTTTAAGAGGTCATGTTCCTATAGCAAAATTCGCCAATTTACGAGACCTCTCTCGGGTAGAGCGTTGTCGGTCGAATATAGCAACACCCAGTATATACAATATTTTTCGACCGGAGAGATACTTTTGCCAAAAATAGCGAAAAACCACTCTTACAACAACAAAGCACTAGGTTGCAGTATCATGCCACGCGATTACGCATATACTCTCCCCTTATTGAACGAGGGCTTCCACGTTTGAATGACAGTACCATATTGAACCACGTGGTTCAATCAACACCTTACTTCTGTTGGTATACTTCCCTATAACCATGGAAAATCAGCATCGACGACATTTTAGTATACCTCTACTTCGTATATCCATATAAATGCACCTTCAGGAATTAGGTGACTTTGCAAGGAGTTTTAACAAAATGTATAATGGGATCTAAATCAGTCCCACCCCTTGTACTATGACAAGAACGCATACTCTTTTGTGATTACGCCATATAGTTTAAGCCTGTAGCGCCATTTCAAATTGTTAATTTAGGAATTGGATGCTAGAAATGTATAAAGGTGTACATCATGGGGTCTAACGCAAACGAATATGTAGAATTCTTGACAACCGAATAGCTCAATGGTCAATGTTACTTCTAGGCTCACAAACAGCACCTTCTTCAATGACTTTTTGAGGATTCGCGTTTGAGGTATCCCACACTAATTATGAGCCTAAATAAAGCGAAGCATTTGTCCTTCATGAATCTGCAATTATCACGGCTACTGTTTCAATCAGTTGGGTAAGAATTCAACATATTTAAAAGCGAATAGCTTTTTATTGTAAAATCGAAGAATTCACACCAGACTACCAGCCTTTTTTAATATTCCAACAAAATATTTTTAAAACATATCAAAAATTAAATTATACGAAATATTTCATTTGTTTTCAAGTTCATATCGGGGTATTGACGTACTTAACAGAAAGGGAAAATTTTTATATGCTGTAATTTTTCAACTTACAATTGTATTTTAATTTAATTCGGTACTCATTCATCTAAGCTCTGCTTATCGAGTAACTCGCTATTCAATACAGCCGGTACCAAACCTAAATAAAAGATGAATGTTTGACTAAAAATCGTAGAACCACTCTTTAATTTGACGGAACAAAAAACAAAAACTGTGGCAAAAAAAGATAATTGTTCAAATATTAAGAAGAAAATCTTAAGAAGGACTAAACTAAACCAAGTAAAATTTGACGCAGAATCCTTCAGTACATCTAAAAAAAACAACCAATATACTAAACAAGTAGAGTGTATACATGCATATATACTTTAGAGTCCCAGAAAAACAAGATCCCAATAAAGAAAAATTCTTCTTTTCCTTCTCTTGTTTTTTTCATTTCAGCTTTAGTGTATTTTTGTTAACGCATCTTTAGGTTAGGTATCTACAGAGTTTCTGTCTACATTAAATTCCAACTTTGGGCCTATCTTTTAATAGTCTGCCTTTCTTTCTCTTCCATGTAGTTTTTGATTTTTATTATTTTAATAACTTTCTCATGGCCCCTGTCTACGTGGTCATTCCGTTTCTTTTAACAAAATAGACTACATCAGTGATGTTGCATTGTTGCCTTTGTATCTGTTTTCCATATTGTCTTGATTTCCCAGAAATTGTTTTATTATGTTTCTTAATTGGGTGTAGGTTGCCAGATGGTACAACACCTCGACCCTTTTTAATGGAAGTTGTGTTGTTCTGAACAAAAATTCCGGTTATTGGTGAATGCAACATTTCGTAACTTCAGCAGACCTAAGCCAAGAAATACGAGTGAGTTTTGTAGCAGTTCTGGGGACGATTGAAATGTAAGAACCTGTCACGTGAATCAATCTTAACGCAATCAAAATATACCTTACTATAATGTATTTATTAAACTAGGGTATAATTTGAATAACCCCAAACGAAATTACGAAATACACTTCGTTGTTGCCCTTAATGTGACGGTAGACTCGTCCGTTTCATTTCGTTCACGGCGCGGCCACGTGACAGGTTCTTTACATTTCAACTGCTATACACAATCTTTATGATAATTCATAAGATAATTAAATTGTAAAAGTTATATCCAATACGAATTCAACATTCTGGATTCTATTAAGTAAGGAATGCTCTACCATTAAATGTAAATTGTAAAATGTAAACCAAATAAATACCGGTAACGGTATAGATGCGATAAGATTTTCAGCGACCGGATAAAGATCACTAGAATCTTATCCTGTAGGAAGAAAACAAGCGATTAGGATAGAACTCTACATGGTTCCGACGCTATCTTTTCAGCTTCAAAAATAACAATAAATTAATGTATCTAACAATTAAATAATACTAATACAAAAATTGTGGTTCTAGTTCCCTTTTCTTATCGTGCACTCATCAACACATTGGATTCTAATTTAAGTTAATTTTGGAATAAATTACAATTTTTAATGAAGAAGAATCGTATCGGTTGATGTAATTTGCTGTTAAGAATATTGTTATTTTTTAGTTGATTAAATTGAGGAAATAATGGAAATAGTTGTTACGTTGCAATGCCATTACATCTTAGACATCAAAGTTTTTTTACTTATAAAATTGCGCGTGAATTTAATAATCCTCCAAATTTTAGTTATAGCCGAATATCATCCTCAAGATGCCCGACGGTTAAAATTAAAACCACTAACCTGGTTTTAATTAGCCGACGTTTGCTTATTCTTGCGTGAACTTTAACAAGGCTTGTTAAATTAGGAATGAACGAAACGTTGGCTAATTAAAACCATGGTAGTGGTATTTAACTTTCAGTTAAAACAATATTTGTTTTAAAAATAATCGTGCGCAAATAAATCACGTGATTCCCATATCTCGACAATTATTTACCATACAAAATAAAAAAAAGTTAAAAATTATAACTGCATGTATAAAGTGGAGGGTAAAAATTCGCTTCTTTAGATTTATTTATGAAATTGTATACTTGATAACTAAATGGAACGTTCTACAGAGTGATGCTTTTGAAAACGAGTCATAGGTTAATGGTTTTGGTATCAAAATGAAGCTAAAATTAGTCCGTATAGCTGTTGCTATTAGGAGTCAGCTGAATTTCCCGTTGTTTTCAAATATTAGTCAACAAAAATAAGTACAAGTAATAAGTAAGTTTAGATAATGAAAGAAAAATAGTATTGGATTGCCTAAAAAATCAACATTCCTACGTTTCGACAATAAAGGCTGAAAGAAAAGTCATTAATAAGCAAATAAAATGCTTTATTCCCAAGGAACAGCTTCGAATGATATTAGAACTAAATTAAATAGGAAGTTTACAATAAATAAACATCAAAAATTACTAATTTTTATTGATGAATTTTCAAAAAGACCTTGTAATTCATCTGATTTCTAATACCGAGCGGTATGCGCAATAATTTTAGCTGCGTTTTGATACCAAAACCATTTTTGTCACTTGAGCAGGAATTCGAAAAAAACACTTCACAATGCTAAATCCCTATGGTACTACTTCGGAAATGTGTAACAAACGTGATTTATATGATGCAAAAGCAATTCAAGATACAAGTAACATCATTTTCTGACCGGTGCGGTTGAAAAATGTTGATGGTACTTTATTCTGTTTCCTTAATCTGTACGAGGAATTACAAAATTTTCAGATAAATCGAATTTAACATTTATCAACTGAGAACATTTTCTGTTAAAGACGGAGTTTAGAGTTTGTTTGGAGAAATTATTTTGGGCATAACTTTTTTAAATACTTATCATAAAACTTAAAAGTTGTAGAAAATGTAATTTACAGTAATAATGTATTTTGTGATTCCATGATTGAAGACGTTCTAAAAGAAATTAATGATTATACCATTAAACAAAAAGTAAATAATGAACAACTTCTGCTCTAACGTAAACTAATTCTAAACAACTAAAAGTCACGTGACTTGTATACCGTAACATTCTTGACATTGCTTTATTGCGTTTACACAACCTATCCCAAAAATATAAAAATTTCCAAATGCATATCAAATTTAATATTACAAAAACATCTGACATTATGTTTTATTCAGTAAGCATTCATTTCAATAATTAATTAATTTTTTCTTCTGAATGAGGACTACATAGACTGAATTTATGACGTTCGATTTGAAAAAAATGTTGCCTGAAAGCTGAGATACTAAACAATCTAAACACGTAACTAAATGTAATGTTCTTGCACAATAACGCTATTGTGAATGTTAACATATGTTTTTAATGATATTAATTAACATTGTTTCTTTATTGCAAGTTTCTTGTTCAATTTAATGACGATTAAAATCGTTCTTAGAATTACGAATTACCACCTTGAACTTTTACTTACTGGAATTTATCGTATGCTAATAAAATTAGTAAACTGTTGTGAAGAAAATTAAAATATATTTTACATACCTTTAGACGAGCATCCTTTCTTTTTGGCTTCGTCGGGCCACGTGCAAATACCATTAGCTTCATTATACACCAATCCAGAAGGACATACGATTAAATTAAATTTACCATCGACGCAATAATAAAATTTATCGCATACATTTCGTTCTTCGTGCCCAAAATAACCGTGTTTTCTAGGACAATTTGGAGATGGTTGAGGTTGTTCTGCATTATTAAAAAAATAATGTTGATTAGAAAGCTTATAATTAAATGAAAATTGAATAGAAAGGAATAAATGATGCGAAACGATACGTACGTCGCTTAGGTCTATGGCTGCAATCTATGTTAAATGGTAAATCGCACTTTTCTTGATCCGAACTATAATCGTTGAAGACCATACCGTCCGGACATAATTTTTCGGTTATTTCTCCATCGTTACATTCGTAATATTTATCGCATTGTTCAGCGTCTGCGAAGAACCCATAAGGTTCGGGACAATGTTCGGACGTATCCTGATCTTTATCTTGTTTCCGAGCCCCAGAAACGAACCCTTAAAATAATCATTTTAATTATTTTTTTGTAATACACCTATATTTTGCATAATCCTTTTTCACATAAAATTTTTAAAAAATATTCATTGTTAAAGGACATAGTATTTAAATAATTTATGTAGATAGTAGTTGGCCTTTTGCCAGGAAATATTGATTCGTAAAATTACTTTCACATTACACACATACACACATATATATGACCGTTATTTCTGGGTGCTCATCACATTAACATACAAATGTCATCTTTTGCAAATGTCTACATTTTAATAAATCAAATGCATCAAATTTATGTTTAATTATTAATTAATGAGCACAAAACGAAAAGTTATGTAAAGGACAGTTTTTAACCACTTACCAACAACAACAAGTAGGATGGCCAAGTTTAATACGCGCGCCATATCGATGAACTAGCTGCCTTCTTGCAGTTCTTTAGCTTATAACACCGTACCACAAAGTCGATGCTGATTGACCTTGCACCTATTCACACAAAGACTCGAATTGTTTCTAATTAATCGAATTTCTTGTTTTTGCAATTAAAAACAGAACCGCCGCGTTACCTATTTATTTAAAACTAGACATTAAGAAAACGGGTACACGGAAAAGTGAAAACGTTTGTTGTAGTGGAGGATAATGATGATACACGCACTAAGTAGCAAAACGCGTTAAAGCATTAATTTGAAAAGAAGAGTAACAATATCAAATTCTCCCAAAAATTAGTTTTTTAATAATTATAGCATATCTAGTGATGCGCGTCACAAAGCTACACGTTCGAAAAGTTTTAGAACAAAAAATTATATTTTTTTTTATAATTAATATAACTATTGAAGATATTGTTTGATAAATGTCACACGATTATGATTTATTTTGTATGAACAATGTATGTATATAAAAAATATTTTTTCTATTTCGAAATAGCGTACGGTAATGTATCCCATTATCGTTCTAGTACTTTGTGGCCGGCATTCTTTACTTGTTTTAATAAATTTATGACATTTTTTAATTGCGACTAGTAATAAAAGCGGCTGAGCGCACATGAAAAGAAGTCTGTAAATGTCAGAGCAGATATACTATTGTGAATATTAAGTAAAAAAACTGAGACCACAAATGTTGCAAATGCGATACAGAATTGACGGATTATCTTTTTGCTTAAATTTGGGTATTTATTTTTGTTTGAAAAAGTTTTTTGACTAAATTGCGCTTAATACAGATATATCCATGCGCATTCGCGAGGTTTATAAATAGTATTACGGGGTGTCCAGAAACTCTTCTGCCCAACGGAAGCTACAGGTACTAGAGGTTATTTTATGTCGATTTAACTCAAATCACCTTAATCCGAAAATGCTTCCCAAGTGAACTAAGGCCCTTTGAAGAAGATGTCGTTATATGAGTTTTCTTTAAATCATTTCATTTCATTAAATTATCATAAAGAGCCGTTAAAAGTAGACGGTCTTTAGAGAAACGAATGAATTTATGTAATGAGACAAATGGTCGTCACGTAGAGGATCTGTTGTAAAATTAATTCTTTATTTTTGCTTTTTATTTTAATGTTAATTGTTGTTTTATACCCTCACGAAATAAAATTATTTTAAAATTACCAAAACAATGTAAACAACCTAATACTTACTACTTTTATTATCAGTATTTGTAGATTTTGTTGATTTTTCAAAGCCAACTTGATATTACAGTCACAACATGATGTTATGTTAGAAACACAAAAGTTTAAATTTATTTTTCCCGAAAACGGTTCATTATATTGATTTCAAAGAAGATACATTTTTATGAAAATTATCTTGAATTTTTCAAATTTGGAATCATAGATAAAAAAAAAGTCAAAAATAAAACATTTTTAATAAAAACACCCCTACTGATATGCTTGTGTGGTTGTAAAAGAAATTAACTACAGTGAATGACGGGTTTGTAATCGTTGATTGATTATACAAAGTTTGAAATTATTAAGTAACGGCATTTTTGAATGATTTAAAATAGGGTCTAGTACCTGTAGTTTACGTTTGGCAGAAGAGTTTCTGGATACCCTGTATATACACTGATATATATACAGGGTGGTTCAATCTATACGACACAGTCTCTCAAATTAGAACGCATCAATATGTTACAGCGATTTTTGTACATGTATGCAGAGTCTTTTTGGGCATAATTTAAAATTATTTTTTAATATTCAGGGTTTGTCAAAAAAAAATTAAATGCCAAAATTGCAATTCTTTAAATGGAACACCCTGTATTTGAGGACGAATTTGAATTGTACATCTGAAATAGAGGTAAGTTGATGTTACATGCTCTATACTTATCTCAAATAATTTTTGAGATATTTAAGAAATTATAAAATTGCAGCATACATTTTTAAATATTTTGACAGATCAGTGATAGTTCATATACAAACAAAACAATCGCTATGACTTTCGTTGTCAGCCACAGCCAACTTTACTAAAATTAAATCTTGTTAAATGGAAAAACGTATATATTAACCTTCAACATAAACTCGAATAACTCAGAAACTATTTGAGTTAGGTATAGGACACCCTAATACTCTTCGATAGGGGGTATTCGGAAAGCTTATTTATTTATTTATTTAATCGTATGGTACATTTTAAATGTTGTATTGTGTTGTAAGTGTTATGTATGGTGCCCCAGAAGATCAGTATAAACTTGTACAGTGTGGTGACGAAACCGTGTGTAATTGTGGATTGGTTCGTCTTGACAAAGCATTTACTTCAAGGTTTAGAAAAACCACTAAAACCTAAACATGCCAACCCTTACCCACCCTAGTATTTACATGTAATAATATTAATTAAGTGTGTAATGTGATTGTGTTTTGTGAAATTGTGTTGTACAATTTTTTCTAATTATCCGGGAGGGTCTTGATGACCAGGTCCTAAAACCAAAGTGGTGATTCTCAGGAACAACATGTTGTTCTTGTTGACCATGGAGTACTGTAAGGTACTGATCACCTTCCATATTTTATATTTGCACCAAAAACCCCTAAAAAACACACACGAAAAAAAAGAAAATTGATTATTATACAGGGTGTTTCTGAGTACGGGTAACAAAATTCTAGGGTAGATAGGGAGGATCATTTGAGACACTTTTTATTTATAATCTCAAAGGCAACCGTGTTCACCCTAGAAACTACACGTCACAAACTGTTTTGTTTTTTTTATACAATATTCAAAAATCTCTCTTAAAGTCGGAATCAAAAAATAATGGGATATGATAATTATAGGTAATTAAAATCTCCATCTTTTTGAACAGCATATCTGGATCTACCTCTAACCGTACTCATGTCGAATGCATTTTTTAATTTTGGTTTTTGTTATTTTTTAAAAAATCATGCTTAAAACCCAAAAATTTGAAAAAAAATTAGAATTCGAAAGTGAAGGCCATTCAATTGTGCTTCTTTCAACGTATAACATGTTTCAATTACAAGCGTCTAGCATGTCTACCATTACAATGTGCTTCGCCGTAAACTAACATAATATTAGCAAAATCTTCAAAAGTACGCTGATTCATGATTTAAGTAACGAGAAACACAAATTCAACTAACGTCAAAAACAATTATGCCATTTAAAACGTAAAACATAGCTAACTTAATCACTGTGTCAATATGTCATTAGTTAAAAAGTGTCTGCCTTTTAAAAATTATTTTAACAAAAATAACAAAAAACAAAAACAGTTTTTGACGTGTAGCTTCTAGAGTGAACATGGTTGCCTATGAGTTTATAAATAAAAAATGTCTCAAATGATCCCCCCTATCTACCCTAGAATTTTGTTACCCCTATTCAGAAACACCCTGTATAAAAGCCTATTATATCGTGATGTCAGATATAATTTAAAATAATAGAGTTTAACTCCTTTCATTTTGACTATAATTTAATTCATTTTTTACTATCCTGTATAACTTTTTATTATTGTTTTCTTTATTACCCAAGGCATTACTACTATGACAACGATTCATACATCACATAAAGCACTTTTATTTTATAATTTTTTAAATTTATGTTGCAATTTTATATTTTTTAAATACCTCAAAAATTCTTTGAGATAGGTATAGGGCATGCAACATTAACTTACCTTTATTTCAGCTCTTCCAAATTCGTCTTCAAATACAGGGTGTTTCATTCAAAAAATTGCAACTTTAGCGTCTAACTTTTTTTGACAAACCCTAAATATTAAAAAATATTTTTAAATCATGCCCAAAAGGACTCTGCATACATGTACAAAAAATCGTAATAACATATTGATGCGTTCTCATTTGAGAGACTGTGTCGTATAGTTTGGACCACCCTGTATACTTTTCTAATAAAAGTTGTGCAAATTGATGAGTTGCACATTATAAAATTATTTTCGTTTATACAGGTTGTTTCATAAAAGCGCGACATACCAAAGTTATGATATTTTAATGAAACTAGCCATTTTTATTGCGAATTTGAATTTCTTGGGCAATTCTAACGTGACTTTATGTATTATACAAGGTGTTTAAAATGGACGGTTTTTGCGTTATTTCACTTTTTCCGGAAAAATTAATGTTTTGAAAAAATGAATAACTCAGTTATCCTAAAATTTATCCAACTGGGTTTTTTCAGCTTTTATGCATTAGGTACATGTGCTAACTAAAGCTAGTTGCTCACCTTTCCAACCTTACTAAGTTTTAAATAATCAATTATTTAAGTTGAACTGCGTAAATTCATGCATAACTTAATTTTTTCAAACGGAACCATCTAATTTTTTATGTGCCGTTAAACGGAGAATTTCATAAGCTTTCTAATGATAACTATTACGCAAAAATCCGTAAAAGTTAGATACCTACAATCTTTTCGTCATCCCAAAATATTCGTAGGTATCTGCAGGGTGTCCCGTGACTCGATAGCCATAGCTTAAGATTGTATTCTTTGGACAATTCTACGTCGACAGTGCTTTATACACACAAGAGCTATGGGCAATATTAGGTTTAACAAAGTTTGTACAATAAAGTAAATGGCATTTTTAATAAAGGATTGTAATATATAGATGATCATAAGTGCAATGCATGCCTTGCGACATCTCGTGTATGAAGAACACGTACAAACAGTATAAACCAAGTAATGCCAACAGATAACTGTGACGGCGATTAAATGTTTAAATGCAAATCATTATCTAAGCGATAACTTATAACGCATAACACACTCGTGCCGATATATAGATGATCTTTTTGTGGAAAAGCGGTCATACCGGTTCAAGATCGTCACGCGCTCATCCTCTTAAACATGTACTAAATACAAATTTTGTTTGAAAAATAAAAAAGAAATTTGCGCTTGAAAATAATTCAAATAAAAGTTATAGATAATAAAAATTCCAACAACTTTTTCCCATAACTGTTTTTATATCATTAATATGCTTAGAGATATTATTAAAACAATTATAGTATCTCGTGATTGTCATATCTCAGTAATTACTTATTGGATCAAAAAATAGTTTAAACAAAAGTTGTGTATAATAGTACCTATAATGAAATTACAAACAACTTTTATTTAAAATGAAAAAAGTGCAAATTTCATGTTTTATAAACCAGACCAGCGCAGCGGTTTCTTAGTTGTGATGTTTACATATAGACTGAAGGTCTGCAGTCAGGCCTCCAAAATTTTTTTATTTTATTATAAGTAATGGAAAAAGTGAAAAAATGGGTGATAAAATTTTCGCTTCGGAAACCGTCGCATCTTATTTATCGGATGTGGAGTAAAAGTGACAAACGACTTCTATCTTAATAATTCTACTCAATGTTAAGTTGCCATAGCAGAAAAAGTGTGAATTTTTTATTAAAGGTAACGTAATGGTATCAGTTTGAATGTTTGATCAATTTCACAAAATTTGTAGAATTTTGATATTTTTACAAGTTAGGTTTAACAATGGTTCAACGCTCAAGAAGTAGTTAATTAGAACTAAGAATGGCATGATATATGCTTTCAAACACTCTAAAAGCATAAATATAAAAACAATTATTTGTCCACTTAAATATATTGTCAGTACGATTTTTCATTTGCCATTAAAACTGGATTGTGCTTTTTAGTTTTTGTTGACAATAATTAACAAAAATGTGTTTGGTACTGTAGTGTACTTCTGCCATTCTCGGCGTCATTATTTGGGAGTTCTAATTAAGCATTGTAGAGAAATGAAAAGTAATTAAAATCTGAATATACATAATCTGATACATAACTGATCTAAAATATGTGTTTCGCTTAACTTCTTTTGGTGATATGAATAGTTTTAAATGGAACACTCAGTACATTATATGTGTATTTTGATAAATAGGTAATAATTAAAACTTGCGCAACATCCATACATATGTTTCGACTCTCATAAGCTTTAGAGTCAATATGAGAAACTATTAGTCTATAACTTTGTCGACAGGATATGTAAGCAGTTACATATGGTACAATCGTGAACTTACACTTAAGTTCTCTCACTCATAAACAGTCCCAAAAGGACGAAACAGTTGTCTGCTGATTTGTGCTATTTTACAATCTTTTGCAAAATTACAGAAGGCGATTTCAGATTGTTTTTATGGCTAAGTGTAGTTGGTGATAAATAATTAAATAATCGACTACTAACTGCATACATAACTGTTGACAAAGTTAAAGATTACTTTACGACGCTAGATGTCGCAAAATGTTGTTGTTAAAAGCATTTAATGTGATAATTACTTGAAAATAATTCGACAGAACTTCAAAAACGTGCTGCCAATTCTAGAGAATTATTTTATAATTTTTCGAACTCTCGTATGGTATTTGATAGATTATTTTTGACGTTACAATCAAACACTTTATTTTAATATTATATTTTTAGTTAGACAAATTAAAGTTTGCTTCCAAATTGACACGCTGCTTATGATAGTATTCTTACATGCATTTTCCTTTATTTTATTATTGATTTCATCTGATAAATCTTTCTTGATTCGTTGTATCTCCTTATTACCCATTTGTTCTGGCTTTTACTTATTTAATTATTAATTGTTATTAATTAATGAGTCTTTTGTCTAATCTCAATTGTTATCGCTATTGGTTCAGTTGACTTTTATTTTGTATTTATATTAAATATGTTGTATTATGTACAATGGAATAGTTTTGTTAAAACAAAAACGTTTTCCGGGATTGGACCGTGTCGAAACGGTAACCGTAGTTAGCACCAAGGTTAATGACACGTGCCGGTACTCTTCTATTTACTCTCTAGAGGTATTCCCGTAATTAGTCAGATTTCTTGCAGTCTAGAATCTGGCTTGGTCGACAAGTTGAATATCTGACTTAGTACTACTTTGAACTCTCGTTTCTCGCCTTGATGAAACCTCTTACGATAGATGGCAAAACGTTGACAACCATGGTTATCATTTCGACATATTCTCCGGCGCCGGCCGTGGAAGCTTCAACTCTTTTAGTTGTAAAGAGTGTGTATTACGTCTTTTTCCCAACTCTATAGTTGTCATCATTGTCGTATGACGTTTTCCACTACTTCCGTCGGTGAGCGTTGTGATCAAGGTGGCCGTTATGATAATGAGGACGAGTGGACGTTATGATCAACTGGTAAAGTTGGCTGTTGTGATCAAGGTGGCGTTATAATGAACTGAAAGAGTGGCCGTTGTGAACAAGTTGGCCGTTATGATCAAATATTATTAGTGGCCGTTGTGGAATAGCAAAAACCAAGAAGAAATATAGATTCTTCTGAGATATATAATAATGTAGTTGAAGGGAAAAAATATACGTGGAATAGAATTTAATTTTATAAAGGTTTTAGTTTGACAACCGTGAAGTACTTTCGAATTACACCGTAAAATGTTCAAAAACCTGTCAATTTTTTAACTTTGGTAATATAGAATTCTAATTTACCGAGTTACCGACAGATATAGAAAAGTGCCACCAAATTGCAAACAAAATATGTATGGCCGTTCTAGTACACAGCAAATGTAGACCATGCGCTATCCAGTATTATACATAGATCAGTGGGTGTCCCAGAGTAAGTGTAGGAACCGAAAAATGCAGATTCTCTTGAGAAATATAATAATGTATACTTGATTTTATCGACAACGTGTGTTTCAAACATTAAAGCTATCGCTTCGATAGCGCTTTGCACTTAACATACACAAGCCGTTACAGTTGGCATTTTCTTAGTTTATACTATTTACACGTGTCAATGTTTACACGAGATGTCGCAAGACACACATTTTACTTATAATAATGTAGCTGAAAGAAAAAAAATCTACGTGGAATAGAATTTAGTTTTATAAAGGTTTTAGTTTGACAATCGTGAAGAACTTTCAAATTACACCGTAAAATGTTCAAATACCTGTCAATTTTTTAACTTTGGTAATATAAAATTCTAATCTACCGACTTACCGACAGGTATGGAGTGCCACCAAATTGCAAACAAAATATGGCCGTTCTAGTATACAGCAAATCCATGCGCTATCCAGTATTATATGTAGATCAGTGGGTGTCCCAGAATAAGTGTAGGAACCGAAAAATGCAGATTCTCCTGAGAAATATAATAATGTAGCTGAAAGAAAACAAATCTACGTGGAATATAATTTAATTTTATAAAGGTTTTAGCTTGACAATCGTGAAAAACTTTTGAATTACACCGTAAAATGTTCAAAAACCTATCAATTTTTTAACTTTGCTAATATAGAATTCTAAGTTACCGAATTACCGACAGGTATGGAAAAGTGCCACCAAATTACCAACAAAATATGGCCGTTCTAGTACACAGTAAATCTAGACCATGCGCTATCCAGTGGGTGTCCCAGAATAACTGTAGGATTCGAGACATGCAGATTCTCCTGAGGAATATAATAGTGTAGTTAAAAGAAAAAAAATCTACGTGGAATAGAATTTAATTTTATAAAGGTTTTAGCTTGACAATCGTGAGAACTTTTGAATTAATTCTTTAGGTGCAAGTTACGTTGCCAAGTAATACGCAACAATTTAAAAATGGGTTTTCTGTTTCCTAGGACTCAAAAATAATGTAGCGGTAAGGTATGATAAAGTTTGGTCAATTCCAAACTTTTACAACTCGATCGTTTTTCACCCTATAGACTTATTCTTTCGGTACTGGGAATAGTTAACTTAACCGAAAATATGGTTAACGGCTGCTACACTTATTCTGTGACACCCTGTATAAAATTTCAAAATTGTTTTTTAAAAAGGCAAGATATAAAAAGTAAAATAGTTTTTGTTTTCGATTTTAATAAAAAATATTAAAATAAAGTACTAGTTCGTAACTACAATACGAGTACTTTATTCGTTTATTCGCAATTATATTTTTTAATTTTTGGTGGTTTTATTGTACGTAGGTGTCGGTATAATCAAATGTAAAGTTTACTTTACTAACTGATTACAGCGCCATTTACAACGAAAACATGTTCTTTTAAATAAAACAAACTTTAATATAATTTGATTAAAGGTATGATGTCGCAAACAACTTTTAGAAAATGTATTAACTCACACATTTAATAATTTTTATAAAAAATTCAATTGAAAAAAATTACGTATCAGTTCCAATAATAACGATTTAAATTGAAAAACATTCCTAGAAAAATAATATGTAATTATAAGACATCTTGCGTATAAAACACGTACAATCTTTAATAAGCGCGATCCAATGCTAATAATTTATAGATAAAAAATTATTAGATTTAAATTACAGTTTTGAAAGCAGCGCTAAATTACAGTTTACATTTTATTGATTTACCTCTACCGGTTAAAAATGGAACTAAGCCAAACTTCAGTTAAGATTCACAAGAATAAAGCCAAGCCGACCACCATTTTAAATGGGATTTATAGATTTTTGTTCAAATTTAACTACAGTTTAAAAACATAATAAATGGAAAAACGCGCAAGTATTTTGGGCGAAATGAAAATTTGCAGATTTTGTCTCGGCGAAGACGAACCTTTAACAAATATTTACGAACGAGATGGTAAACAATCGGTTCCTTTACCATTGCAAATCATGGCCTGCGTTGCAATCGAGGTTCGCAAATTCACTAGATCATTTATTTACATTTTATGATTGCGATTTTGTAGGTATTCGCTAATGATGGAATGCCGCAACTTATTTGTAGTTCATGTCGAACGCTCACTCAACAAGCATATACTTTCAAAACAACTTGTAAGCAATCGGATGATGCACTTAAACTTTTTGTTGCAACTGGTACGTTAGTTAAACCGAGCAACTTTAAACGTTTATTGTCCTTGCACAATACATCTTTGGAGCAACCGCCAAGGAAAAAATCTAAACCGGAAGAAATTGTACAAACAGTTAAAGAATCGCCAGAAGTAGTTACCCTTAATTATACATCGCATATGGATTTAAATAGTGAAGTCAGCATTGTTGCGGTTGATCATGAAAATAGCAATGATAGTAAATGTGAAGAGCAGTTGCAAACTGATATGGGACATTTTGAAGAAGTCGTTACAGAAGGAGATGGTATGCATTCTACAACCCATTATACCATGGATGATACTGTAGATGATGATGATGATACAATCAATCCAGTTCTAAAAGTACCACAAGTAGAAACAGACGTATTTCCGTGCTCCCAATGTGAACGTTCCTTTCCGCTGAAACAACTCTTGGAAATTCACATGCAAAATCACACGAGAGAGCGTAGTTTCAGTTGTGACGAATGTGGCAGAAAATTTTTTACCAAATATGATTTGGGGAAACATATACTAACTCATTCTGATTTGAAGCCATTTTCGTGTGTTGTATGTAACAAAAATTTCTCTCGAGAATCTTTACTGCATCGACATGAGAAAATTCATATTGATGTTCCAAAATATTTATGTACTTTTTGTGAACGTACTTTTCTTACAAGAGAAGATCTGGATGCTCATTCAGAGAAACATAAGAAGAAAAGGCCGTTCGCTTGCAGATTGTGCAATAAGAGATTTGTGTTTAAGCAAGGTTTGGAGAGACACGAACTGACTCATGCCGATCAGAAACCTCACAAATGTAATTATTGTGAAGCCAGCTTTACATCTCCTATTAAACTTACTAGGCATATAACATCACATGCTGGATTGAGACCGTATCCGTGTAAGTTGTGTGGACGCACTTTCCTTCTAAGCCATCATCTAACGAGGCACATGAGAAGTCATTACGCATCAAAGTCGAATATTCCACCTGTTTGTCAACACAAGTGCGATGTGTGTAGTATGAGTTTCAGGCGTAAAGATTCACTGATTAACCATAGTGCAATACATTCTATGGTTAATTTGAAATGCGTTATTTGCAACACAAGCTTTGAAAATGCGAAAATGGTGAAGGAACACATAACGACTCACTTATCTGGATTGCCGTATCCTTGTGATAGGTAAGAATTTTTAATCTATTTGTTTCAATTAAAACATAATAGTGATAATTATGGTAATCTTTTCTTAGTAATCCAAAAAGAGAAATCAGGAGAATCAAAACATTAATACAATAACAGACCTCTTCTCTGGTAGGGGAACTTGAATTACTGAATATAATAATGTTTAGCTCAAGGCTTCAGATATTCATTTTTGGGTGTCCACGTTCTGGAAAGTCAGGTGCACATAACCCCACTGATTTCAAAATGAAGGATTATTTCTAGTCTGTTTTTTGAGTAGTTTTTGGTGTTTTCTTTGTCTGTTATAGTCTGGCCTATGACAATTTTTGGCTATTACTAGATAAACCTATTGTTTTTAAACGAATCTGATATTTTCAACGGTTTCATAATTCACATAATTGGAAAAATAGAAATTACATTGTCATGTTTTAATTACAGTGGCTACGAACAAAGATACAAGGTGTTTTCGAAGAGAAATCAATTAGTCCGAGCCAATAGAACTTTCTAACTCGATGCAATTGCAGTTTTTTATAGACTGTAGCTGTCTGTATTAGAATTACCTTTAATTTTCCAAATCTATTTTTCATGTATACAGGGTGGGCCACGCTCAACGGGGCGGAGCTTACTGGGAAAACGAAAAATTATATGAACAAGTTATTTAGCAGCAGGAATACGTAGGTTAGTGACGGCTATTTTTCTAAATTAGTCAGACATATACAGGGTGTTCCAAAAAGCGTACTATATCAAAGTTGTTTTTTTTTTAATGGAATACAGGGTATTTATTTTATTTTTGATGGGAGCGGTCGATACGAATTATTGTAATATAAAGTTTGTTTACAGGGTGTTGTTAATTTAGAGTTTCATGACAGTACAATATTTTATACAATTACTTCGTTATTCTAAGTAGAGCACCCTGTATTTTACTACTGTAATAAAAGCGTTAAACCATTCTCTTTCAAATCACTACAAGGTTGCCTATACCAATATCCACCAATTCAATTCAATTTATTTGTCATATAATACATCAACAAATGATTCGACTTTTCTGTACAATTCTTATAATAACAAAACAAACCGAAAAATAACAACAGAATAACTCTCTCTAATTATTTTCTTCACTCTACTCTCATTATTTCCCTTTCTCTTTCTTTCATCCATTTTCTTTTTTCCACTACATTCAATACCCTCCCTTTTCACATTCTACACCTTCATCCTTCCACCAGTACTTGTTTTGATTTTCCTCATTCCCAACTCGTGAATCTTGCGATTAACCTTTTATCTATCAATCCCATTTTTCTGTTATGTACTTTGGTTTTCCTTCTGCTATTAACTGTTTATACTTAGTATATCTTCTTCCATACTTCTTCCTCCATCTCTTATCTTTTTTATTTCCTCTCTTGCATATCTTCCTTTTTCATAATATCTTATTCTCCCATCTTCACCGAATTTTATTGTTTGGGACTATCTCCTTTCAACACTCATACAATATATTATTTTATCTTTACTTTCCATCTTTTCTTCATACCTTATTGTCCTTTTTCCTGTCTGTATCCTTATCTTTTCCAGTTTCAGTTCCTCTTCTACTATATAACCTGGTGTTTCCTTCTCCAATCCTAGTATCCACTTCCAATACTTTTCTTGTATTTTCTCCAGTTTCTCCCACTCTCTCCATCCCCACACTTCCGCTCCATACATCAACACACTTTTCACTATTCTGTCAAATATCCACCTTCTTTTATCTAAGTCTTTCCCAAATACTCTTTCTCCTATACCCATACCTCCCTTATAATTTTATTTCCCTTCTGCTCTAATTCCTTAATCTGTTTATCATCCTTATTATCGTACCTCACCGTATATCCTAGATATTTATACTTGTCCACCACTTCTATTTCTTCCTCTCCCCACTTCCATTCCCATATCTATTCCTCACCTTCATCATTCCTTTCATCTCCTCTCTGTTTTTCTATGGCCACCATGTCATCTGTGTAGGCTAAAACCCACACTTTTCTTCCTCCCACCATAATTCCTCGTACCTGTTGCCCTTTAATTTCTTCCTCTAAATTTCTCAAATATAAAGAAAATAAACAAGGACTCAGTGGGCATCCCTGTCTTAGTCCTTTTTCCAATATCCACCAATTTCAGACTTATTTGCGTTACTTTACCTGCATCAATAAAAATCGGTAATTTCTTAACACGTTTTTATTAAGTAAGCTATGAAATAGACCAAACAAATAACTTTACAACAAATGTTCAAAATGGTGCCCATTTTGTTCGATACATGATCGAACTCTCTTCTCAAAATTTTTTTTACACGTCTTCAATTTCATATCTTGTGGGCAGTCGTAGAAGGAGTCTGATACACTAAACTTTTAATGTACCCCCAGAAAATGAAATCAATTTGGTTATACCAAGAGATCTGGGGGACCAATTGTTAGAACTACCTCTACCAATCCACTTTTCCGGAAATTTTCTATTTAAATATGTTCTTACATTGAGAGAAACGGTCCCACAACATAATCTCCTACTAATCCTCCATAAACGTTTACAGACCATCGGTTTTGACGATCTATCGTTCTAAAATCATTTTTATTTTTGGTACGGCAATAGTGAAAGTTGTATCTATTCACTAATCCGTTATTATGGAACGTAGATTCGTCTGTGAATAATATTTGATCATAAAAGAATTCGTCTTCTCCCGCTTTTCGAGAAACCATAAACAAAATTCCAGTCTCAAAATATGTTCTATACAAATTTTGGTGCATCTGAATGTGGTATGGATGGTAGATTTTTAATAATTCTTCTGATACTAGTTTGACTTATTTCCAATTCGTTGGCCATAACTCTTGTGCTAGTGTTTGGATTTTCAATAAGTGATTGGAGAACTTCCAACTCTTTATTTTTGTCGCGAGTTACGGGGTTTCTAATTTCTCGTTTTTTATACCAATACTACCGGTTTCACGAAACCTTGCTAGCAACTTTTCAAATACTACTTTGCGAGGATGGTCTTTTAAGGGATATTTCTCTGCATAAACTCGTAATGCTAATAGGCAGTTTTGAAAACAGTCTCCGGGTATGAAAATCATATTAACTCTTATCTTGAACTGTATATTCTTTCATTTTTATCTGAACGACAGCTATTAACACGGTCAAAATTAAACTAGTATTCTGTCTATTTCATAGCTTACTTAATAAAAACGTGTTAAGAAAATTAAGAAATTGGTGGATATTGGTGTAGGGAACCTTGTGGTGATTTGAAAGGGAATTGTTTAACTCTTTTATTATTGTAGTAAATACAGGATGTCCCATTTAGAATAACCTAGTAATTGTATAAAATATTGTGTTGTCATGAAACTCTAAATTAACAACACCCTGTAAATAAACTTTTACAACAATTCGTATCGACGGCTCCCCTAATTGGGAATTAATAGACAAAAATGCGTTAGCTAATTTTTTGGCGATTAAGTGTATTTAAACCATACTAATTTCGCAAACAAACCCATTTAAATCGATAACTATAAAGAATGGGTATAGGGAAACCTTAATAAAATGACATTATTTTGTTCAGTATACATCAAACATAAAATAAAATACAGGATAATCCATTTAAAAAACATAACTTTGATATAACACGCTTTTTGGAACACCCTGTGTATGTCTGACTAATTTAGAAAAGTAGCCGTCATTAACCTACGTACTCCTGCCAAATAACTTTTTTATATAATTTTCGTTTTCCTAGTAAGCTCCGTCCCGTCCCGTTGAGCGTGGCCCTATGTAATAAATAATTCTTAAAAAACTGTAAAAATCATCAAATTGCATAAGACACAATCAAATCCATTCACATCAAAGTTAGTGCAGAATCTATGCATCTTACATATCTGCGTTTGTTTGATTTTATTGTAAACTCATTTGTGTTATTTCAGATGCGACTACTCATTTGATACTCAAGATCAACTAGAAGAGCACGAATTAAAGCATGCAGAAATGGAATATGAAGAACAAATAGAAAAAGAAGTGTGTTTGGAACAAGCTACAAACAGTTACGATGTAAATGAGGAATATAATTCCGAAGAGGAGGACGACGACGAGGTGGCCGAATTTACAATAACAAATCCCGACAACCCCGAAGTCATCCGTAGATCAAAAAGGGCGAGCAAAATAAAAAATTACGCCGAATTTTTGAAAGACGAGCTGGGCTCAGAGCTAGATGATGAACTCAATGAAGAAAACGATGATCTAGAAGAGGGCGAAGAAACAATTAAACCTGTAGTCAGAACGGAAGGAACGAAAGTATATGCCAGAAAAAATTTACCATTAAAACCTAAACTTTCTCCCATAATTCAACCTTCCGACATCGACATGGCGCCATTGGAACAGATTACCCAACCACAAATGACTGCTTTAGAGAATTTAGGTCTTTCGAAACAAGCTGTGAACGCACTTCCTACTAAAAAATACGTTGATATGAAAATAGGAGATAAAACTGTACGAGTTCAAAAGCTAATGATGACTAAAGCTGAAATTGAAGCTATGGCTCGTGAAGGCAAGATTGAAATGAAGGGAAATACAATTTTGTTAAGAACACAAAAATCGATTGCCGACACCTTGAAAACCACACCGGATAAAGCACAGCCGCCTCTACTGAAACAATTGAATTTGCAAACTCTTCTTAACGATTCGAAGAAATTGGAAAATACAGCAAAAATGCTTAATCGTAAGATGTATGTGAGAAAAATGTCTTCTTCAAACGAAGGTAATTTGGATCAACAACCAGAAGGTGCTGAAGAGACACAAATCAAGTTTGAACCTGAATAAGTTGGAGGTATTGTGAATATTAAGAAAGCACTATTTATATTCTATAGTTCGAAAAGCTATTATTTTATTTCTGTTGCTAGATTAATGATATGCTTTTAATGAAACTATTATGGAATGTATATCAATATTGTAGAGATTAACGCAATTAAACCTATATATCTTTAGTTGCCGATATTTTGCTAAGCACTTGTTCAAAAAACCCAAGAAGCAACATAAACAGATCTAAAATGCTTATGAGGTCACAAACATTGTAATGCACGATTAGATTCGCTGTTATTATAAATGTATACCTTCAAAACTGTTGATTACTCAACAAGTATTATCAAAGAGCATATACTTCAGGGAGGGATTTTTCAGCTCCAATAATACTTTGTAGGGCAGTTATTTATGAATCAAAGGTTAAGTTCAACAAAGAAATTATAGGAAGGGTTCTTAACCTTAACACTTCACGTCGAAAATTGCTAGTGGATACGGTGTAACCAATATTCAGCTGATTCTTTAAAATTTTATAATTGCATCGGAAAATAAGGCATATTGAAATTTCGATATAACACAAATCAAAACGACCATAAACCCTTATAAATATTTAAAAGGTACACATTTAAAATAAACCGTAACTTATGAATGACTGCCACGGACCTGGCAAAATGTGTTGCCTATAAGTGGCTGCAAAAACAGTGGCATAAATGTAATAGTTACAACCTAAATCTATACAGGGTGTCTCAGATAAGGGTGGCAATATTTCAAGGGTACATAGAGAAACTCCAGATTAGAGATTTGAGATAATAAATCTATGTCCGGCAATGCGTTGCTTCCGATATACAGGGCCTTGAAAAAATTCAAAAATTAATATGGTAGTCAAGTGTTTTTGAAGTTCAGGTGAAGACAACGATACTCAAACCTCTTGCCAGTTGCGGTATTAATTTTGTTTTCGTTGTCGCCATGACAATATTCATTGTTCACTACGTTTTTATTGTCACCTGAAGTTTTTCGATAATGAGCTCTTTGAAATACATCCAAATGGATTTTATTTTTTCGCGGAAACGACGCGTCGGAGAAGAAAAAAACAAGAGAGCGTTTCTTTTCCAAAGTGATTGGGAATGTGAAAAATGATTCCAATATTTGGAAAACCAGTGGCGTGCTACATTTTCTCTTAAAACTAAGTGAGAAAAACCGAAAGTCCGGTCCTGGAAATTTTTAGAAGAGTCGGATTGGCACATAAATATGACCAATACTTTGCTTGACATACTCTGGAAATTTTAAGAAAATCGATCAACGCGTTTTCAAAATACAGACAAAACATATTAATTTTGAATTTTTTCAAGGCCCTGTATATCGGAAGCAACGCATTTCCGGACATAGATTTATTATCTCAAATCTCTAATCTGGAGTTTCTCTATGTACCCTTGAAATATTGCCACCCTTATCTGAGACACCCTGTATACTGGGGCTTCAAATACTTAGGCAAAAATTTTACTGTCATGACTTATTTTCTATATACGTCTAAATGAAATTCGTTCTGTATGCCTTTTGGTTCAGAGGATAACGAGTAGAGAACCCCAGGCATATGACAAACAAGTTGATTTGTAAATTAGTATTAACTCGCATTCAAATACTTTGACGACAATCAAAAGAACATTGTTAATCAAACTTCAAGATAATAATAAATATTCAATCCCGGTTCAATGTATGTCTATACATAGTAAAAATTGATAAATCCACTAATATTGAGTAGTGTATAGAATCGGAATACTTTCACTTTGGCACTATGACCCAGAAAATACGACAATCTGTAAAAAACACAAACTTTTCATCAAAAGTATAAAGATTATAGTCCTCGTTAAATGCAAATACACTCACCCAACTTCATAATCAAGAAAATATCGATACAAATATTTTCGAATATTTTATTGATAAGAGATTTTTGACTGACAAGTTCTATAAACTAAAATTGCTAAAATTACTTTTATTACAAGAAGGCAATACTTAATTACATTAGTAGAATGTTAAGACAAACTCTGACAGCCATCTTCACAATTGAGATTTATTTTTAAAAAATTCTTTAAAAAAAGGGTTAGTCAAATTATTATAAGTTTATGGCTAAAAACGTGGGTATTCGATTTAGATGTAAACTACGGCACTTCTTAAATATAACCGTCTAAAATATCACTTGATGGTAGCTGCAGGTGCAGTAAGTTTACGTTATGGTTTTTTCCTTAATACTAAACACATGCGTTTCTTATACCGTAATTTACTTCTAAAATGCACCAAAATATAATTGTCTATAACTATTACGGATCAATCACAACAATGTGCGTGAAGAAATTTCCCTCTTAAGCTGAACATACAAATATTTATCATTCAATTGAAACCAATTAAGTATTTTTTATGTACATTCTGCGTCTGCGGACTAACAATTTCACAAACTTGCTGTCGCTGCATCAAACAAAACTAACCCTGATTTATTATAATACACTTTAAAAGCACAATTAATCTTAAAGTCAAAAAGGCAATCCTCAACAATTAAAATTTTCTGTATGTGCACTCGAATTTAAAAATAATTAAAAATGTCCCCTTAACTGTAAGAAATATCAAAATTTTTTTAAAGCATTATTTTTAAAACAGCGAACGTTTTACATTGGGCAACCAAACAGTTGCTCGTACACTATCACACTTCATATGAGAAATGATCCGATGATCAACTGTAAAAGCAAAGCTCGCTCCATCGGGGTATAACAATCAGTCGGCCTAAAGAATGGTGCAACGAAACAGCTTGAAACGTCCATAACCTGGTATTCCCAGTTTTGGTGACTTGTGCTTCCCTCTACTAGCTTTGTCCTTTCGAATCTCTCGAACTAATGTGTAAAAGGCATCGTCCACACCCATTCTTGTCTTTGCAGAAGTTTCTACAAATGGTATACCATACTGTTTTGCTACCTAAAGCAGAAATAAGGTGTTAGTGTTTACATAATATACTTTCTGTATCTCAGTTTTTAACCATAAATGAAACCTATGATGGCAAATTTAACTTGACTCTAACATTGGTTATGTCAGTGCGATCTTCATCATTGATTTGCACATCGCTGGTTCAAATCAAATTTGTAAAGCTGTAATTATATTAATATAGATCAAGAAAAGCAACAAAATAATGAAGAAATTGTTAGATGCTTCTACTCATATTATCATGACTTATGAAAAGCTGAATAACTTTTGTCCACAACTTTCTAATAAGCAACTCATTATACTTATGTTTCTTCAATTATAATGATGTACATTCATTATTATCAGTGAATACGTATTATTCACTCCTAGCGGTGATTAATCATTATTTACTATTTTAAATTTTTCAAGTTTTGTCACACACACAATGTGTCATTGTTATTAATTAATTTTGTTTGATTTTCTAACTCCTATTAATGGTTATTAGATGCAGGGATTCTCAGTTTTCTGAGCCATCTTTACGAAGTGGTGTAAGATTTTAAGGGTTCATTAAAACCAGTTCTTTAATCAGCCGACGTTTCGCCTATTAAGCATACATAGGCTTTATCAAGGCATCTACAAAAGAGAGGTATCAAAATGAACAATGTTAAAAATATCACTACAGAATCCAGACACGTGTAAAACTTAGTTATATCAACTGTATAAATTTAAACGCATTCAGTTATTAATTAAATTGAAACGTGAATACGGTTTACGTGTAACAGTAGTAAATCAGTGTTGTTAGTGTATTTTGAACAACTGTCCAACAAATATAAAACCTCGATACTATGGTCACAGTATTCCATGCTTCGAAGTACTGTGAACATTTATCAAGGAATTAACATTGAAAACTATTCTTAACAGTGGACTCCTAAAAATTTTTATTAATCGTGGCTTCCCAATTAATTAGGAGTTTGTCTTTGGAGGATGGGTCATCGATCTCTAACCATAATCTTTTACTTTGCCAACGTTTCGACCAGAAAAGTCCGGTCTTTATTGAGGCATGTGAGGATAATGGTAAACTGGATGACGGCTCTTATCAAAAAATCCAGTAAGCATCTGTTACATTTAGTTCGTTCGAATAGAACGTTTGTATTTTTAACATTGTGACGTTAATTTTGTTAATTTATTAATTGTATTTAGTATTAATGTTAACGTAAATGCTTACTGGATTTTCTGATAAGAGCTGTCATCCAATAATTTTTATGAAATATGTAAGACATAGTCGACCGCCTCACATTATAATAAATTATACATTTTTTTAGATTATCAAAACGGCAAATGCACCGCTTAAGAAACGGCATTAATAAATTTGTCAAGATAGATTGCTATATTTTGGGAACTGCCGAATTCAGAAAATATTCTGGGCACAGCTTTCGCAGGTCTTCTGCAACGCTGCTTGTTGATGCAGGCGGGGACATAACGGCCTTGAAACGACACGGAGGCAGTTGCAGAAAGCTACGTAGGGAGTCTATTAAATATCAAACTAACCAGCTAAAAAAATATCAAGCTCAATTCAAATAACCTCAAAAATACTGACAACTTGTGAATCCAATCAAAGTGTCAGTTCTATTCCTTCCATTAACTTGTCAAATAGTACCCTTGATAATACTTATCAAACCTATGAATCCAATAACATTATTTCTACAAGTAACCAGAATATTCATTTTAATGTTAAATCTGTTCCTGCAATTAACTTGACAAATTGTTCAAATATTAATTTTAATATAAGTAAATAATAGAGTGCCGTCTGTACAAATATTAAAAATAAAGACTTCTTCGTCAGTTAGAAAATCAAATATTTAAACGTAGTGGACAAAGTATAGTATTTTACTCGCATTATTGGCTGTTATTCGCTCCGATGATTTACTTCATCTTCGTGAATAATAGCCATCAATATATTCTCGTTGAGTAATTACTATTAATCATGCGATTGGTTTAAATGAAATAAATATCACACCAACCACTTCAATGCATGAAAACTGTGAATATACAGGGTTATTCACGGTATACCACACGGAATATTACAGCCAAACTATTCAATAAGATTAGAAAAATATATCTGAGATGGATAGAGACCTATCGGAGGAATATTTTAAATTATTTTCGAAATATACAAGTGTTCCAAAATACACAGAACGTATCAAAGTTGTGGTTTTTCTTATGGAATGTCCTGTATATTATTACATTTTCAGTTTCCTACGAACAAAATAAGAAAGGTTTTATAGAGGTTTACCTTACTTAAACCTAAAGGTTTTGAGATATTTTGTATTTTATGAAAAGTCATTACAATTTTGCCGATTCATATCTCAGCAACTATTCTCTTTCTCCAAACTAAATTCTCACTGAAGTCTATCAATTTATCAGATTTTATGTAGAACTTGTGAAAAATCTATTACCATATATATGATGTGTACAAAATAAGATTAAATAATGACATGTATTGAACCGCAATAAGTTGCTTAATTTAAATGGAACACCCTGTATTTTATATCAACAACAAATGTAAAATGTAATTACCTATAAAATACTATATAGTACTATAAAATACAGGGTGTTTCATTTAAAATAAGCAAGTTATTGCGGTTCAAAACATGTCATTAATTAATCTTATTTTGTACACATCCTGTATATGATAGTAGATTTTTCACAAGTTCTACATAAAATCTGATCAATTCATAGACTCCAGTGCGAATTTAGTTTAGAAAAAGGTATTAGTTGCTGAGGATATGAATCGGTAAAATCTTTTCATAAAATACAAAAATATCTCAAAAACTTTAGGTTTAAGTAAGGCAAACCTCTATAAAATCAATTCTTATTTTGAACGTAGAAACTGAAAATGTATTAATATACAGGGTATTCCATAAGAAAAACACAACTTTGATACGTTCTGTGTATTTTGATACACTTGTATATTTTAACAGTAATTTTAAATATTCCTCCTATAGGTCTCTATCAATCCCAGATATATTTTCCCAATTTTATTAAATAGTTTGGCTGTAATATTCCGTATCGTATACCGTGAATAACCCTGTATACAGGGTTACACAAAAGTAAGGCAGTATTAGGACTGTTATAGTTAGAAAACTACTGTTTAAAAACGATTATAAAATGCCATCTAAAAACCAAAGCTTTTATTGGTTATTGTAGTATTCCAAGGGTTAAAACTCGCTAAAATAAAAGGATATACGATGTCATTAAAAAAAAACCTTGCAATTTACAAAATTTTAAATTTTGATCATGTTGACATTTTCATTTTTTCCAGTTAAACCGGAAACTGAGACAACTTCAGTTTTTTTTCTCACCCCCAACATATGAAATTTTACTGTAAATTCCATAAAAGTATATGTATGTGTTCAATACATTCACTTGAAAAAACAAAATAACAACGAAAACCAAAATAATTGCTTCGGCAAGAATCAATGTCTAGTGTAAAAGATCAACATAGAGAGCCTCGAATAAACCACGTGGTAAACGAAAAACGACAAAAATAGAAGTAGCTAATTTTGGCTTACGGCCGACGACATTAACGTTCGTCTATGATTTGTTCGACGATGTCTCCTAATTTGAACTGTTTTTAAATCAATTCCAAGCTTTCAAATGTTTTGAGACTGACCAAGTCTGCAAGTTCAGCTTTTTCGAAAATACTGCCATGAAATTTAAATCAATGAAAAACAAAGTTGTTTACACCTTGGTGAACTGACATACACTGAATTTTAAAATTGTTTATAGTACCTCTATATAGACGCGTCAAGATCTTAAACTACACGCAAGAAGTTCTGGTATTAGTTGGAAAACATTTCTACGCTTCTGAAACATCAATTTCCATATTGTTCCTGCTCGCCTTCAATTTCATTGTTGGTAGTCAATCTCAATTTTTTTGTTCAACTGAAGAAAATTACTTTTCAAATTGACATCAAATTCTTACGATGTTGGTCGAGAAGAACGCACTATCCTTGGCACTTTCCATACAGGGTGTCCCAATTAAGTACGGAGCGGTTGTAACTAAGGGACGTTTCGCACCACGAGGTGGGTTCTTCTTTATGCAGGTCACCAATTAACTGAGTATTTTTAAAGAAGATTGTGGATTCACATTTACATCATGTAGACATTAATTTTTCACTTTGCCTATTAAAGTTCTATTGTAAACACTTCTATAATGACAAATAAATAGTTGCATTCATTGTATAATTCATAGAATAAAACTTCAAATGTTTAAATTTAAAGTGAGAAGACTTCTCCAGTATCGGTTTTATGTTTGCAATACTGCATTTAAAAGGCAGTTTTCTTTTTCAACCTTCACCGTGGAGATCCCTAAAAGGAACATTTATAAATTCAAGAGTTTACTTACTTTTCATTGCGTTCGAAAGTGACTGTAAGTGATTATTTGCAAAATGCGAAATAAACGAAAAGAAATTATCAAAACACAGAAAAACTAAAAAACTGACCACTAAACGAAGGTAAAAATTACTTTTAAATAGAAATGTTTGATTGAACGTATTTATTTTTGTAAGTCAAATATGTGTCTTCACCTAGTCCGAAAAATGCTTCCTAAGGGAGCTAGAGCTCTTTGAAGATGGCGCCTTGTAAATAGTTTTTTTAAATACCTCCAGAACGCTTCTACTTAGTCTACTGGTATGCTTGTTTAGCCTTCAGAGATGAATCGATTCCATCAATTGCTAATTTCTAGTACCGGTCATAGGCGTCCGTTTTGGGTAGGTCAACGGTTATTTTAACGCATAACTTTTTTGTCTTTAACTTTTAAGCATTTCTGACACTAGATTATTAAATTTTCAAGCATTTTAGCACTTACTTTAAGTCATTAGGATACACCGTTTTCTAGAAAAATGGATTTGAAAGTTTTTGTTTTTTGTCATTAAAGTTAAATTTATATTTTTGCACTAGTTGGCTCTGAACTGCCAACAAACGTAAAACCTACGTTTTTCATTGTCAAATTGTTGTCAGTTCGCGAAGTTAATCTTTTAATTTTTTACTTTACCAGGCGCCATCTTCAGAGAGCTCTAGCTCCCTTAGGAAGTATTTTCGGACTCGGTGAATTGGGTTAAATTGTCTTAAAATTATCTGAGGAATCTCCGGTCTTCGTTTGTCAGGAGAGTTTCTGGACACCCTGTATATAAAAGCCGAGATGTAGAGAACGAAATGTCGGATTGAGTTGAAAAACATACCAAATGATAGGCAAATCGATTTAGAAGGTTAAAGACATGGTTTCGCCACTTAAAATACACTCTAATTAGCTAATTAATTAATTTAAAAAACATTGGTAATTAAAAACCATTCAAATTAACAAATTTTGCCCAAAAATTTTTTGGGGTTTATTCTAGTTGAATAGATAAAATAGAACAAATTCATGGAATAATGGGTATTTAAAGCGTGTTTTATTATTAATTTTATTAACCGAATGAATTTTCATTTAATAAGCGGCCTTCGTGGACGAATTCGTTACTTTGACGCCTAGTAATATTTTGCGTTCCCTAACCAGGGTTGGATTCCAATTGTAATTTTTGTTTATTAACTTTTTATTGATATTATAATACATTTACATAAAAACTCCTTGAAACAACCCCAATATGAATATGTTATGATCAAGAGTAAAGTATCCAGCAGAAACAATCCATACATCTAAATTTGAAGCTTATTAATTTAGGTTCTTTAGATATTCATTAACAGATTTTGTACCTCATGCACTTCTTTGAAAAACTGCTTAACGAATGCGAATATAGTATTACGGATTGATTCTATTGTTAGAAACGTGTTCCTTGTTTTTGTGTCATATAGTACCTAAGCAGGGGTGGTTTTTCAAAAAGGGACAAAGTACAAACTACGTTATTAAATATTTGAACGGTACACATTAAAGTGATACAAGTGCAGTAGTACGGATTGATTCTGTTCGTAGAAATGAGTACTTTTATGCGGAATAGTAATCAGGGGTGGTTATTCAAAAAAGGGCACGAGATACAAAACCTGTTAGTGAATATCTAAAGAACCCAAATTAATATACTACAAATGTAGAGGTATGGATTGCTTCTGCTGGTGAAGATGGGTTTGTTCAAGCAGTTTGGTCGAACAAATTAGTACAAATTTAAGTTATATCTTTATTTACATTTTCTTTTCTTTTTTTTGCCGTGATTCTATTAGCTTAATACGTTTTTTTCTATAACGGCGCGTGGTACAAAATTTTGATCGGTGGTACAAATTAGTACAAAATAATATGATAGGTTTGAATCGATTCTGCCCCATTGGTGTTGCTCTCTCCTCTTTCGAGTCTCCGGAGCTTATACATCCAGTGGGCAGCACTCTCCATGGCCAGTTTTTTTTTACCTCCTAATCTTTCAAGCGCTGTTAAACTATATGTTAAGCTTCATAGCCCATTCAGTTGCTGTGTATTTTCCATTTTAATATTCTTTAAATAATCTACAAATAGAAATAAAGGATGGGAAATAAATAAGAGAGATAGACAGAAAAAACCATTAAAACATGAGAGAAACTATAATTTGTTATAAACATACTGTGTTAATGCATATCTTTTTCTGGTACAGTTTGAGCACAATATAGTAACATATTTTATTAGCTGGATAAATGAAATTTTAAAGCGTATTTTTGTAAACAAAAAACAGTTATAATGATTTAAGACAAAACTCCGGTTTCAATTCAAATTGCGGTGACTTTTTTTATTAAAAATTAATATCGATGTTATTATTAATACAATTTCTATAAAATGAGTTTAATCTATTTTCAAAATGTTGAATTCGAGGTTAAATTCACATTAAAATTTGTATTACAATATCAATAATAAAGTTAATTTAAAAAATATTACAATCGGAATCGCAAAATATTACTAGGCGACAAATTAACGAATTCGTCCACGAAGGCCGCTTATTAAATGAAAGTTCATTCGGTTAATAAAAAAAAATAACCTAAAAAATAATTAGTTTTACTGATTTTTTTAGTACAATACGCTGTAAATACTCATTATCACCCCATGAATTTGTTCTTTTTATTTATTCAACATGATATATTCTTATACTAGACAAAAGCCAGCACGCTACGCATGCGTTAAGTCACAACAATGAATTAGCTCCTAAAGAGCAGACAATCATGAACAATAATTGGCCTCAGCACTTACATTAACATTCATCAGTTGACTAATCAATATGAATGCAGAGTACATGGAATTCGTAAAATGAATCGAGAGTAGGTGTGCGCTTGCACAAGTCATAAAAGAGATTGTGTCCGAATTGTGCCAGAAAAAAGATATAGATACGTTAATTTCGGTTAATTTTTAATTTAACATAGTAGATGCCTATTAGCCCTGTGATGTATCATTTCTGTTATATTTAACCTAGTACGTTATGCAACGTTTTGGTATAACACGAGTATAACAGCTTTCATAACAAAGCTGTAAACGCCATGTGACGTATAACTTTTTCAACGTAACTGTAATAGCGTGTGTTATCCGAAAGATGTTAAAACGGAGGATAGTTTTGTTAAATCTTAATTGAAGCAGCGCTTTACAAAATCGCTTTAGTTAAAGGGAATGCGAAGTGTTAACGCACGCCTGCAGGTTAACATGTGGCTGCCAGATTCGAAAATACCAAATAAAGAGCAATAAAATGATTAAGTACTTTGTTCGAAAAATGTATAAAAATTAATGTTTATCAAAACTACATGTCCACAAAGTTAGTACATTATTTTGCTGTTATAATGTTTCACCAAAAACACATAAAACTTAAGTGCTTAATATGGTAGCTATCGGGTAAGTAAATTATTTAAAAAAAAAGTAACGTATATGTTAAACTTAACATAAACGATACATCACAGGGCTGTATATCAACTTTTCCGTGGAACTCACGATACCTATACTTACATCGTGAATGGAGTTTTTTCATTTTATTATTGTTTAATTATTCTTACAAGGAAAGTAAAGGGTGAACCATCACATTCGAGATATGTGCTAACGATCTAGCGTGAAAAAACTTTGTTTTTTGATTTTTGGTTTTATCGCCAAAATCATTTTTTTGAAACATAACAAATGTTTGATGGACAAATGAAAATTGTCGCTCATTTTATTTAATTTCTCTGAATTACGTCGTTATTAAACGTTAATATACAGTGTGTCCAAGATAACGATGAACAGCATGGGGATCTCGAAACCGTGAGAGATACAGAGTCGGTTAAATTTGGAAAAAGTTGCCCCCTCGAGGGGTCGACATTTTGCTGTTGAGAAACTCGCTGAGGTAGTTTTACTTTCGAAGATATTCGAAAAAAACCGAAACTGTACCATTTCGTTTTCCTTATATTCTGGAGTTATTCAAAAAGTTACCAAAAAAATGAGTGCACTTTGTCATTGTAACTCTTTCTGCTCTACAAGATAGCGTTCACGAATTTTCACTACAACGTTTCGTTTCAAAGAAACCATCGTCAACTTTATTTTTTCTTATGGCACTCAAAAAAAGTACACTCAGTATAAGAAAGCATTTTTTATTTCAAATTCAACGATTACGACACAATATGGTTATTCGCGATTTTATTGCTAAAAAATAACGTTTTAGTAAATTTCTAATCTTTTTGGTCTGCGGTGAATGAAACCATGACAACCAAAAAATGCCATGGTTTCATTCAGCGCACACTAGACCAAAAAGATTAGAAATTTACTAAAACCTTATTTTTTGCACTAAAATCACGAATAACCATATTGTGTAGTAGATCGTTGAATTTGTAATGAAAGATGCTTTCTTATACGGGGTGTACTTTTTTTGAGTGCCATAAGAGAGAATAAAGTTGATAATGGTTTCTTCGAAACGAAACGTTGTAGTAAAAATTCGTCAACGCCATCTTGTATAGCAAAAAGAGTGGCAATAACAAAGTGTATTTAGTTTTTTGATAACTATTCGAATAACTTCAGAATATAATGAAAACGAAATAGCACAATTTCGGTTTTTTTCGAATATCTCCGGAAGTAACCCAAACTCAGCAAGTTTTTAACAGCAAAATATTGACCCCTCGAGTGGGCAACTTTTTCCAAATTTAACCGACTCTGTATCTCTCACGGTTTACGAGATCCCCATGCTGTTCATCCTTAACTTGGACACACTGTATACTACTGAAAACAGAAACAAACTTAAATGCAGTCGCAGATACGTATACAATTGGTATTAAACCAACAATCAAAACAAAACGTCAAAATGGGAAATGTCAAAATATTAACTAAACGTCCACATACGATTAGTTGCATATATTAACACGCCAAACTTAAGTTCCTTGAATCTGTTTTTTTTTCTAGCACACATGAATAAAGAGCAACAGAGCATTGTAACAAAATTATATAATAAATATAGTGGAACAAGCCTACTCCGTTTAAGTTGTTTAAAAATGATGGTTCAAAGAAGATTGACAGAAATAATAATATAACTTTGTCAAAGTAAAATAAGGATGAACTTATAACTCGAACTGATCGTTTATGAGAAATCTCTGTTGGAAAGTAATAATTATTCGTACAAAAATACACACCAATAAAAATAAAACATTTCTTATGGATTTCCGAAAACATTATTAGTAATTCACAAAAATTGGATTTAATGCTAAGCAATATTATCATTTATTTTCAAACTTTAAAAAAGTTACCTTTAACTCAATCACACAAAGAAGAAATAGCACCAACATATGTGATTGATAATGATACTAGACATGTTGAAGACTAAAAACAAGGTAACCAAAACAATTCCAGGACAAACACCTATACAAGAGGCATCTCATCTATCAGAGTCGTGTTGATGGGTAATAGAAAACTCTTGTCAGATTTTCAACACCCCGATATGTCTAATTTCCTAATACTTCTAGACTTACAAGAGAAAGCGGGTATCGGATTATCACCTAGAAGTGGATAAATTCAATTTTTTTCTATAGTGAAATATGTTGCGTCTTGTTAGAGACACACGGAATATAATATTTTAGGTTTAAAAATAGTATTTAATATACTAGTTTCAGAAGACGCATTTTATAAGACGAGTACAGTCCCTAAAATGCCTTTTGAAACAAATTCTTTATACTATTTTTTCTATTTTGGGCTTTCAGATTGATTTTAAAATAAAATTTCGCGTGTTTTTAAATTTAGAGAATTTTGAAGTACAGTGACCGGCAAAGAGTTTGCATCAAATGGGAAAAAATTTTGTAATTGAGATATCCGAAAATTTTTTTGCCAAATGAATTCAGCATATCGAATGACAAAAAAAAAGCACTTTGACAAATGTCATGTGACCACTGCCATGGCGGCAAATTTAAAAAATATCCCTTAAACATGTAAAAAGTGAGGTTAGATGACAAGATACTGAAAAATGCCTAAGAGAAAAGTTGTTCAGAATTAGATTATACGTCTACGTGCAAATTTTCAAAAGAAAATAACGACTTTTCAAAAATATCAGTTTTCCGGCTCTTTCCGGAAATATTGAGAAAACAAAATTTTTGCGTTTGATTTGCATAAAACAAAATAAAACCAACAAATAAACTTCACAATCCAGTAATTTTTATTTATTAGTCTACCAATGGACGGTAAAGAACAAAAAGCATTGTTTTTTTTTGGACGGACTTTGTTGCAAACTCTTTACCGGTCACTGTATAATTGCTAGGGTGGCAATATTTTCATTAAATTTTGGTTTAAGGCTAGTTTAAGTTTAACTAGTACATTCATCATACGTTTAATTTAAAAAGAATGGGTGGAAATAAAAATAAGTAGATAAATAAATCTACTGAACATTAATTACGATTTAAATTAACGCACGCCGAACGTAACGACAGCTTTGACGTTTAATATCAAATCAGTGTTACCACCGTTGGGAATAAAAATTGTTTTATTTCTATAAAAGAACTCATTTGGGTGCTTTTATAGCTCTGTAAGTGACCCAAAATAAAAAAAATATTAAATGAAATGTACTTGGAAATATAATTGATTTCATAAAAATATGTAGTTTCACAGTAATCATAATATTAAGTGATTTCTTATGATACACTTTAATTTAAATATTAAATGTAGAAATGGCGCACCATACTTAGTCAAAGTAAAATTTTAAGGATAAATTTATAACTCGAACTGATTATGAATGTGCAATCTCTGTTTGAAGGTAATAACAATAGTAACACAGAATGATGGTAGCAATGGATGAAAAGTACTATTTTATTTGACACATAAAAATTTTAGATTAGTCAAAAAACAATGTTTGAAATTGTTTACGCGCGCATACACAGAACATTTTACTATCAATTGTATATCTATCTTTGTTGATCTTCTTTGAACCACCTACACAACAGTTCGTTCCACTAGTTATATTGCTATGGATTATAAAAAGATTACTAATGGATATTAACGGTCGGTTCCACCAACACGACGACTTAAACTTAAGCAATGCTTAAAAACTTCGATATGATTGTTAAAACTATAGAAACGATTGTTTTAAGCATAGCTGTAACACTGTAACTGATTTGATATACAGTGAATTTCTTTTATTAGTAGTTTTAAAAGAAACGAGTCATGCATTGGCATTAACCTACCACTATAATAAGCTCAAAACAAAAACAATTGACGTTGACGTGTCAATTTGGGAAATTTTAGCATTCTTTGGCATCAGCTTAAGTAAAGTAAGGTTCTTTGTTAATAAAGTCCTTTCTTGAAAATGAATACAACGCAAGAAAAATTATAATAGTGCTGTGCCATCAAGGCTGTAGTAGTTTAAGAAATGTGCGGAATTTATTTCGATAAAATATCAGGACAGACCAATTCCTTGCTTAAAAACTATTCAGAATGTAAGTACTACAAAAATTCAAATCTAAAGGCTGCCTTGCTAGGTCTCACATAAAGAAAAAAAAGATAAAAGATGAGAAATGTAGTAACTGATGAGATGGAGTTGAAGCTTTGTTGAAGAAAATCCTAATTCATGTTTGTGGAAAGTTAGTAGGTATTTTAGTGTATCCAAATCTTCAGTATTTAAAACTTCAAGGCATACAAATATTCAAATTAGCAGTTATTCGATGTGGACAAAGAAAAGCGCGTAAACTTCAGCGAAATAATGTTCAATTTATTAGAACGAAATCCAAGAAATTTTACAGAACATTATTTTTACAGACGAGGCGACGTTTACATTAAACGGGGAAGTAAATTTGCAAAATTTCCGATAAGTTTTTACATTTAGTAAAAATTTAACGTTAGGTATTGGTCCCGTACAAATCAGTACGTTCAAAATGCCACAAGAACCCAATATAACAATAAAGTTAATGTGTGGGCTGGAATTGTTAATAACTATTGGGCCATTCTTTATTGACGGAAATTTAACGTCAGAAAATTTTTAGAATTGCTAAGAGAATTTGGATTAGCCCTTTTTTCGAATGGATGGTGCTTCAGCTCATTCAACAGCTACAATTACGAATTTTTTAAATGCTCATTTCCAACAACGCTGGATAGGGCGATTCGGTCCCATACAATTGCCACCTAGCTCACCAGATATGTCTCCTAATGACTTCTTTTTGTGGGGATACTTAAAGTCTAAAGTTTTTACGAATAATCTCTTACAAGACTTAAATGAATTAAAGGAAAGATCGAATGAAATTGACCCGGCATTTCTCAGGAACGTAAGTTTTAGTTTTGGAAACAGAATTCGTTATTGTATGGAAGTAGAAGGCGGGCACTTTAACAATTTGTTATAGTTTAAAGTTCGATAATAGCTATTTATGCAATCAGTCACGAAACCCATGATTTTTCGTAACGAATGTGATAATTGCGGGACGAGCGAAGCGAGTTCCCGCAATATCATATGAGTTACAAAAATTATGTTTTGTTACGTATTACATACAAGATTTTTCTAATTTTGACAAAAACAGAGTAAACGTTAAATTGAACGTACAATATGCAGTACATAATGAAATTAAACATGGTAAACATGGTTTGAGAAATACCAACCGGTTTCCTCTTATAAATCTGGTTTGAATAGAGTTTTTTTGCAACTTGTGACATAAGAAATCAAAAAATAAGTAGTTACGAAAAGTAGATGGTTTCAAAACCTACATTGATTATGAAAAATGTCACTTTACATGTCAAAATTAGAAAAAATCATTTTTTTCTATATTTTGTTTTAGTTATTTAAGGTAGCTTCAAAAAATTGTGTAATTTGATAATTTTGTTTTAATTTAATTTTGCTAATGACTATTGCAAGTGTTTAATACATTTAAAACAGTTTAACTTTTAGTTTTAAACGATATTTATGACACAAAGTTATTGAAAGTACTACTTTCTGTATTTATTATGTACAATTTTTGATTGTATGTATAAAATATTAGCACAATTTTAATCTTCCTTAAAAAAATTATTTTATATTTGAATTGTTCTATGTCTGATCTCGACAAAATCTGGTAGACGGTGCCAATGCATTGACTTGTTTCTTTTAAAAGTATACAATACTTATAAAAGAAATTCGCTGTATTAACTTTATTTGACAGTCCCAATATTTCGAGTCCTTGTCCTGATTTATTTTACAAATTTTTGCACCTCTATTCTAAAGCATTCGTCCAGAAAATTGAAAATATAAAAAATCACTCATTATACAGCTTGCATTTTCTACCCAGTTTTTTAAATAATTTATTGTGGAGAGAGGGCCCCATAACACAGAATACATCAATAAAAACAGTAAAAATTCTCAAGAATTCATGGAACAATTTTAGAGAGTAGGAATGAAAAACATGTTTCTTAATTCAATACTATATTTTGTTTTATTGTATGCAATGAAAGCGATCGATACCCAAGTATACTTTCAGACACTCGAGTTTGATTTCCAGCAGGTACGACATCTGTTATAATATAATATTTATGGTGAAGATGTATTTTCCAAGAATATGAACAAAGATTAACAATTACACCAAATAAAACAAAACATTTCTGGAACTTTGCAACATTACTAATTTACAAATCTAAGCCGATAATTGCAAAGAGAATTAAAACAATAGACCTTCATAAATAGAAAAAAACTTGACCAAACGCACACATTTGAAGTGGACTTCGTAAAGTAGCGTAAAAAAACTTAGGAGATACTTGGAATCTAATGCAAAACAATTCTAATTGTTAGGCTGTTGATCAAGCTGAATGGCGCATACATCAAATAATTCCTTAAAAAATCAATGTACTTCAGATTATTTTTTGCATACTAAAATAAACTTAAATATGAATACTTTGTCGATAAAGTGAACGTGACGTAAATACTTACCTCTCGTGCCTGAGCCATATCGACAGCCCACGATGAAGATGATAAGTCACATTTGTTTCCAACAAGAACCATTGGTACTTCTTCAGCATCTTTCACCCTTTTGATCTGTTCTCTGTATGATCCTATATCTTCAAAGCTCTTAGCCGAGTTAACCGCAAACACTAATAGAAACCCTTCACCAGTTCTCATATACTGGTCCCTCATTGCGCTATATTCTTCTTGTCCAGCAGTATCTAAGATATCTAATAAACACGTCTCTCCATCTATAACTACTTGTTTACTTATATGAATCTTCAATAGTTGGATCGTATTCATCAACAAAGTGATTTTGTATGAGCTGGATTGTTAAAGCCGACTTGCCAACACCGCCCGCTCCTACTACTACTAGTTTGTATTCAGTCATTTTAATGATTTACCGAAAAATCTATCACTTTGTATATTAGAATAAAGGTAAGAAAAAAAAAAGACAATTTCTATACGAAAACACAAGTCAAGTTCGCTATCCACGCTGAATAATATACATCGATATTGTCCTTCTATAAGACTAAAACAATTAAGAACACTTATAAGTATTAACTACTTTAATTAACTATAATGAAGAAACAACCGTAACTTAACTTAACAAGCCCGTCAAAAAACTACTGACTAAGCAGGTGTACCAACCGACTACAATTAAACCCACCCATTGTGTTTACCATTGAAGTAAAAAATTATAGATTACTAATCCTTAATTTATTACCACTGTATTTTTAAATTTACAATGAATGTTTTAAATTTGATATTATAATAAAAAATGTATATCATTTTTTTTTATTTGATAACTCTCTTAGATAAATCAAACGCAAAATTAACGCAAACAACTACATTTGTACTGGAATCTGGATAAGGTATAAATCATTGAATTGGATTCTTTAGAAACATTAGACCACCTTAATTTTTTAATGTTTATTGTTAAGTTAAATTAAAATACAATATTCTTTATTACGTTTACACTTTAGCAAAATTAACTTTTTTCCATCTGTAATTACACATTTTCTTTCACAAAATAAATTCAGGCGGTTTTTTAACAGTGCAAGCTGTAACAAGGTTCAAAGAATATGCGAAACGGTAGACCATAAAGTCGGTTAACAAAGTGCAAACATTTTATGCATTGTGATTGATTGTGAATGTAAAAATATCAGTAAACGGATATGTCATTAGGTGACACCACGAACACAACTTATAGACTTAAACCGTTTTATTACGGCACTGGACTGGACTGAACGGACTGCCACTGCTGTCCAATTTCTTTTAAATCATTACGTTTCTACTTGTATTGTAACAACCTTTATACTATCTATTGCAGACGTTTCGGTGCTGTACGCAAACCGAAAACCCGTTGCAAACAACTATTCTTTTTAATTCTATGAAATTTTTTATTCAGTACGACAACCTTTAACTGTTGCCAAACTAAGGGTAGAAAAACTCAACGCAGTAAGAATTGACAAAAGGTTTTTTTCTTAGCTAGTGAACTTAAAATTAAACATAATCAGTATTTAATTAACGTATTATCAGTGCCATCAATTCCAAATGTAAGATTTCAGTGAATTAAAGCGCTTCGGCAACAACTTTATATTTTAAATTTAAGCAAACTCGTGATTAATTAAAGTTACTGATTCATCTTATGATTCATTGCAATTATTCACAGTTTACATTCAATAGTTTAATAATGTCACAACGAGAAGGTCAAGACCTACAACCGGGTTACATGGATGAGGTTTCTGTTAAAATATCCGAAAAATATAAACCACCTCCAAGAATTAACCTTGCAATTACTTATGCCCAAAGACTATTCTTAAACAAACAAATTCAGGACGGCGCTATTCCTTACGATTTCTCTTTAGAGACTACTGTCAAAGATAAGGTGAAAGAGTTAAGGAGCGCTCGGAGGCAGTTGCAGGAAGAGAAAAAAGATAGGATTGAAAAAATGAAGGAAGCTAGATTACGTCATGAAAAGAAAATTTTGGAGAAGAAAAGTACGGATAGTAAGTCAAAAGAATCTTTAGATCTAATAGAAGGTGAACAAGTGTTGAATGCGACACCGAATAATACTGCTAATATGATTTATCCTATGTCGTATTCACATATCTTAACACCAACTCCTTTACGTGATAATAACAAATCCCAGGTGTTTGATAATGGTTCAAATGATAAAAGTCCTTTCAATATATCTGATTTTGAAGCCGATACTTCTAGTCCTTTTGATAATATGGAGTTGAAAACTCTTAACGACATTGAGGAGTTAGCTCAGGTGTTGAAGAAAGAAGAAGCTACTAATACGTTTAAAACTCCTTACACGACTGCTCCTACTCAACTGTATTCGAATTATGTTCCTCTTCCTAGTACATCTGAGCAGTCCAGTGTGCAATCTAACTATAACATCAAAGCTCCATCATCTACATTTATCAATCCCACTACATATTCATCACAAATTACAACTACAACTAGTAATGTAAATGGATATTATTATAATTACGACGTGATAACAACAAATGCTAATCCAAATTTCAATCCTTATAATTACAACCTGGAAAATATTGATACTGCAACTCATAATCTTAAAGAATCAAAAAAGTTCTTCAAAAATGTCCCCGACATAATGAAAGCTTTAGAAACAGAATTAGATAATACTCACGTTACCAAAAATGGGCCTCCTATGTTGCAAGATAATTTAAATAAAATACATTCATATAGATCTCGAGAAGGTGTTGTTACCAAAGCAGTTGACTTGAGTGATGTTTATGACTTACTGCCTAAAAACTTACAGTACTTATCTAAAGACATCAGTTCAATGGGTTTTCCATTATCAAGGGTGGCACGGGCTTGTCAAGTGTTAGGTGAAGATCATAAAAAGGTATTTGTTTTGTTACAATCATTTCTTAAATTAAATGTTAGATGTTACAGGTTGTGGAACATTTATTGGCTATGTCCGAATTATTAGATTTAGGCTTTTCGGAAGGTGAAGTATCGAAGGCGTTACTACAATGCAACAATGATAGGGATAAAGCTTTAGATATACTTATTTCGTAGCTAAAGGCTGTGTGGAATAAAATATTTATTACTAACTCATTATTTATTTGCATTTATTCCAAAGCGATATTTATCACATACACAATTTTATTACAAATGAGTATCTGCATAAGTGGTAGGGCTCTTTGAATTATATGCAAAATCACTTATATATCTGCCTGCTAATACATAAGGACAAAAAGTGTAGAAAAGTTTTAGTAATGATGGGACTAAATAAAACCGAATTTTTATTTTTATTGCTGTTGTTTCTTTTACAAAGGATTACATTTAAATTACGAAATCAGATTGCAGGTATTCTCCTCGAGTTGCTATTCCTCACAAAAGAATCTGCCCCAAAATGAACCTGATTTGCTGATTTTCGGACCAGCTGCGAAGCTCCACAATAATCATGTAATTCGGTGTTATGAGAGCGCGTTCTAAATTTTAATCAATTAGTGCGGTTCATGTAGAAATTGATAAGGATTTATGCTTTGTAATGTTGTATATTTAATTTGAAAACTATAAGGTATTTTTTCCTTTGTATAGAAACCACATTTCCTGAAAATAAATGATTAATTAAATCATCAAATTCCATTCAATCATATATTTTATACATAAAACATCTACCCATAACATTTACATTATGATTTTTTCTTTCTTATTCCTACATACAATTAAAATTATTTTATAATTCAACATACTTAGTATCACGCATGAACGGTTTATTTGGTGTATTGGAAAAATATAATTACAAGCAGCTATATCAATTCAGTTCTTAAAATTAGACTGTATAACAAAATATGTTATAAACATTATAAATTATACACAAATTTAATTAAAATCTATTTGTACTTTAATTCGAAATCTAAGCCTAGTGACTGTTGGTGATACACCATTAAAGCATAAATTCTGTTATCAATATTAGTACGCTATTGCTATGTTACACATAACAATGAATTGGTATACCTTAAAATCGAAGCATATGGCAATACTTAATATAATCAGTGTAGTATAACAATAAAAAATGAATAAATACATGTTTAAAAGGTGCGTGTACATTACATGTATCAATAAATACAAATATTGTAAAGAAACAATACATATTCAATTAATATATAAACTAAATATAAATATTTATAAAAATTACATAAAATATAATATAAATCAAAACTACGTCAAAATCATTGTAAATTATTTACTTTTTTAATATAGATATAGTTTATCTAATACCGGTATACAAACTTAATACAGATCTAGTTTCTTTTTGTGAACGGGCTTTACTGAACACATTCCAAAATCTAAGAGTTTCGTCTCCTGCTCCTGTTACTATGGCTTCGCCGTCTGGCGACAGAGCAAGATACAATACTCTATAAGAATGGCCGGTTAATTTGGCAACTTGAGTTAGACTAGGATATTTCCAGACTAATATTTGGTTTTGTGAATAACCATGTGTTGAAACTAATTCGGAACTATGTTTTGACCACGCTAAATTGCACACTTGGGAACCTGAAAAATAAATCAGTATAATATATGGATACAATTGTATAAAGTATTAAAGTTTGTTCTACTGCAAGATTTAGTTACTAAAAGAAATTCGAATATTTCTATCTTATTTATCGTACCCCAGAATAAATAAATAAATGTAATAATTCCCAATTTATTTTTACTTTAAATGTTGGTACGTGGTTATAACTGTGGTTATGCAAAAATTATACATTAAATTATTCTTGACGATAAGGAGTAAATATTTTTCATGAGAAAATATAAAATCACTTCACTTGAAATTTCCTTTACTTTCTCCTAGTTTAGAAAACAAGTATTATTGAATGCAAGTGAATAAGAATCAAATTTAAATTTCATGGGAGATATTATACCCTGTTGCCGGTTGTCCACATTGCTTTTAACCAATCAAAATAGACGTATGTATCAAATGTCATTTTAGTGTATGCTGTTATATTGTCAATGAGGTTATTTTTCTATGTGACTGTCAAAAAGTTCTACGATATGGATAAAATTTTTTTCACGAATCACGATCACTATAATAACTTAACATTTCGTAGTCATAAACGACTAGAGAAAATTTGTCATATCTGAAAAAAATCATTTCGTTATAACGGTATATACCTATACCCCAATTGACGAAATGTAGTTGCAAAAAGCTGATTGGTTACTCATAACGATTTGACTGACGTTTATTTATCTAACCTCAAAATCTGTCAAACCGACGTCTACACTTCAAATAAAAAAGTAAACTTGATAATTATTGTTCATTATTGAGAAAAATGGCATGAAAACACCAATATTTTTTTAATTGCTAAACTGACAGTTAAATCTTAAACCAAATGTTGATAAAACTCATAGATACTACATAGAGGTCGTGGAAAAAGTATTGTGTATTACTTGAGAATAAAATCATGTTTCATTGCTCGTGATTATCAGTGCCCGGGGTACCACACTCGCATGAAAAGTACGATTTTCTCCCGTCTAATACTCGTCCAAAATTTAATTATTTTTCTGACAATGTAAAAAGGCCTTCCATTTGCAGTACTGGCGCTTGCAGCTTGCTCTTCTGCATCTTCCAAATCTTGAATCACTAAATGAGCGATATGGGTTTCATCTAGATTTGTTATGAATGTCTTATGAACAATGTAATAAAAAAAACCGGTAAATATGAGCTATTCTTTTTCTGCACAAACCTCAGATTGTCTCAGTTCATTTCACGGTGGCTCAGTTATGGATAGGTTCTTTTTTAACAACTGACTTAAAAAAAGTGAGATCTTTTAACTTCCCTTTTTCCCGTTTGCACCAAGTTGACGCCAAGCCCAGAAATGGGGTAGTTGTTGAGATAGGATTCAGTTGGTGACAGGGATGCAGATTATTCGTTATTCAGATCTAATAGAGTTGCTCAGTTTACTTTTCATATACTGAAAAGTGCCACATCAATTTCGTTTTCTCCTACTACGACCAATAGAAAATAATTTCTCACGACGTTGAAGGAATGGCAGGTGGAAAATTTTCAAGAATACCAACTTTATGTTTTCAAGGGAATGTTCATTTTTCTCATGAGAATATAATTCCCCACAATTCAAGAATAGAATTCCTTCGGAAGAAATAGGCCAATTTCATCATCAAACTGTATTCCCCTTCCCCCTCTTTCAAATTTATTCGTTTTAGAAAAAAGTTCAAATAAAAGTGATATTTTTGGTCGGCCGATTTTTGCCAAAAATCTAATTAAATGAGTTATTGTGTTTATAAATACAATTTCTTTATAAACTATAGTCCAGTCGTTGAAGAGTTATCGCTACGAATCCTTTGGTCAGTGAAGTGAAATTGTATGAGGAAAATCCTCACAACCTGAGACAGTATGTGTTAAATCTCAGCGGAATATTTCATTTGGTTGGGTTTGAAAGTTGCTGAACACATGGCATGAACTTATTTACATTCTAAACAATTGGTTACAGTTGCGTTTATTGGAATCTGGTGAAAAATTCGTTGCGCAGCTTTTGAGGGCCCATGTTTAACTTTTAGCATGACGTGATGCAACAATTCCGTCTGTATGCGTATTTAGTGCAATAGGCATTAACCTTCTGCAATGTTTCTTATTCTTATTTTACAATAGTTGGAGAGATGGCTTTAAGTTTCAGAAGCTGTGTAATTTTATTTTAGAGCAATACCGATGCCTCTTAGTAGAAATTTCTAGAGCCTTGTGTTTTCAAAAAATCAGAACGTCCGGAACTGCTTGGAAATTCTAGAAATACCTCAAAATTCTAATATGTTCTTTAGTGAGATTCAAAACACATATTTCCATATTTTCTGTGTACTACCAGTTTATATCTGACGTTGTCTTGTCTTATACATTTTAAACTTATTTTGAAATATACAGTATGTCCAAAAAAAGTGTGACGCATCAAAGTTATATTTTTTCTTATGAAACACCCTGTATTTTATTGCGTTTTATGATTGCTCGTAAAATTATAAGGTGTACTTTTATAAAGGATCCCTTTTTTCGACTTTTCTTAAAATATGGAGTATTTAAAAAAATGAATATCTTCTATTCCAACAAATCATAACAAATTCACTCTTACGTGTATTGGATATTAGATGAATGTATTCCATGATTAAATATTAAACATCTCTTTACAGGATATTCAAGCAGATAAAATATTTTCGTGATATTCACTTTCATGTAGCTCGCCACCAGAGAGCGCTACATAAGCTCAACTTTCATACCGTTGAATCGATAATTATGAAAAGTAGTACTGATGGATATTCAAGCAGATAAAATATTTTCATGTTATTCGCTTTGATATAGCTCGCCATTAGAGGGCGCTGTTACAAGTTAACTATTGTATCATATAACTAAAATTGATACGCATTGATATTCGATTACCGTTTAACAGACACTCGTGAAAATTTGTATTCATATCTAAGCGTAGCCCACAAGAGTAATGCTAGTCGAAGATAAATAAGAACATAAAATATACCAGCACAGCCATTGCATGACTACATGTTTTCATTACAAACTTACATCGTGGGCGGTGTCGGGGTCCGAACAAATCACCGAAAATGTTGCTGTGGACAAATCGCCGAAAATGCTTCTGTGGAGAATCAATTTAAGTGGTTTTTATGTGTTCGGGAGTGAACGCGCCAACGTGCTGTTCTCCACAGAAGCATTTTCGGTGTTTTGTTCTCAAAAACATTTTCGGTGTTTTGTCCGCAGATTAAATTTAAGTTCGGGGACGATGCCAGGTTACGATCGCTAAGCCTTGTTTTCTAATTTTCGTGCAATAACAATAAATGTATTTCTAGCGCAGAAACGTGTTATAAGATGTATTGCGGGCGTTCCCCCTTCATATTCTTTCAGAAACATCTTTATGGAATATGAATATAGCATTACTACCACTTCCATGTTTATTGATTCTTATAAACTTCATAATACTTAATAAAAATATTATTACAACAATATTTGACGACACCTTGAGTAAAACAACGAACTTCTTTAGTTGTAAATCAAGATATTAATTATGAAGTGCCTATTTACACCATAAAAATTGATAAGGTAAGTACACTGTATCTTTTGAATTCCCAAATTCCAAAAGTTTTAAACGTGGACTCGCAAATAAAACAGAAAAATTCAAAATTTTTACAAGTATGATAATGAAAATTAAAATTCCATTATTTTTCCACCAATTTCTTGCAATAAATGTAGAAAGACCAACTAATTTACGCGACATGTGATTAAATCACTCCAAAAAACTCTCTTCACTGGTTCAACAATATTATTGAAATGCGCGTAAATAGTTTATTCGTAATATAATAGATGTCGTTTTATGTACGATATGTACTAATCTGTAGAATTAAACACAAAAGCGGTAGGTAAGTAAATTCTTATGATCATATAAGATTTATTGAAAATGTTGAATTTTTATCATTTTGTAATTCCCGAAAGTTAGAAATTATTTGAACAAGCGTTTACAAAGTTTTGATTTATGTACAAGCGACAGACCTCAGTTTTGAATATTCGACTACGAAAGTATTTCTTCGGTATTACGATTCCCATGTATTCAGAAGGAAAGTGAAGAGAAACACAGCGCATTCCAATTTATTTTTTTAATTTTCGGCTTCCACTATTTCTTCCGCAGCACGTGATCACCCGGTGTTTTCGTGTTTCTACTGTTTCGGAGAAACTGTTTCTCTTCTACAATGACCATTTAGAAATTAAATTCGATTTGTCTCTTGTACGTAAATTCACAAATTTTGTAAACGCACATTTTTAAGTTGTGTTTAGTATTCCGTTCTATTCATGTTTCATTGCAGTCAGAAAAAGTAAGTACACGGTGGGCTATAAGCGAGGTAAACGGTTCCTATCGACTTGCGGTAAAACAATATACAGTGTGTCCGTAAAGAATGGAACAAATTCATTTTTAGCTAAACAGACCATTTTAAGAAATAATCCTGAAACACGTCGATTTTTGATTTTAATTTACCGTATTTTAAAATAATAATCTAATATACAGGGTGAATTACTTTCGAGTAATGACGTCACCGTCATTTTTTTTTAAATGGAACACCCCCATTTTGTTTCAATTTTCGGATTATTCTAGCTGAGCTGATTCCATGTATCACATGTTGATTCCAATTGGTACAGGGGGACAAAAATACACAATAGTTTTGTGTGTGCTCATAAAGTAACGCATAACATTCTTTATTAGTTAAATTAACAATATTATCAAAAATACTTATTGTCTAGCGGAAATTGGTCTAATGTAACACCCTGTAGTTTGTTAATATTTAGATTAATAAAAATGAGCTGTTTCCAAACATGTTTGGTACTTAGTGGTCTAGCAGACAGAATATGAAAGAAATTATTTCTTATCGATTTAAAAAAGTTCGAACATTTATAAAGTCATGTATTTCATCATATTCTGTCCGCTAGACAATAAGTATTTTGATAATATTGTTAATTTAACTAATAAATAATGTTATGCGTTACTTTATGAGCACACACAAAACCTTTGTATTTTTGTCCACCCTGTACCAATTGGAATCAACATGTGATACATTTTTGGAATCAGCCCAGTTAGAGTAATCCAAAAATTGAAACAAAATGGGGGTGTTCCATTTAAAGAAAATGACGGTGACGTCATTACTCGAAAGTAATTCACCCTGTATATTAGATTATTATTTTAAAATACGGTAAATTAAAATCAAAAATCGACGTGTTTCAGGATTATTTCCTAAAATGGTCTGTTTAGCTAAAAATGAATTTGTTCCATACTTTACGGACACACTATATAATAAAAAGCAGTTAAGAGAAAATGCTGGAAATATTATTTTCGAGTTTCTAAAATCACCATTGCCATCTTAAATTTTAAAACTCGTTTTTGAAAAATTTTCTTTTAGTAACGAAATGCCATTTTAAAGCTGATACAAATTTAAATCTTTTGTTGAATACTCTTTGCCCTATCTCTGAAAGGAAAGTGATGGGGAATCTTTAAACATTTTTCGAATAAATGTCGATAACTCCAAAAACGGTTTAATACTTTTTCTTGACAACTTTTATTATTTACTGCAAGTCGATACGATGAATAGTTTCTGAGGTACCGCAGCTTCACCTCGCTTATTAGCTCAGTCTGTACATGCATGGTCCCACCTCACACAACATTGTGACTTACCCGTATCTACATATTGCATTGGTTGTCCCGTCAAAGTATTCCAAAACCGTATACAACGATCGGCAGTGCCACCACCAGAAGCTAGAAGACCATGATGATGTGGTGACCATGCTATGGCTTTAACTGCTGCTAAGTGGTCCGTGTATGTTTGAACGGGAGACAAAGATTGCATATTCCAAACATAGAGTCGATTATCATTTCCTCCAGAAGCTAAATATTGATTATCGGGCGACCATTTCAGTCCGCATACTTCTTGCCTATGACCTTGCAATCGACGTTCTGCCACAGTTCCTGCGACAAAATATTTAGAATTTAAACGGTTCATTCAAATAGTATATACCTGGAGTTCGGGTGTCCCGTTGAAAAATCAGTCTATCTCTGCTTCCGCTGCTCAACACATCACCATTCCAAGCTAAAGCTCCAACTCGCGCTGTGTGTCCTACCAATTTATTTACTTGTTTATTAACAGCTACATCCCATACTGTCACATAACGCAGGTGAGTACCAACAGCTACAAGATTTCCCCTTTCACTCCACGCAACCGATGTTACTGCATTGTTGTCTTGAGATAAATCACACAATCTTGTAACCTATAACATCATCGTTAACACGCTAAAGAGTAACCAATCAAGCACTAACCTGACTGGTACATGCCGACCACAAGTAAACGCAACTCCCTAATCCTACGCTAAGCACGTTTTGAATGGACCAATCGACAAGATTTAGATAAAAATCATCTTGTAGTTCGGGAGCATCTAACACTTTAAATGGAATTCGAGATATTTTTCTTGTCGCTTTGTGTGGTGATCTTAATAATCGTTGACTACTAACACTTAATGGTGATAATGAATATGGACTAGATTTTATTGGCGTTTTTCGTTCTGAAAAAAAATAATTTTAGTTAGAAGAAGATAAGTACAGCAATATTTTTAGTTTCATAGTATAAAAATATATCGTACGTGACGTGACAGGTATAAATTATAAGTGTAGAATATAAGTGAAAGAGACAAACTTCGGTAATATAAAACTCTCTAGAGTCGAGCCTTATTTGAAGTCTCTAAGACTAAGTTGGAAACGAAAAAGCAACAATCGATGGACCAGCTAATCTACGCATTTCAATAATGTATACAAAACAATTGTGAACACCCTTTGAAATACGAGAGATGAAGTAATGTATACTAAGGTAGGTTTTTTATATAGATCTCCGATAAAAATATGTTTAAAAGCTCTCATCAAAAATCATCACAATCAAAAAAATTTCTTTATTAATTTTTACTCCACATCTTATAAGTAACATGGGGAGTTATGCGGCGGATTCAAAACTAACAATTTTAACACCCTTTTTTTCACTTTTTCCTACGAATTAGACTTAGAACGTATAATGAAGCAAAAAAAATTTTTATGATGGAGGTAAACAAGATATCAAGAAAACCAGCAGTCTGATTTTTATGAAACTTAGCACATGAGCGTTATTTATAATACAGTAGATCAGATTTAGTTTCCAATAAAAGTTGTTTGCAATTTTATTATACACAACTTTGTTTACACTATTTGTTAATCCGATAAGTAATTACTGACATATTTCTACCAATATCAATTATACAAAAAAAAGTTATGAGAAAAAAGTTGTTGGAAATTTTATCTTTTGTTTGATTTTTATTTTCTAAAATTTTCATTTTCGTTGCGAGAGTGAGAATTTTCAATTCGTCAATGGAACGTCGGCGTGCGTTATCTCGTTTTGTCGCGACGTAGGGTAGTAGAATGGTAGTAGGTAGCGTTCGTATAACGGTTTACCAGTTAGATACATTTATCTATTGTTGGCCATCATTAAAATGTTTAGTTCGATTTTACAAACTGCTTGGTGGTGCATATTTTCTCCATAAATATGTATTTTCCCCATTACTATCTAGATTTTTCTCCACATCTTTGTAGGAGTAATCTATTAAGCCAAAAGGATCGTTAACCTACATAGATTTTTGAAGTCTTGAAATATATTTACAAAAATATTTATTTTACACATTTTTATTTAAATAAAAGTTGTTTATAATTTAATTAACTTTGTCTAAACACTCTAAACTATGTTTTGATCCAACAAGATATGACTATCACGTGACACTTCTTCCATTTACAACTTGTCTTAATAGAAACGTGCGCGCGATACCTCGTTTTGATCTTTCAGATCCGGTCGGCATCCAGTTATAACTTCAGAACTGAAACATAGTCAACCAACTCCCATGACAAAGAAAAACTGGAGATTCTGTGATTCAAAATAAGATTATTTATTTATTATACAATAATAAAGGCTAAGTAATAAAGCGTATAAAATGAAATATAATAAAAGTACAACTGCAAAAATAATTAATTAATTCGTATTCTAATATAACATAAATCAAAAAGCATTATACATCTAAATTGAATATCTCAAATCTAATATTAAAACATAAGAAAATAAAGATGAAAAAACCAACAAGAGTAAATCTAATTAATTAAATGACGTGAAAAAAATTATATATATTAAATTGATGCAGAAAGTCAATCATAGTATCTATTTTTAAATGCCTTTAAGAAGGGTGCACAGACAACAGAAGCAAGGAGATTATTCCAAGATAAAAATTTCTGTTTGTTAAAAAAATTTGGCGGACACTAGTTTTAAAGTTTTCTTTTTTAAGTTTGCGTTCATGACATCTAAGCCAAGGATCAGTATTAGGCACAAACAGAAATGATAACTCACAACCGAAAAGAGAATGAAAACAACGGTACGTCACTATTAGATCATCCCGCGTTTTACAATCACCAATAGTTGTGAAATTGCACATAGAAAGTCTTTCTTCATAACAAGGTCTGAGTTGACCAAACGGCAAACGTGTTGCTCGACGTTGCACCGATTCAATTAAGATTCTGCACCAGATCTGCGTACCATACTGGACCCGCATACTCGGTCGCACATAGCACTTAAAAAGATACATAAACGTTTTTATTGAAAAGGTAAATGCATTATTTGTTTTTCTGCAAATTGCAGATATGTTGTCGGACCATGACAGATTTGCAGACACAATTACTCCAAGTTTACAGTAAGAGCTCACAGGTGCTAGATAAGGTAAGACTTGCATGGGTTATTCTTAACAAGATGCAGTACAAAACACCACACTCGTCGACGTTTAATGGTAATAACCAGTCATCACTCCATTTGCTAATAGCATCTAGGCCTGCTGTATTACTCGGTAGTTGGTTGAGGGATTACCATAAATTTTTATGTCGTCCGCAAAGGCTGAGCAGGAAGATGACACAACCGCAAAAATATCTGTTATATATAATATATGCAAGAAACAACAAAGAGCCTAAGACGGATCCCTGGGATACTCCACTAACCACAGGTCCAAACGACGGGTTTTGGTTATCAACTGTTATACAGAATCTTCGTTTTGAAATAAATGCTTCAATTCAGGTAAGTAAACTTCCACGAATGTCCATATTTTCTAATTTGTATAGCAGGCGGTTTTTTGGCACTCTATCAAAAGTCTTGACGAAATCGAGGTAAATAACTTCAATGGGGCATTTATTATCCAAGGCAATAGTCCAGTCATTCAGACATGTTAATAAATTTGAAATCACAGATCTTCCCCGCATAAAACCATCTTGTACCATTGGTATTACACCCGTAGAGTAGGAATAAGCGCAGAGCGTCGTCTATTATGGTTTCCATTAGCTTACTAGCAATTGGAAGAAGACTGATCAGTCTGTAATTGCCAGGGTCTAATTTATCACCTTCTTTAAAGATTGACGTGACGGAAGCAGTTAACCTTGCTTCAGGGATTCGATGAAATTGAAAAGATAATCTTATCAGTAAAGATAACGGTTGCAGCAAACTAGTACCACACTTAACTAATTAGCCGGTAAGCCGTTAAGACGAGGGTAACAATCCGTTTTTAATTGTATTGTATAATTTATAATTAATTGTTGACTAAAGTCGATGTCATACAGCGAAATGTTATGCCGAGGATAGATATGCTAGGATATGCCAGACTAACAGCTGTGATTAAACTTTACATTTTTTCAGGTTTTTTTTAAGATTCCTCAGAATATACAACAATATATTATATACACAGGGACTAAAGTGAGTGTTTATCCTAGTTTGTGCTGAATGATATAATCTATTTCTTTAACTTCCGAGAAGATATTTTCAATTAAAACATTGAATTTTTTAAAGAGTTTTTTAATAAGACTGATAGCAAGTTTATCATGATAATTTGTCGTTGGTTACGGTATTAACAATCATCGCCAGTTTTGTGTGGGTTTTAATTCAATTTATAACTGATAAAAATGGGTGATTTTGACTTGAATTCAAATTTGATCCTTAGGGAGTAAATGAGTTATTTAAGTCCCTGTTATGGGGACAGGAGTACAAAATAGTAGATTATTTTACTAGGAGTTAAACAATATAATTGTCGAGGTTAAAAATTAAGCAAAATTATATTTTTTAACTCCAAGTGAAATATATTATTTTTTCTTCAATCGTTTATTGCTAGTTTTCATGTGTTATTTTCAAATTTTCGAGATTCACGAAATCAAGTTGGTACTTTACTGTTACATTCATAATATGACATAACCGAGGTACCAACCTCTAAATAGTGAAAACAAAAGAACTGTTTAGACAGTAAAAAGCGTTTTTAGCGTCTGCCAATAGTTCAATAATATGCCGTTTTATTGTCGCTAAGGATACTAAGCTAAGATTTGGCAAATGTAAATATCTAATCACTCCTGTCGATTCATCTAGTGGCGTAGAATACTTTAAGCCATCATTTCAAAGTAAAAAAATATTTACGCAACTGCTTTTTGGACAACATGTAATTCTGCAAATATTTATACATTTTTAACGTAAACAACCAAAATAAATTTCATGTTATTTGAAGGTTTTTCAAGCTTTTTCAAAACGTAGAAAAGATATTAAGCTGAAATTGTCTCATTAAATGCAATTAATCGTACGATTTTCAGTAAATATTATCCAACCAGTGGCAGTGGCGTACAATATTGTAAGAGAGTTGGGAAAAAAAGCAACCGTTCAATATCATAATATACAGTATGTTCTATTTAAAATAAGCGATTAAATGAACATTGAGATTGTCTGAGTTTGACCTCCTATTTTGAGTACCCTGTACAATTTAAAACATATGCAGTTTATTCCAACTCTCTTAAACTTATGAGAAAAACAATAGCTATTGGGATTTAACAAAGGGGCGTTATTAATTTTCAAAGTTGGATTAGTTTTTGTGTAATATTTTCTTAACATCGAAATTACTTAAAAATATTAATTATAGAGTTTACATGTTATTAAAAGTTGCCTTAAAATGAGTAGAATTAGAATTTTGCATAAAAATTATAACATGCTATCTAAAATAAGGAGGTTTGAGTCAACTTCCGGTATAACAAGAAGTACTGCAATCGTGTCATTATTTTCATTAAATAGAGCACCTCTAAAATGCTCTGAACGCAAATTTTCAGTTTCAATTTATTTGTCTTTTTACCATAACATCTAATAGACGACTCACCGTGAAGCATCTTGTGTTTCCATTATCATACAGAAGCACATTATTCAGTAAAAATCAAAATTTGTTTTTTTTTATAACGCAGTTCTGTTTATTAAAAAAGTAAAAAAATCATTTTTTATACATTTTGTACCAAATTCCCACCTCCCTTTTGAATGCAAGTCTGCATTCTTCTTAATAAATTAAATCCAACACGTTGAAATATCATCTGTGGTCGTTTGCCTTAATACAAATATTTAAAAAACGGCGTGCCGAATCAGAAGATGCTAAGTACGGTTTTTTTGTAGAATAAAATGTTGAATCTAACAAAAATATTTTTTTTTACAAAAAACCAGAGGCGTACATTTTTTCTTACTTTAAACAGTTGGCTTAAAGTATTGTACACCACTGAATGGAGCGAAATTTATGTGATTAATTATTTTTTAAGAAAACGTTTAAAACGTTTTTGGCTTACTTTGAATCACATAATCTCCTGTTTTCATTTGTCGGTTATTTTAAAATACACGCTGTATATCGGTTGATTCAGTTTACTCCGACAAACGGATTGTTCAAAACTATCCGAATGTGCATCTTAAACAATCGGTTCACTTTTTAAAATATACAGGGTGTTGACAATAAGAATTAATAAAACTTGCTTTGTTTTTGTTTTACCTTTTTGACAATAAGTCCAAAAGTTTATTTAGTTCATATTGAAAAGTGAGATTAGCACATTGCTAAACTCTATGTCAAACAAAAATATTTTTAAACGAAAGTTCGTCAGAAATTATGTCGAATGCATAAACAAAACCATAAGAGAAAAATTCAAAAGCTTTTTGCCACCCTGAATATGGTTAAAATAACAAACATAACGTTGACTTCTCGCATAACCGTACATTTCTCTATACTATGAATTACAATTCTTTGTTTAGAAAAACCGCAAAAGCATAAGATGCTGTAAATTACGAACATTGATTTTTGTTTAATCTGTACATCATTAACACGTTACCGAGCAAATAAATTTTATCTTTTATTAATGTATAAAATAATCTAATTTAAACAGTTTGCGCTACTCAACCACTACAATAAAGTGATTCATTTTGTAATTCAAAACTTACATATATCATCAATATTTGTTGCAATACCATAAATTGATGCCTTGCTGCATTTACAGTAAGTAAATAACAAAAACATACGCAATATGCATTATATATGATTTGAAAACCATATAAGAATTCAATAATGGAAATCAGAACATGCCTATAAATATGTAACTTATAGAACAATAGGTTGTTTGCGATTATTTACAGCGACGCTAATGGTGAAATATGATTGACATACTATTACGTAGTACATCAAAATAAGCTTATCAACTGCACTGACCTACTTCGTATGTTACGAATTGTAATGGCACATACCAGAGTAGGTGTACAATAATTATACTTACTATTAAGATGTATATTAACTATTTATTGTAGTATTTCAAAAGCCAAATCTAATTAAAACGTTATCAAGTTTGCTTTATGTCGCAACTCAAATACTACTTTTATCAGAAAATTAACTTAGTTTTATGTGTTAGAAATTTCAAACTCCGCAATAAGATATTTTTATAGCTACCACCTAACTGGCGAATATATCGTAAAAACCAAGAGTTTAACCAACGAGATTTAAAAGATAATATTTTGAAGAAATCGTTTACTTGCATATTCTAAGAAAACAAATTTGTGAAAAATAAATAAAAATATTGTAAATATTGAAAATTAAATTATAATCTTATCTGAGCCTGATTTCATGCAAATTCCTTCATATCTGAACAAGTGTATATACGTTACTTATCACAAATTGATTTATACTAATTTCTTTAAGAATTGGAACGTTTGTGATATGCAAACAACCAATACAAATACTAAAGTGAGATTATTTAAAATATGTTGAAAAATTTTTAAATTTGAATGCATTGAACGAAAATTTGATAGATATATTTGCAGGTGCCTAAAAATTAATACACTGCGTAACTATACTTAAAATGCAAAATCTAACACACCATCCCTGGAGTGGTGCGCAAACATAGATAAATAAAAGATAAAAGATACTGTTTTTCAACTAATAAAATGTAGACACATTCGTGCGCCCATTAAATAAGTTAAAAATATATTTCATACAATAATCAAACATTTGCATATAAGAACTCGGATAATTATGTGAAGGAAAATCCTGAAAACTATACAAAAATCGAATATTTGTCTGACAACAATAGTTTAGATAAAAATAATCACTAAACACAACAATAATTATGCATTAACATCATTAGTTTCAACAGTTGCCAGTTTATTCGGCGAAATTCACATTCCATCGTGGATCACAATCTCATATTCCTTCAAATTCTTTGGATTAACTAAGAATTAATACCTTAAGGATCTGGACTCAACTGTGACCAAGTAAAAACATTGTAAAACGATTTTTATTGTTATTGTATAATTGAATATAAGATAATAGTTATTTACTGAACAAGAAAGTTGCAACCCAAGAGTAAAGCTCAATGGTTAAATTTTTTTAAATGAGTAAACGAGACTAAAATACGATTTTATCTACAATCACACTCATTTAGAATAACATTTTATAAAAAAAAACAATTCGCTAGCGACTTTCACTCACAAAACATTGAGATTAATTTAAACAAGCGTTTTGCGTAGAACTCCACATCGTTCCGATACTAACAAATGTGTAAAATACTATCGTGCACAGTGACATGCACAATTTGTTCGAAAAATATAGAAAGTACGTCAAAACCGACACAATTTTAATAGAAAACTGAAAAAAAAGTTTATGATACCATAAATGTAACTGTTTTAAGGATAACTCTTAAGCCAGACTTTAAGACGAGCTGGTTGTTGAACCATCGCTGGCTCTGCGTGAGAAAAAAAAGATAATTGCGTTTCCTTTTTTTTTCTTAATTGATATTTTTGAAGATATTGTTAAAACAATTACTGTCACGTGTTTTTCATATCCAATCATATCTTAGTAATTACTTATTGGGCCAAAAAATAGTTTAAAGTAAAGTTGTGTATAATCAAACTACAACCAACTTTTACTTGAAAAACAAATAATTAAAAATGAATATTTTTGTAAATATTCCAAGAATTCAATAATCTATGTAAGTTTACAGCCCTTTTACGTTGACAAATTATGCCCAAAACCTAATCAGAAAGTGAAAAAAAGGAGTGTTAAAATTTTCAGCTTGGAAACCATTTTATTTATAAGATGTGGAGTAATGTTATTTCGACGCGAGATCATCTCGACACAATGCGCTAATGGGTTTTCTATTTTCAGTTTGTTTGTATTTTGGCGACAACTGCAAACAAAGTATGTGATTGATATTTGTTTTATATCATGAACATTTTTTGCAAGTGTTAAGAAAATTAAAAGGATAAATAAAATAAATTAATCGTTAATAGCTATAGTCTAGAAAAATTTGGTGTATCTTTTATTTGCAAATCTAAGAAAAAAACCGAGAATCCAAAGTCGAAGTATAAAAAGTTGGAGTGTAAAAGGCCGTGAAAAAAGTCTACGAAAAAGAAAGCCGGCGGACGATGCCTATGAAATTAACAAAATATTTCTGTGATTCTACATTTGTATTAATTAAAGAGTGTAACTTAATAGAAAATAATAAATAATCAAAGTACATGTGGTAGCAAAGATCAATCAATTAAAAGCTTCCTGGTGTTTTTTTTTGAGAGAAAAATTTCTAACACTACTGACCACTTTATGCGATTTTTTCCCTCGGAATTTTTTTCGCAGATTTTCTTTTCGTCGACTTTCTATTCGCTCCTTTTTTTACAGGCTTTGTATTCCCCGGCATTTTTCCACGGCATTATACATACAGGATGTTAATTAAGCAAGTGGCCAAACCTGAAGAGATTATTCGTTACTAAATTACGAGGCAAAAAGTTTATATAAATACCTATAAGTCGTAAACGGCTTTGTTTTTATTATACCAAATAATAAATAAGCTTGCAGGAGATGAGCTCGCAGAAACATGATTTAACTTCGAGATGATTTCACAGCGAAGCGGCGGCATCGCGATTGCGGTGTCGAAGTGGCCGCGTCGAAATAAGCTGCTTCGGGAGTAAAAATTTAAGGAGGTATTGAATAGTTGCAGTTTATTTTCCAGTGTTTATCCCACTAATGGAATAAAGTAATTTCATTATTTTATAGTGAATATAATTACTTTAAACGGTTCATAAGTATGGATAAAACTTCAATTATAAATAGAAATTTGTAGAAATCTGTAGTTAGTCATTCCGGCTATGAATTAATGAACATTGCGAAAAAGCCATGCGCATTTTTATCGAATTCCTGCCAACCAAATAAAGTAGTAGCTAGTGATAATTGCGGAACACGAACGGCAACTACATAGACAAGTTTCGCCATATTGAGGATCATCACTGTAGGGTAGCTTGAACGGAAATCTACAAAAATCACTGCGAATAGCTACAGAATTTCGTGCGTTCAATTATAAAATTATAATAATGAAAAATAAATTTATTTATTTAACCGTACCCTTACAATTTAATTTTATCACCGCATACTCATTATCAAAGATAATAATGAAAAATATACCAATCAGAAGAATGATTTTTTTTATTGTTATTCTATTGGCGATCTGGTAAATTTTTCTTGATCAATTTTATAAATTTTGTTCAAAACTATGACAGGCATCAATTAAAATAATTCGTTGCCATTCAATAAAAACAAAATACTTCTAATTATTCTCGCGGCAATAATCTAGATAATTATTCCCATTAGAATAATGCTTTGATTGGCTAAAAAGTTTATAAATGACCGAAATTCACGTTTGTAATTAGTTTTTAGAAACGTAAAAAAACAATCTTAAAAATAAATATTTTTATTAATTTTTAAAAAACAAACCTGCATAATCGTCCTATCGCAAATTTTTAAAGTTGTGACATTACGGTTTAAATAATTTTGAAACGATTCATTTTAGAAAACTAATTCTATAGTACTCAATATACAGTAAAATCTCGATAATTCGGACCATTAAAAATTTTTGCCATCCGGATTTACAAAACATCCGGACTACTGCATCACATCGATTTTCTTTAAAAAATACACACAAATACACGAAAAAAATATGTACATATTTATTTATAAAAAACATCAACACAAATAAACGAAAAGTACATACTATTTATTGAAGGATATTTAAACTCTTGGAAAATATTGCGTAAGTTTCGGCTGCAGTTTGCGGCTATTTCGGAACTTGAAAAATATGTTTTCTTTGACACGTTTTAACGCTGAAACGTCTATGAATGGTAAATTATTTTGCTCTGCCCATTCTATACATGTGTCTATTGCACGCATTGCGTTTTGATCAGGAACAGTCTTTTCTGCTTCTACTTCGTCGATACTTTCTGCTTCTTCATTAATCTCGTTATCATCCGTCAGGTCTAGTTCTTTTGCTAAATCATTATCTCCATGAACCCAAGCGTTTAGTTCACTTTGAGAAAATGTAGCGTTTGAAAGTTCATTAAGCATTTCACCTACTGCTGCAATGTCTGAAGGTCCTCGAGATCTTTCGTTCCTTAGCTGAGAAAGAGGAATGTTGTCATCATCTGAATCGAACTCATCAGTTTGTAAAGGAAAAGTTTTCGCCAACATTTTTCAAGAGTTGTTGCTTTCAATTGTTCCCAAGAATTATGCAGTAAACAAACTGCATCTTTTAGGGTAAAGGTCTTTAAAACTTCAAGAATGGATTTGTCTTCATTTGCTAAAATATGAGCTAGTAGACTTTTCTTGTAGTGTACTTTAGTTAATTCTATTGCGCTTTGATCCATAGGCTGGATAAGAGCAGTTGTATTAGGAGGTAAGAACATAACTGAAAACTGTCCGTCTTCGCTGATAAGTTCATCTTCTGAGGCATGGGCTCTGCAGTTGTCGATCAAAAGCAGACCCTTTTCAGGCAGATTTTGACTCTTTAGAAAAACTCTAGCTTGTTTAACAAAGGAATTATGAAACCATTGCTTGAAAACATACGATGTCATCCAAGCATTCCGTGTAGATTCGTACTCAACTGGTAATTGTTGATTTTTAAAGGCACGAGGGTTTCTTGCCTTCCAATAATTAACAGCTTCATTCTATGTGTACCATCTGAGTTCGCACAGGTTAAAAATGTCACTCGTTCTTTTATTGTTTTACGACCAGGAGCACTTTTTCTTCGGAGTAGACCAAAGTTTTGTCTGGCAGAATTTTCCAGTATAAAGCACTTTCATCGGCATTGTAAATTTGAGATTTTGATAAATCTAATGCTTTTATTTTTCTGGTAAAGTCTGAAATAAACGGTTTAACTGCGCTCTCGTTGTTGGATAACTTCTCCCCACAAATCTTCACTAAACGAATGCCGTGTCTACTTTTAAAATTCGTTATCCATCCTCGGCTTGCTACAAATCCGTTATTATTGTAACATATTTGATGGAGCTGTTGTGCTTTTGAAGCCAAAAGCGCATCCGAAACTGGAACATGTCTACTTCTTTGAGTAAGGAACCATGAATACAGTTTTTTTTCCATTTTCGGATATTCTGCCTTTCTCAATGTTTTTCGTTTTTTTGGTTCGGCATAGCAATTGTTAACGAATCTGTGAATTCTGCCATTAACAACTGAAGGCATATATGCGAAAATTTACTTACTTCAGAATGTTGCTCTGATTCTTTTAATATCAGAAATTGTAGATGTACCAACACCATATTTGAGAGCCAAATGTTTACCACTAATTCCTTGCTTCAAACTCTCAATAACATCTCTTTTTTGAATCAATGTTAGTGTTTTGTGGCATCGTTTCCCGGGCATGACGACTGCACCCATTCATTTACTAATTGGTACTGAAGAGTTTTTGCAATTCGAGCACTGCTTTGACTTGTCTGAACAAGCAACAACAAGAAATCCGGACTATCAATGCAACCGATCCGGACTATAACGTACACAATGTTGACGGAATAGCCGTCCGAATTACTGAATCATCCGGATTACCGACGATTCGGATTATCGAAATTTTACTGTATATACATTTGAAAACAAGTGCAAAACTCCACTCGCCTCGATGTTAATAAACGTGTAAGAACGTATTATAGAACTTTAATAAACAATAACAAAAAAAAACCATTACGTTGTAGGAAAAAAACATTTAAATAACTGAATTTTAAATTTTCTCAAAAGTTTTTATGTATGTGTATTTAATTAAATACTGATATAAATCAGGCGTGGCGTGCCCTTTAAAATGCCTGATCATATCCCTATGTTCAATTTTAAAAGTCCATATCAATTAATATCAAAGTAATTATATGTTCAGTTGTAAAAAAAACATCACGGTATAAACATTGTCCGTTTGAGTTTTGATATACGAAAAATAGCGAAATTTAGTATCGACTTCTGGGTACTACCTCAAAAGTTCCTACTATAATAATATCCAATTAAACGCAAATATATATATAATCAAAGTACGCAGCAGATTTATAACTTTCCAGACATTTTTCTTTAAAAACAAAAACAGAATATATTTCAATTATGTAATGTCTTCTGATATAGGTGGTGGCTCCGGTAATTGACCCGAAGTTATTTACCGCACGAAAGAAAGGAATCTATGTTTTTTTGGTCGCATATAGTTTCAAACAATTAATAATTCTTTTTCCCAGTAGATGTCCCAACGAACACAGGGAAATTTCGCGTTGTCAGCTTTTATTAAAGTGTAGTCTGTTTGTGGCAGTAAGCACGTGATGTTGCAACAAGCATGGTGAGTAGATAACTTTGATGTACTAGTAGTAAAGTGAATGTAGTCGAACAGTTTTTGCCTAAACGTGAAAAAAAAAACATGTGGTCAACTACTAAACCGCAATATCTGCTGAAACGCCAGTAAATGACCACTTTGGTCAATTATTGGTTTTTCAAAGAAAGTAAAGATTTCAACAACTGGTACCATAAGTAGTTTAACTTTATCGATGATTGTTTTCATTAAAAATATTGATTTAATAGGTAAGGATTGTTTATTTTTTAGATAAAATTGTCTACAACAAAGAAGAATTTGTTCAGGTATACAGAAACACAGTTGCAGCAGGCTCTAAGCGACATTCCCAATAATGGGTGCAACATTCGGCAATACAATGTTCCAAATTCCATTTTGATAAATAAATTACAAGAGAGGTCTTCCTTGACAAGAAAAATGGGCCCTCCTACCATTTAACTAAAGATAAAGAAGACCTTTTGGTTAGGTGACTGCTAGCATGTGCTAAAAAGAGATTTCCCATCAACAAATCAAATCTTTGCGAAACTGTAAAGGATATTACTAAAGATGATGATCGTACTCAAAAATTTCGTGATGGCCGGAATCTCCGGAATTTTGAAAGCGTCATCCCGAGGTTTGCCAACGACATGTCGAATCTATAAATGGAGAAAGAGCATGCGTAACTGAGGATATTCTAGATGACCTTACAAGAATTCTCAGTTCTGATGAATCAGGATTTGCAACAAATCAAAAAACACGTCTTGTATTGGGTCCTCGAAGTATAAAGAATTTCTATGAAGTAAAGACTGCATCAAAAAAAGAATGCAACATAGTCTTATTTACAATTTCCGCTGATGGTCCGATTTTTCCGCCCATGATTGGATATCCTTATGAAAGAATACCAGCGGAAATCGTAAGAAACACTAAATCCTGAGTGGGTAATTGGTCCATAAAAAGAAGGTTGGATGACCAGCGAAACATTTTTCGATTACATGTGTAATTCATTATTGCCATATTTGAAACAGAAAGGTATTATATATGCTGGATGATCATAAATCTCACCTTACATATAATTGAAGTAAGTTTTATGCTGATAATGGCATGTTTCTCTTAGCGCTTCTACCGAATGCTACAAATATTTTGCAGCCGGCGAATGTGTCATTATTTGCTTCATTAAAAAGTAAATGGAAAAAAGTAGTTCTTGACTGGAAAAAAGTTAATAATAATAATAAAGTCGTTAGTAAAGCAACTTTCCACTGTTGCTAGAGAATACCATGCAGCAGATTCAATCATATACTGTTACGAATGGATTTAAAAAGTACGGCCTGTATCCGTTGGCTAACGAGGCAGAAATTTGGCAATAAATATGCGGATCTTAGGAAATCATCTTGATTTATACACAAAAAATCAAACCAACTAACTTTGACGTACCACATTTTCTATATTTTGATTCGCTTATTCCAACGTAAAGACGGGTTGAAGTCAAACAAGCAGAAATGGGAGAATGGAACGGCGAAGAGTCCGCGAGAGAATTATATTATGTTTGGACAAAACTTAAAAAAGATGCTATGAAGGATACGGTAAAGAACATGATGATAAAATACAAGTAAGAAATGTTGAAATGAAAATTATGAAAATGTCGAAGAGCAAGCAAATGGTACCACTGACATACAAGAAAAAAAGAATAAAACTAATATTGAGACTGAAATAATAAAATGTAACAATAAGCCAGAATAGAAACAGAAACTAGCCAAATAACAAATTCGATTGAAAAGGAAAAACATATAATTATTTTAGGTGACCTACAACTCCAGTGCCCCTACTACGAGCCTCGAACAAGAAACGTTAGTTGTGCTTTCCTGGATCACGTATTTTGGCCAGAGGAGTCGCCTGAAAAGAGACTTCATAGAGGTGGTTACAGTATCATGAAGAGAGAGAAAGATCCAAATCTGAAAAGGAGAACGAAAAACAACGAAAGGCTTTTTTAAGAAGAAGAAGCAAGAGGAAAAAGCAAAAGGAGATAAAAAAAAAGTTGGTCAAAAAAGCAAGAGTCACCAATAATATACTCATATAGTTACTCGGAAAGCGAATAAGAAGAATGGCAAGAAAGTGGCTCAAGCCTAAATGAGATTTGTGAACATTTTAGCTCTAATGTATCAAAGAAACAAAAAAAGACTTTTTCGAAAATGTTGAAAAATGCGTTTTTGCACTCCCTACTTATGAAACAGTCAAGGGCGCACATAAAGTAGGCACCGAAACGCTGTTATCTCAAACATGTGTTTCAAAAACGACAAAAAAACACTCCACATAAACAGCTTTCCACCGACAATTTGATTTAGTTTCATTGTTAGTTATCTAGAATGCAATTTACGCACATTTTATTTGTCGTAAATGTTGTAAAACAATTCAAATCTTCAAATGAAAGTTTGACAATTAAATAGGTTAACTGCATGTTAGATGACAAATGTATCCATGTATGTTGCATTTGACACTAATGACAGAGATTTGAAAATGCAATTTTAGAAAAAATCGCCCAAAAAATTGTATACGCAACTTGTGCGTAAATACAATACAGGAATTCGTGCAAATGCAAACGCGCACTCAAAATCCAGAAAGAATCTGTTTCCACACACGTTACGTTCATTTCATAGAATATTTTTGGACGAATTTCTAAGCCAATAGTATGCTGCCACATTCATCATCCAATTATATTATTATGAGAATATCTCCTATAAATTGTTAATTTTGTTTCGTTCAATACGATAGTAGTTATTTATGATAAAAGTGTGTAAAGTAAGATTTGTATGTCCGAATTGAGAAGTTTAAAACATGAATCACAGACGAATGTTTTAATCTCAAGGAGTGCATAAAAGCTTGCATCACAGCATATTTGACTTTCGTCAGAACTACTAAAATTTGCAATTTGCAACTACAACAGACAAACCCATGCAGTAAAAATTATTAGAAAAAAACTAAGTACACAACTGAAACCCTTAATAAATTTTCTAAGAAATGACGATGATCAAGTGGAGTCATGCCATTTAAAAATTCTTAAGGGTAGTCACTGGGGGCAAGGGGTTGATTACACAACTGTCATTAATACGTCAAAAATCGGCCCCCTCGATATTAAAATTGACGTGTTTTTGTTTTTCTTCAATTTCTTTTTGTTTAGAAATCAAAGCGATTGTAAGTATTAAAAAGTCACCATGTATATGTGATTTATTGTAGCTTACCAGTCAAAAATAATTTAGTCGAACGAGTACGAGAATAATTTAGAAAATCAACTAACACATATTTCGAACTTATTTAATATTTTCCCAATACACAGTAGCAAATATCTACAAATGAGAAAGAAATATATTGTCGTAGTCCGTAAAATTTATTGTAAATACTGCGACTAACATTGTTTATTGGAAGAAGTAAGAATTCTTATAGCACACTATGATTCTATAATATTTCAATCTTTAAATAAAAATAAAAATAATCTAATAAATTCATAAAACTAAATTGTGACTAGAACGACTTCAACATATTCATATTTACCCGTATCTACCTCTCTATAAAATAAGTAACAAATACGAATCAGTAACAACAAATTAAAATAATAAAACAAGTAATCTATTTCAATTATGACAAGAAACTTGGACAAACAATAAAGTGAGAGAAATACGATCTAAAATGTTTTTAATAATTACAATTGATCATCAATTTATCTGTTTATAGACCCGTAAAAAAGCATCAATTTGTATTGAAAATCTAAAGTAAAGAAGTCAAGCTGTTGTTGGTTACTAACTGTGACGGCTGTTTTGCTTAAAAACGGTAGTATATTTTTAAGTTGAAATATTTTTTTAAATTGTTGATCGATTGTATTTGTTTGTTGTATATCATTTACTTTCTAATATAATATATGTATGATATTTTCTTTTGAGTGTAAATACATTTGGTGGCAATTCTTTAATTAGTTGAACTTGGCAACGAATTAAACTTTAATTCGAGATTGTTTACTGTGTGAGTACAAACTTACTAAAGTAACCGTGCTTGGCACCAATACTGCAATGAAGGCCCGAAAAATATACACCTCGTTTATAGATGATGACGTAAATGAAGAAACCACATATAAGTAGTTAACAATTTTTTTTCAGGAGATCTCAGATATTACCTATGATCAATAAAAACGAAAATCTTTAACAAGTTGAGGAATCAAAATCTAGTACGACGTGCCTTTACAGGGTGTCTCTAATCTCTAGGGTCAAAATTGGTTATATTCTAGATGACATTTTGATATAAGGAATCTATGGCAGAAACGCAAAGTTCGTGTTTTATTTTAAAAAACGTAGATTGTACTGACAAGAAAAGCATCTCGTCTTATTCATAGCATTCACTCTACGAATTAAATAGAAATTCTTTGGATTCTCTTACCAAATACAACTCGTGGTCTGAAACTTTTGTAATTTTTGTCAGTCAGATTGACTCGTAGCTGTTGCGTACTCATGGCGATTGTTGTTGCAACAGCTACTCATAATCTGACTGACAAAATTTCCAACAAGATTCAGACCACTAGTATTATAAATGAAAATGTTCTTTAAAAAACACAAATTTGCCAATCTTAAAAGTTCTCTTTATGTGAAAATCGTTGTGATCTTAACTTATATTTTTCTTATCACCTCGGTTCTCTGTTCACGTTGCTAGGAACAGATTAGATGCGAAAATCGACCTTTTTTCAAATTCGTCTCGCATTAAAACGTCTCGAGATATTTTCGTTTCGAAAAAAGTTTCGAGTTTACGAAAGATGTGTTTTTATTTTTCGATTTAGATTTTTTTGTACGAGGACATCTTCGAGGTTAAAAAATGTTAAAAAGAGTCAACAAAATTTCAAAGAAATTGAACCGTAATTTGACTTCGCTTATTTTCAAACCGATTTCCAAAATTCAAAAAGAATCTTATGGGGATAAAGAAATAAACATATTTGGCCGTTTCAGTTTTCTTTGACCTCGCGTGTTTTCAAAAGTTATAAGCGAAAAACTGTTTCGAAAAAATTTCAATCGAAAACTAAAACGGCCATAATTTCTAAATTATAATCGATAAAGAAAAAGTTTACTTAAGAAAAACGTTCGTTTTGTGCCCGTCGCATAATGTGTAATAAATTTTTTCTTTTATTAAAATTTTTGTTTCAAGCAATTTTACATTGTCAATACAAAATACTGTAATTTTACATTTTCATTTACTCCGAAACCTAAGATTCGTAATTTTGCAAATTTTCAAATGGCTTAACTGTAGAAGGATCAATTTCACCGAGGTGATAAGATAAGTTAAGACAAGCATACCCAGTACTGGGCCAGTGTTCAGTATATCGCGGCGTGCTGTTGCATTGGTAGGATAGGCACCGCACTTGAGAAAACGGTGTTACTTCGTTCGTGAGGTTCATAGAAGCCTGGGGTCAGCTAGTTATGAAATAGATTCTTAAATAATGAGCTTAACAATTGACTACTCTTCTATTCTACACTAACTTACTAATTTTTCTTTAGGTTGTAGGCTTCCTTCAATGGTATGATCAGTTCCAAGTTATTAGCCACGTCGTCGAGTTGGTTTTTTAACGTTTCGGTTTTGAGATACATATCGCTCCCTTCTTCAGATGTTGAATTTCGGATCTTCTAAAGAAGAGAGTTTCTCGAAAAGTCAAGAAACCATAACCGACGACATGGTCAACAGCTGAGAAGTGACCATATAACTATGTAATTTTTAGATTTTTCAATACTAATTGGATTTATAAATCATAATTGTAAACAACAAACGTTCATAACAATTTATGCGTTTGAATTATCTAATTTTGCGATGCCTACGAAAAGTTCTAATCAATAATGTATTACTCCAAAAAGGATACGTATAAATTACAGAATGTTAGGTTTTTACACAAAAAATTCAGTAAATACAGGGTAATTTACGGTCATGATTTATTAGAAGGTTCTTGAGAACGGTAAAACGAAATTTTTATGGCGTTTAGGGTTCAATCTAAGATATTTTTCAAAACTTTTTAAACAAAATGGTTTTTCCGGAAGTGACACTAACTTTGTTATTTCAAATGAGACACCCTGTGTTTTCTCGCACAAACAAATCGAAAATTAAAAATCCTTTTTAGTGATATAACTATTTTCTATACCTAAAGTTGATAGTTTTGAAGATGCTGCATTCATGTATACACTTAATCTGCCACAGTTTAAAAATCGGATTTTACTTAGTTCCCAATAATAATATGATAAAAAAAATAAATAAATGCAAAAATATATTAAATTTATTATCAAAAATGTGTTAGCAGTTGTTTATACCATTTTGCTTTTAAAAAAGTATCTAGCGTTTTTACAACTGCTCAAAGTGCCCCCCATTTACTTCTAAACATTTCAGAATTCTGAAATGCACACTTGATGTTCCACGTATTATTTGGTGTCATTAGAGGCAAAACTGGAAGTGACATTTTGTCTAAAATATTTTAGAAAAATAGTTTAGATCGATAAAATAATCGCCATAAAAATTTCGAATCGATATTTCTTCCCGTTCTCAAGAAACTTCTAATAAATCATGACCGTGAATCACTGGGTATATAAGGTGTTCTATTTAAATTAACGATTATTAAAATCGACATAAAATGTCAAATAAACGTCAACACATTTTGAATTTTATCTCTACATTAATTTTAAATATTTTCTATATTGTATATAAAAATCCATTTTGTAAAGGAATCCTGTGCTTCATAAGTGTTGTACAAACCCAATTAATCTGTTGTTAATTTGTTTGTTTGTTAACAATCGCACAAGATTTATCCACGAGAGGCAACAACGCAATTCATCCAGTGAACAGAAATGGATAGAAATGAAATACTATGTCCTTGTGGCAAATCTGAGGATACGGAGTATTGGATCCAGTGTGATAACTGCCATATCTAGTTCCATTCTTTTTGTGCCGATTTAACTGATGATGAAATAAAAACTTTCTGTTTGGAGAACTCAGAATGGCACTGTAAAAATTGTGTCTTGCTTCTGAAAGACCAAAATATATCAAGCACAAGCAAAAACTCAACTCGTTCACATTGTCCCTTTTGTGGACAACATTTTACGGAAAGGGGAATGAAAATACATATTGGACGGAAGCATCATGGAATGGAAGCTGAGAGCTCTACGTGTAATTATTAAACTAATCCGATTCAAGCGTTAGCAGATATGAAGACGAATATTAAAGTTCTCAAACGGATCCCGAAAGGAGCTCGCTTTGCAGCGGCTACAAAATTGTCATCTTTGTTAGATAGTTGCATAAAGAAGAATAACGATGAATCCTGGATGAACATTTTTACTTTTGCATTCACTTGTCTCTGTGTTCCCTAAAAAACGAGCAAATCCCTTGGTACATTGGTGAAAGCAAATATAAATGGAACATCAAATAGCTCCACAACAATCAAATCAACTAATTCAACGTTAAGTAGAAGAATAAAATCATAAATCGGGGATGGTGATATCAATGGTGCTGTACAACTTCTTTCTTCAAATGATTCCTAGCTCCTCAAAATAAAAATACCTACGAAGATCTGCTAAGCAAGCACCCTCCTCCATCCCGGCCACTTTGCCATCCTAGTCCACCCGCAGACGAAGAAACTTTATCCGTGACTGAGAATGAAGTCAAAGATGTAATTTTAAGTTTCCCCAACGGATCCAGCTCTGGCTTAGATGGCCTGCGACCGCAACATATCAAAGATTTGATATCTCCTGGAAATGGCGATGCTGCTAAACGACTGCTCACGTCACTAACTAACTTCTGCAACTTCGCACTTTTGGGCAAGATTAATGATAACTAAGAAAAATGCCAACAGTTAACGGTAACGGCATGTGTGTGTTAAAGTGCAAAGCGCTATCTGAGCGATAGCTTTAATACTTGTAACACACGTTGCCGATAAAGCCAAGTATTATACTATTCACACGTGTCAATGTTTACACGAGATGTAGCAAGACACACATTTTACTTATTAATGATAACATTATTCAACTATTTTATGGAGCTAACTTATGCGCACAATTTGCCCAATAGCAGTCGGAATGACACTTCGTCGCTTGATGGCAAAAATAGAATGTTTTTCGATTCGTCAACAAATAGGGGACTACCTTCGACGGAGACAACTTGGCTTTTCTACAAAAGCAGGATCCGAGGCTGCAGTTCATTCAACAAGAACGTTTTTAGAAAACAACAAAACAACTAACAAAATTGTCCTAAAAATCGATTCAAGAACGCCTTCAATACAATCAACCGTGATGCCATGTTACATGCAGTTAAAACGATGGTGCCAGGCATTTTTGCTTTCCTCTGGCAAGCCTACTTTCTACCAACCATTTTATCTTTTGGAAACTTAACTATTCCCTCATTATCTGGATGCCAACAAGGCGATCCAGCTGGGCCAATGCCTTTCTGCATATCAATTCACCACATCTGAAGGATCTGAAAATATTGGCCTATTTATGAATACATAAAAATGCAAACTTTTCTTTTGCGGTGAAATGAATACAGAAATTGTATCATTTCGGATCTTGACAATTATCATATCGCTTATTATCTACTTAAAAACTGCTTTGGTGTTCCAAAATTGACCTACCTATTACGCACATGTCCATTGTGGATGTACACGGACATTCTTAAGGATTTGGATTTTAAGATAAAGGAAACCCTTGAACAAATATTAAATTGTCAATTAACCCCAAACCAATTGTCACTGGCATTTCTCCCAGTTCGTTACGGTGGAATAGGAATAAAAAACATTGTGGATATTTCACTTCCATCTTTCCTCTCGTCTGTGTATAATGTTTCCAAACTTGTCAATACGATATTGAATCTTAAAGATACCGACAAGCCTAAGATAACATATCACGACGAAGGTCTAATGGAATGGAATTTTAAAACAAAGAATCTCAACGTGCCCACTTTCCCTTTCTTACAAAAAGCTGGGATAGCCTTCTTATTCGCTTTAGCCTAGATAAGCTCAACACAACCTCGCCAAGCCAGAAAGCCATTTTTTAGCTCTCCAGAAAACAGAATCTAATTCATGGTTAAATGCTCTTCCGTCTTTTACTGTTGGAACACTTTTGGACAATAACACCTTTCGAATATCAATCGGACTACGCATTGGGGCAAAACTATGCAAATCTCATATTTGTGTTTGTGGCGAGGACGTTGATGAATACGGACATCATGGCCTTAGTTGTTCAAGAAGCACTAGACGATACTCACGTCATCAAGAGCTAAACAACATCATCAGTCGTTCGCTTGCTTCTGCGAAAATTCCTTGTCACTTGGAACCGATAGGACTCTCAAGATCGGATGGTAAACGAGTTGATGGAATAACCCTTATTCCTTGGGAAAAAGGACAATATCTAGTGTGGGATGCAACTTGAGAAGAAAATATTTGCCAATGAATGAGTCTAATTTTCAATTTCTACATTTTGTTGTTGAGACTATGGGACCATGGGCCGAAGAAGCTTTAACATTCATAAATAAACTTGGAAACTAATCATGGACCAGTCAGGGAACACCGCTCACGGTCATATCTTTATCAAAGGATTGGAATAGCTATCCAGCGTGGGAATGCAATATCAGTTATGGGGACATTTCCTTCTTCAGAATATTTATCAGAAATTTTTACATATTAAATACTATTTCTTAGTTACTAATTTACTAATTTTGCAATCATTCTTGATAATTGTATTTCACAAAAATCCAATTTATAAGCTAATTAACGAATTTTTGATTGACTTCCTATGTAATCGTAAGTGTAGTCAATTTGAAAATAGTTTAGGAAAATAGACCAAATCCAATCGAATTAATTTTTTTAGATTTCGAATCATTAGGTTCGCCGTATGTGTATGTTTAATTGGTAACCTTTCGTGAATTGCTCTAGATAAAATTGTACGTTAATAATGTTTTATTGAGAAGCTAGGACGACATTAAAACGTATATAGGGTGTCGTATTTAAATCAACGAAGTTATAATTGACTCTCCACGTAACTATAAGTGTTGTTAATTTGAAAATATTTTAGAAAGATAGACCAGCAATAACATAAGAATTTAATTTTTGAGGTTTCAAATCCACTTCATTTGCCATATACGTTTAATAGATTACCTTTCCTACTGTAATAATAAGTCTACCATTTTTAAAAGCTAATACAGTTGATCGGTAAAAATGTTACGTTTCATAATGGAATACTTTGCTACGTTTGATTATTAATTTCTCTAAACCCAAAAAATTTTAAAATAAAAGTTGTAAATTATATTATCGCTTAATAATTTTTTTCTAAAACGTAATGTGAATGTACCGCTTGTCTATTTTTTCATGAAATTAAAATATGTTTCTTTCAATCAAATATAATTGTGCTATTGTGATAAGAAAATGAACAGAAATTGATATAAAGTGATAATATTTAATTAGATTAATCGAAGTCGATTGTCATGCTGTTAACGCACTCGTCAAACAAAAAGGATGTGCCTGAAGTGCAACGTAATTTCTCAACTTGAAACGTGATTGCATTTCAAAATGCAATTTTGCAAACTTAATTGATTTATAAGAAGTAGGAAATGAATTATTAAACAAACTTAACTACCAACTATAATACAACAATATACATATAATAAGTTTAATTTTATTGAAGAACGAGCGCATGCTATGAAACTTTTTGAAAAATTTGCAATTCGTAAAATGCGTTCCGAAAAGGAGCGTGTAACATAATTCTAATGTTTATTAATTAAAATTTCGTCTGGTGCGTTATAATTAAGGGAAGTACATACATTAAAATGTTGGTGTAGATTAAAAAATAGAAACAGGACGTTCCGAAGCTTAGCAGACTAAGGCAAAAGCATAATTATAATTTGTATGCCAATATATTCAAGAATTTTAAAGCTGGCTAACTATACATATTTTATGTATAAAAGGGTCCTATTTATTCATAATTTCAACAACTTCATTTAATTTAATCGCAAAGATAAAAAAATTAATTCTAGAAACTTGCATAGAAAATACTATTTCACGTGTTATTGGAAGATTAGCACAATCTAACTATAAAGAGCAAATGGTGCACCATTGTACATATACCTTCAAATAATTATCAGTCACTCAATTCAATTAGTTGCACGATGGGTACGAATAGGTTTCGGAATTAAAAAATTCACATAGTAACAGGGATATGTGCAAATAAGTTCAAGCTTGCAAATAGAGTCGAGAGTTAACAGTCCGACTACGGAAATGACGCTTAATTTTTCCTGCTTTTGGAAACTACTCTACCATAATAACATTCTTACAGTTTTATGTGCAAATTTATTTATTCCCTTATTTTATTTCACATTTTAATGTTTTCGAATAAAAAGTACTTTGCAAATCCTGAGAATTTGAAATTTTACACATAATTGCGGTTAAAGAGTCAAGATAATATCTTAGGTAAGTACTGCTGTTTATTAAAGACAATTGTGCAATAAACATAACAGACATTAACTATATTTTTAAGAAATTTAGTTCGGAAATGGTAGTCCGTATTTGCAAATTCACTAATGTGAGAACACTCTTTATCAGAAAGTAAGCAGACATTAGTGTTGTTTTCAGTAATGATAGAGCTTAAAATTAAGATGCTTTGCTAGAAAGCAATGAATCAATGATACAACGCAGGAAAACATACAATTAAAATTCAAACAATTAGCTTTTCAATCAAACGGTACCTCACCAGGCTGCTGGTATAATAAATTTATCTTAAAGAAGTTCAATTTTGAGTGCAAGTCACGTTGTTCAATTTCGAAAATTCTCGATTATTTAAACTCGATATAAATTTCGCAAACCAAAAATTTACGTATTAGGGTAGTCAGTCACACGGAACTCAAAAGAGAACATGCACATGACCTTCAAAATGTCATTAGAGCTGAAAATTGTGATCTTCAAAAGGAATTATCTATTTGTCAAAATTGTAAACCCAACGAATTGAATTCAAACGCCGAAACACATCAATTTTTGTTGTTAAAAAATTATTTAACGTATTTCAACCCTGCCGTGAACTCCTTCGTAGGGGTAACAACCCCCTCAATTTTTTGTAATCGGGATGGTTTGTGCTATTTCGATTGGAAGGAAATTTAATTGTCTATTTGATGGTATGGTACTTAAATAAATTAATTGAAATTAAAAAAAAAATATGTTGAGAAACATAAATCGCAGCAGACGGTGATTTGGCTGATCGTTAAAAAAATCTACGAGGAAACTGAAATTGCTTTATTAACAAGTATAAAAAAACAATAGTTATTGCCACCCCTCCCGATTGAAAATTTGTTACTCCCTAAGAAGGAGTTCATGGCAGGGTTGAAATAGTCACGTTAAAAAATTTTATATTAACAACAAAAATTGACCTGCATTTTTCATAAAAAGGAATAATAACGCCAAAAATTAATTTATTCGTTACTTATACCGCACACTGTATATATTTTCAGCGATTCTTCTCAATGAAAATTTATCAGTTAATAGTTGATATGCTATTTTGAACAAATAAAACTTCAGCTGGTTGTATCTCGGTGGAAAAATTGTCCTTAAGAGTGTAACTTAGGAACTAGACTGGAACATTTATGGCCTATTGATATGCATCAGGTGACGAGTTTTCTCTCAGCATACTGTTAACTGATCTTTACTTATTGCTTACTGGATCATATTAACAATCGGCCTTCGGTTTCATGTTAGATTATTATTTTCTGAATAGATCCGTATGCACTTGCATAAATTTCAGTACTTGTTGCCACTCAGATATTAAAATCTCCCAGTATCAGTTCTCTCCCATTTTCTTTATCAATTAGATCCGTTATCTCGTCTCAAAATTCTTCTTTCTTTCTAATTACTTCTCTTCTCTTGTCCTATTTTCATCTGCAACTATATTAGTCTTGCCAATACAAATTCCCGCTTGTTTATCCGCAATTACACTCATTCTTTTAAGTTTTTTCTAACTCTACCCCACTGTACATTATAATGTGACATTTCAACTTGAACATTCCATTTTCGATCTTTTTTGTTTATGTATTGGCTAATATGTCTAGATCACATTTTTCGAATTACTCAATCAACACGGGCTCCTTTCCGTTTAAACTTCTAATGTTTCATACCCATATTCGTACATTAATTTCATTTGATCATTATTCGTTAAAGCCATTTTTTGTGCCGTGTCTTTAACATTTTTAACAAGTCTTTCATTTACCAGTTTTTTAAATTTCGTGCAATTATCTGTACCAGTTTTGTTTAGCTCTGTATCCCATTTTCACCTTTTCTTTTATTTGTTTCTGAATGATTCTTCCTCCTATCACATATCATTATCGATAAATACCTTTGAACCACTTAGTTTATGCTTGTTTTTTATTATTTCCTGCTTTTCTTCCCAAATTTTTAATTTTACTAGTCCTTGGCCTTTATCCTATACTAATTTAATCGAAACATTACAATCAAATCATATAAAGTCTAAAGTCGAATTACTTTGGATAGGTGATTTCCTCTCGAATGAAAATTTGTAAGCTAATTGTTAATATGATTCCGTAACAATAAAAAAAATCATTTAGAAGTATACTGAGAGAAAAATCGTCAGCTGTTGCATTTAAATAGGTGATAGATACTCCGGTCTAGCTCCTGGGTTACACGGTTGAGGACCAGTTGACAAACTTTCCACCAAGATACAACCTGCCAGCCTATGTATCTATTCAAAATAGTGTAGCAATAGACTATGATCTGATAAATTTTCAATTGAGAAGAAACTCACATACTAAAAGTCACTTATTCCTGGATTCAGCTAAGTTAAAGTTCGAAATTTAAATGACGAAGAAGTGTTGACTAAACAAAAGTTGAGTTTTCACCTAAGAGGAACTTGGTCATAAAAATCTGTTGCTGGCTCGCAGACTAGACAATAACATGCTGCAAAGCATGGAAATGAATCTCGTGCTGGATATATCTACAGGCAATAAAACTAATAACGCCCTCTGGGCAATACTCTGGTAAAAAAAGACAAAAATTGTGACCTCCAGATCTAGAGTACTACATAAAGTAGTTTGGTATGTTAATGATTAGTTTGAGGCAATTTGCGAGAGATATGTTCAGTATGTACGAAATCATTATGGTTCAAATATCGACGTCGTTTTCGATGGTTATCCATCTGACGGCGCAAAAGAAAATACAAAATCTGTAGAAAGATTTGTGCGATTGAAATAGATGTCAGCGGATAAGTATATATTTTGATGAAACAATAGCGACTCAAATATCGCAAGACTAGAGTTGTTTTCAAATCTTTTCTATTATGCTCCATCAAATTTATTGTTGTGCGTGACATTTCTCCACACTTTTTAAATACACATTGGTTCGTAAATAAGAAAAATTAAAACAATGAAGCATTCTCAACCCGATTTTAAAATTAGAAAACGACTCCTTAATTGCAAACTGGTCCTCTCGCTAATGCTGATGTAAAATTCGCAAACGATTGTTATGACGTATCACATATGAATAGTTACTCTTCGTCGCTATTGAATGAATATAGATCGTTACTACACCCACTAAGATTACAATAATTTACATATAACAGTAAAGAAAATTAATGTTCACTCATTTATTGTATTTATTATTTTATTGTCAAAAAACCTTTAAATATCAAAACTCATATGGAAAATTTGTATGAAGAAATTAAAGAAAGGAAGCTAGAGTAATTCACTTTGGAAAGTGATGACTAAAACTTACTGAAACTTATCATAATGAATATTTATTCATGTCCTGTGAAAACAGTTATTATACGCACATAAACGCATACGCACGAAAAATGAAAGTTCTGTACGACATTCAAACGAAATCGTCAGATTGCTTCATAAGTAATCAAATTAATTTTATTTTTCTCTAACTAAAATGTATGAAGCCATTTTACAAATTTGAACATTTCTTATTGTATTTTATTGTTTATAATTTATTGAGAGCTAGTGTTTGTCTTACTCTTGGAAAACTACGTTACCCTTGACACCGTTTCAACAAATGGTAATCAAGTCTCAGTTTTGATGGCATCCTATAAAAACAAAGCGTCGAAAGACTTTGAAGTGATTGTTTAATCAATCCCTTTTCGCATACAGTTTTCATTTAGAAACAAGCATTTCAAATAGTCTATTACGTTTTCTATATTAAAACGAATTTTTCAAATAAAAGTGGTAGAAAATATAATTAAAATATTATTGATGCTACAGATAACATAGCGGTAATTACTTACAGCCTTATTCATAGTCATTTAGTGGTCACTAACTCATTACTAACATCCTACTAACAAAATCCGTATTCATAGCTGCATGTAGTGGGTCCCTAAAATGACATTAACGTTAGTAGCCACTAAATTTCTTAGCACGGTTTTTTGTGACATTTAAAGTCGTGTTTAACTAATTTTCGCTTTTTTAAACCCAATCTTTGACATTGCAGTGGTATAAATTAAGTGCGGTTCAGCATGGAAAACAATGATGTAAGTATAACGTTTATGTGGTAAATTGGTAATTATAAATTATATTATTGCTAGAAAAAGATGCCACACTCTCAAAATTGGGACGATTTAGAAAAAAACGTACAATCTGAGCTGCAAATTGAAAACAGGAAAAAAGTAACAGTTCTCAATAAAGATCAACAGAGTGCCTGCTACGTATATGTAAGAAGATGGAGATACACGATATGTAATGTAATTTATGTGTATAGGTACATATCTAGCCCTTGTATTGTAATAGTTACCTATGTTAATGATGTAAAACCTTCATAGGATTTCAAAGAAATGTAAAGATAGCACGTGAGCAATGGTAAATAATGGAATTGCAAGCAAACTGAAGGAGACCCTCATGTCGATAAACCTAATGAAATTGATTAGAAGATTAAGAATCTTCTTCCACACTGTTTTGTGGATAATACCAGTGCATATGATAAGTGATGTGACCCACAAAGTTATTAAATTGTAACCTTTGCAATTAGATTAATTATAATTCATATTCTTAAATAAATATGGTATAACAGTAGTGTGATAATCGTTTTTCGAGCTTTTCATACTCTTATTATGTTCTTGTTCAATCAAGCTGATGATTAATAATATATGACAGATAAACGTCAATGTAATGCTCAAAATAAATTTCCTGTGTTGCCACATGTAGAACATTAGTGATATGTTAATGTGTTGTTAGTGATCACTAGCTGATAGCGTTTTAAAATCATTTTAAGAAGAGAGTGACTATGAATAAGGCAGTTACACTTTACAACAGAGTTTGTTGAACAAAACTTGGGTAAAATTTAATTACAAATAAAATTTAATTCTCAGAAAGAATCTATAGTATGGAAAGTATTATTCTTGAAGTAACATCATAGTAATAACGATAATTACACTACCTACCGTAGGGTACAAACACGACACTTAATTGTCGCTGTTTAAAAATTCCATATTACGATGGTCATAAAATTGAAAAATTACCATACCTAGTTTTAATTGTAAGTGTTAATTATTTCCCTTACTCCATGTTTAAGAATCATGAGTAAGCATAAAACTTGTACCTACGTTGATTTCATGAAAACCAATCATTTTATTTTACGCATGCTTAGCAAAGAATAAACAGATATTAATAAGTTTGTCCAATTAAACGTTTCTGCCTTATTGACTCAAATTTACAACGTAAAGGAACCAACAATAGTAAGTAACAAGTGATATGCTATTGGGCTAAAAGACTGGATATTGAAGAAAAATACAATCAGAGCTTTAGCGAAAATTAAAAATTTTAATTTAAAGTATTTATTTTACCCGAAACGGAAACTGTCCCTAAACGAATATATTATTTTAATTAATCGTAATTATTCAACCTATTTTTAAACATGGTGATTTCGGAATTTTAATAAGTTAAAAACAATGCTTTTTTCTCCTTGGTAACACCAACACTTTATATTTGCAATACCTTAAAGTACGTTCTTATCATTTTATTTTTATGATTATTTTTTGCTATGTGAAAACATGATAAACATACACCTTGAAAATTATGAACGTTCGAGAGCTTAAAATAACCAAATTAATAGAAGTCAAAAGCTCTGGAGAAAAATTATTTTATTTTATTGCTTCCACACTGAAAATTGAAAAATATGCTATCAGATCCAAAAAAAAAAGATTTAAAATAAACACGTTCGAATTTAATCAAAACTAAATATAAAAACCTTAAGTAAACTCTGAGTACCATATTTGCTCGATATTTGCTTAATATTCTTGATTATCTCAAAAATGTTACAAATTGAAGTGGGGGTGGTTTCCATGCAATTTAAATAGAATTGAAGAAATTTCATTCAGTAAGCAAGCATTGTACTAATCAGTGTAAATTGATGTACTTAATGTTTGCAATTAAAAATTATCAGTAAATCAATTTTATGACGGTTATTGAAAAAATTAAATTTTAGTTATAAGTAAATGTCATCATCAGTTTACAAATTAATTTAATCACACTAAACAACCTACATAATAACTTCGTGGGCTAAGGTTAAATAGGAAATCACATTTTGCATACATAAAATCCAAATTAACAATAAAAAAATGTATACCACTAAGAACATTTGTTTTAAAATATTCGATAAGATACAAGTAGGTACTACGAGATAGCGCAGAATCAAACAGTGCTAGTTTATAAATTTATTTAGATAGGTACTACTACAACAAACTATGATAAAAATTGATTTTAACCTGTGGTTCGTTTATAAAAAAATTGAAATTGTATGATACAATTTTACAAATCTCACTTTTTGAGATACATATAATTAACGTAATTTTAACAGACGCACTAGTAGGCAAAAGCCCCTTATTTTAATTAACAGAACTTCTAGTCAATATATAGACGAAAGGTGGTCAATGACACAACGACAATGAATCCTACACGTGCATTCTTGAATGAAAAAACAAATAATGATATTAAACTTTTAATTATTAATTTTTGTTGTACAACCATAAAAAAAAGGTGTAGTGTGAAGATGAGAAACACGTAAACTACACGTAAAGTTTAATTAATTATGAACTTAATTAAAAAACGCATTATTTATTGAAAAACATGGCATTTTTGCTGTAATGAGAAGAAATAAAGCAAATTTGATAACTAAAAAAACTTCAATTGGTATTTTATATTAAAAATTGGGTATTAAAAATTGTTACAAATTAAGAAGAAAAATTGTAGATAAAAATAAGTAGATAAAATAAGTAGATAAAATAAAACCTTCACCTAAAGTGTTATTTTTACGTTTAATCAATGTTGAATAATAGTAAAATACAAATACAATACAATTTTGAATTAGTTATTGGGAATTTTTTGGTTTAAATTGGTAGATGTAAGAATGAACTTTGTCGTGGTTGTGGTAGAATTTTCATTTTGAATTTATTTCTATTAAAATTATGGTTACCATACGAATAAATAAATAGAATTATGGTGTTGAAAATGCTATAAAATGTACAAATTCAAACATTAAAAAAAGGTAAAAAAAATTTGAAAAAACAGTAATACTACAGCGACAAAGTCCCAAATTTTGTCTTTCATCAAACATTAAATTTTACTTCAAACTTTAAAATAAAAAGCTGTTTTATTGGTACTTATAGTGCATGGTTTAGTGATGGCGTACGTATTCCTCTTAAAGTATAATAATAACATCATATATAAAATATATAAAAAAATAACATATAAAAAGAAAAAAATATATACACTGCCGGACAAAAAATCCTTGTGTTTGACGGTTGTTTTGAACCATTGATTCGATTTGGATGATTTTTTTTAGAATGTAGTCTGATCCATCAGGAATGTGAGTGTGTAACTGATTCTTGAATAAAGTTAAATTTTCATTGAATACAGGATGTTAACATGAGTCTGTTTTTTTTCCAAAATTCGGAACACCCTGTGGAGTATACCAACAGTAGCAGCTAACTACACACTCGCATTCCTGATGGATCAGACTAGAATTTAAAAAAACATCACCCAAATCGAATCAACGGTTCAGAAGATAATTAGCATCAAACATAAGGTAAATTTTAGATGTCCAGGATTTTTTGTCCGGCAGTGTATATTAAATCTATAAATAATTTAAACATAGTTGTTTTAGCTCAGCTATAGTAGGTACATACACATAAGTCACATACCTCAGACATTATCACACATGAAATTAATTACGACCTGGACAATATATTAGTTCGGGCTCTTTTGCATAAAAATGTGTTTTTGTGTCTAGATGATAGTCGAGGCACTAATATATTAATTTAAGATAGAAGAATACTTCACCGTTTAATATGGAAAAATAACACAAACGTTTGAATTCTACGTTTTTCGAGAGATACAAAATTGAATGTAGAAATCTAATTTTTATAATCACATCCTTTCAGAGGATAAACTCCAGTTGTTTTAACATGCAAATATTTAAAAAATTTTTATTGAATTTGTGCAATGACTTGTTTGCATTGAGAGTAAATAGGATTTCAGATTAAAGATGCATAATACAATTTTGAACGAATTAAACAGAAAAACAAATAAGTTAATGCGTTCAGTGTAACACTGTTTTGCACCACCAATCCTGTAGTAAATCTACTAGTTTTAGTAAAAGTGGCAGTCATCAACTTCCGATATGTTTACATAGATCTTTAAGCCATCTGCAAGAAATAACTTATTGCATTTTAATGTATCACACAGATCGTTTATAAATAGTAAGAACAATAAAGGACCAAGATTTGATCCTTGAGGTACCCCACTGATTGAACAATAGTTATCAGATAAAAATCCATTGTAATAAACAAACTGTATATTTTTTTGTAAATAAGACTTAATAAGATTAATGTAAGTATCGTTAAATCCCATGGAAGTTATTTTTTGATCAATGTTTTGTTTTTAATCCTGTCAAAAGCCTTGGAGAAATGTGTATACACTACATCTACTTGTCCTCTGATATCCAGTATATCACATAAATATGGACTAATCACTGCAAGGTTACTAACCGTTGATCTTGATTTCATGAATCCATGTTGGTGCATAGATAAATGTGTTTAATGATTGGTAATTGGACTTCTTGAAGGAGGAGCACCATAAACCGTCCAATTAACAATCATTAGTTATATTAACGAGGAAATAATTACTTAACATCATAATGTGTTTAGTAGAACAAGAGATCCGGTTACACAGAATAATCTCCAAAACCTTCGCAAAATTATTTAATATTGACATAGGTCTGTAATTTTTAATCTCAGAGCGGTTTCCATCTTTAAGAATAGTACAAACTTTAGGAAGCCGAAGATTTTAATACTAAATTAAATAAAGATTTTAAATAGAACATTAACTTGAAACCCATCTTCTGGGTAACGAATAAGACAATTGCGAGACGAGCTACGTCTGAAAAAAAAAATTAAAACGTATTTAGAATTCAAATCCTAATCCGGTGTAACGATGTTATAATGTTTGCCATTTCCAAAACAAATGTCAAAACAATCGTACAAATGATGAAATATTACTTTTCGTAACTAGTTATGAGGAGCAGACGATTTTGTAACCTACTTTGATTATGAAAAATGTCACTCTATACAAAGTCAGTTTTAAGTAGGGAACGCCTCAATTATCTCAGAAACGGCTTGTACGATTTTTATAGATTTTGGTGGGCAAAGATCCTGCTATACGGCCGATATTATGGTAGTATTTACATTGTTGTCAGATCTCTCCTTTTTCCGGAATAGTAATAAACTTTGTAATTTCAAATAGATCACCCTGTATATTTTATGTTTTTGAAATCCTTAAAAAATACTGATTAGTTTTCATGAAATATTTCCTATATTAAATGTCATACTTTCGGAGTTATAGTACATATAGGTAGACTCGGTTAAGTCTAAGAAGTACACAATACGCAGAAACGAGTTTTTGTTGGACGAATCTATTATAATCGTTGTAGGGTAGTTTACTTATTATTACATGCTCAGTCAGTAGCGTCGGTTCGTAGTAGTATTATCATATTCATCATGCCTTGGAAAAATGTCGGTGTGAAGGGTAAAATAATTCACAGTCAAGGGCGTGATATAATTGCGAATGTGTTGAAATTTATTAGTTGACTATAAAATAAGTGTATAATGAATCATTTTGAGTAATGTACACCCAGATCCGTTAAGAAATTACTACGCCACTGCTTAACAGCTGGTATATGCGCGTAGATCAGGTGTTTATGATACGTTGTGTACTTCTTAGACTTAACCAAGTCTACATTTACATTATCATTCAGGTATCTAGAGAATATTACATGAAAATAATCAGCATTTTTAAAGAACTTTAAAAAGCAGAAAATATACAAGGTGGTCCTATTGAAATAACAAAGTTAATTATTATTCCGCAAAAAGAAATCATCTAACAACAACGTAAATACTATCATCATAATATCTCGGCCGTATCACAGGACCCCTTGCACGCCAAAATCTATAAAACTCGTGCAAGCCGTTACTGAGATAATTGAGGCGTTCCCTACTTAAAACTCATTCTGTATGTCAAAATTGGAAAAACTCTTTTTCAACCAAGACGCTAATGAAGTTTAGAAAGCTAATTATAGGAAACTCTCAAAATTTTATCAAACTTTAATATTTCATACATAGGTACTTTGTCTAGAGAGAGACACCGTGTACTAAATCACATAAACTCATAAACTTTAAATACAAACGAAAAAATCATCGAACTGTTTGAACACATGGCTACTCAAAATTTCATACTACCTACTCCTTTATCCTTTTAACGTAATTTTACCAAATTTTGAAAATGTTAAGTTGAATGGTGTTTCATTCAAGAGACGTTGGAAAAGTTTATAATATTTTTGTGAGAATCTTATTAAAGCTACCTAGCATAACTATTTTAGCTCAAGTTTGATACTTATTCTCCTTTTATATTTAAAATTATTACAACTAGTACAACATCCCCCTTGGACAAATATTTATCCATGCCGGTCAAAATCAGATCAGTTCTAACAAGCCTGAGCTAAAGACAATCAAAAAAATGTGGTCTGCTTTTTCTGTACAGTAAGTAAAGAGAACTTGATAGACAATTAAAAAAACCTCGCAATTCCTTGACAATGCTGCAAGTTCGAAAATAAACAACCATTTCACACATTTCAAAAATAAAATTGTTAAAGGGATGCTTACCTCTCTACAAGAGATGATTGTTAGAGATTGAAAGTTCATCTGAATTATCTTCTTCCCCGATAGAAAATCATATATTTTCCTATTTACTTAACTGTTACACATTTTATTTCTAATGGCCAACTTGACCAAGGACATATTTTGTTAAAGCAACATGTATTATCCAAAGGCTACAACACAAAGTCAATTGAAACGTATCACGATACAAGTAATGACTTAAGATTTGAAAATTCCCAAATCTTGAATTGGGCCTTCTTATAGGAGATGGATCAGGGATGTAGTAACTAATACTCCATGTGCTTATTGTGCCGACGTTTCGGTCAGGGGAGTCTGACCTTTATCAAGGCAGTAAAGAATAGAGCTAACAAGTTACTTTTTAACATCAGTCGTATTTGAAGCCAGATTATGAATAAAGACATAAATAATAGTCACAAATAATTAAAATAGTACTAATAAATAATATATAACAAACTAACTTTAGGACAACAACTATATAAACGTTTATATAGTTGTTGTCCTAAAGTTAGTTTGTTATATATTATTTATTAGTACTATTTTAATTATTTGTGACTATTATTTATGTCTTTATTCATAATCTGGCTTCAAATACGACTGATGTTAAAAAGTAACTTGTTAGCTCCTATTCTTTACTGCCTTGATAAAGGTCAGACTCCCCTGACCGAAACGTCGGCACAATAAGCACATGGAGTATTAGTTACTACATCCCTGATCCATCTCCTATAAGAAGGCCCAATTCAAGATTTGGGAATTTTCAAATTTTAAGATACAACAGGAGTTTTCGTAATTTAATGACTTAAGCTTCCAACAAATAATACCTGACCCGTTTTTCCCTATTAACATTTTTAAAGAGGCTCAAGGGATGATTATCGTATTCTAGTTTGACCAAATTGCACCCTCTTTCTATTATAGTTGAAGTGTGTTGCGGTTTCTGCTTAATCCATCTGGTTTTCTCGTAATTTGCTCCGTAACAGTTTAATTAATACATTCTTTAAGAAGAAAGAGGACATGAAGTGAACACAGATTAGCCCACACAAATACGAAATAGATTTTATTGTAACACCAATCAACCAAATCCAGCAACACCAATAAAAACAAACATAATACTACAAAAGAAACTAAAGATTTAATCTACGAAATAGCGAATTTAGCTAGTGAAGTAAAAATAGGAAGAAAGACATTCGAAAATACAAGAAATGATACAGAGAGCAATCGAAGAAAACAAAAGCCTTAAAGTAGTAAGAGGAAAACTACTTTAGAATGTCGAAATGATAAATACACTGAATAATGATAGAGAAGAGATGATAGATATAACAGAAAGACTCTACTAAAATTTATACTACTCGAAAACCAAAACCGAGAAGAAACAAACAAAGAAATAGGAATTGTTGGACGTGAAAATATCCCAGAAATAAAAATTGACGAAATAAGAATGCAATAGAACAAATGAAAATCAACAGAGTGCCTGGAAACGACGATTAATGCATAGAAGAAAAACTGATCCCAAAAGTATGGAAAAACTCTGTCGTAATATTTGGAAAATTATAGACCCATAAGCCTGCTAGACCCAATATACAAATTACTGAATAAACTAATAAAGAACAGACTAAGCAATAAATTAGAATTCTATCAAACACCAGACCGCCTTTAATTCAAAATCAGTTTTGATCATTCTTTTAGCTTCTCAGTGACTACAATTTAAAAATATTTTCAATTATACATGGTGTCCCACTTTCATGGACCACCTGTCAACTTTGACATTTTAAATAGAAACACATATTTTTTATTCTAAATCTATGTGAAAAATTATGGGAACTGTATGAAAACGAATCTTACTCAAAAAGCGATACTTTTTGAGATGTCGATTTTTAAACATTTCCTTTTTATTAAAACTCGAAATTATAAAATAGATCATCAAAATTTACAACAAAATTGCTAGACAGATTATTTTAAATAACCGAAAGAAATATCTAAATAAACTGGAAATGTCAAATACGGGACGAATTCCTAGTAAACGAGTCATTATTCAAAATCTTTTTTCGTAATACATTATTTACAGGGGTCTTCAAAGCTCCAACGTTATCTGCTATTTGTCGTACTCCAACAGCAGGGTTCTCAACTGCTGATAACGATAACGATGTCAAATTGCATTTCCCCTTGAATACTAGCATGTTCCCTAGTATTTTTCTTGTGGGCAGTTGGCAATTGTAGTTTTTTTTTTATTTTTGCTTTAGTTTTTAGTCAGCTCGAGGATATCGTTGTAGTCCCGGATTACCTGCTTTATAATTATGAGCTGCCAATAAACATTCGATTCCGGTAGAACTAATTCTGCTGTCGAATACATACGCACATTTCCAGGACCGTCAAGACCTGGTTCAAAAGTAAATGTACCGAAAATCAATGGGAGTATTTTAAACAAAAATTTGACTCCATATTGTTTGAAACTAAATTGAACAATCAAAGTGAAATTATTTGCATAATGGATTGCTTTTGCAAAGTAAAATATAAAATCACTAAATCTTAGCAAAAACCCAATTTGGCGAAACCATGGACATTTGGCAATTTTCATAAACATCTTACCGTTCATATTCAAACGGCATCCACGAATTCAGTAAAAGCTCTGCCAAAGCCCGTTAAACTTAAAAAACACGGACTATTATTATATTTCTACTACTAAGGTTGACATTAACTTAAATGATCACAAAGGAAATGTGATTCAAATGAAGAATACAGTTCACACACGAAAATACATACTAGATTTATAAATCCTAAAGCTAAGATGGTCTAGGAAATTTTATTATATCTGTGGACCATTTGATTCAAATTATGAATAATTTTCTAAAGACACTTGCTCACTTTGACAGATCTCAAATTAGGAGATAAAATTAATAGAGAGCAGCACACAAGATTTGTTCAGAACGAATTCTAACTTTGTCAGAAGAAGGTGCCCGTATATTTAAAAACGATGAATATAGCTATGACATCATTTTTACGTGCAGAACTTACCACCTTCATTAATGTTAGTATTAAAGGAATTATTCAGCGCTTACAGAGAATTAAAAATGTAAATAACATCTTACACGATTTAAAATGTATTTTCGATATTCCACGAGACCAGAAAAGAGAAGGTAATCTACATCATTCCACTGTAAGTAAATGGCATGGTGACAATGTAGATATAAAAGTTTTACAGATGAAGTGATCATAAATACTTTAAGTCAGTGAACAAATTTAGGAATGCCCGTCGAAAAAGATAGTTGGAATAAGGTCTCTATACCTGCAGTTGTTGTTGATTGGGATAGTGAGGAACAAGAATCCGAAAACACCAATAAAATGTTAAAAACTTTACCCGAAGAAAAGTCGTCTGAGGAAAATGACTTAAGAGGATCCGAGTATATATAACGATATGTGCAATATTGTTGGTATACCCATAGAATTGAATTTGAAAGATTTCAGTAAGGTTGAACAAAACAAGTACATGCAATATGAAAAAAGTGAAAAGCAAATCTAGGCGACATATCAACTGTGATAAAAAACTCTTCCATATGTTGGTTCTTGGAATAAGCCCCTCAAAGAGTTAGCACTGATCGTTTGCAACGATTTATGCTGAATCAGCGATCCAACTCCAGCAACTTAGTATAGAATGGTAAACATACCAAAGAAAAAATCGTAAGAGAAAAGACAATGAGCCAAATGCTAAGCGAAAAAGACTTTCAGAAAGTGAATCTACGGCATCATCAGAACACGAATTCAGTGGTGAGTACTTCTCTGAACAGTCTGACGATAGTAAGATGCTAGACGCGGAAAACACTGTAATAACTTGGAATAATGTTTATGCTGTTTTTTACGAAGAAAACTGGTTTATTGATTGTGTGTTAAAAATTTTTTAAATTAGTCTAAAAAATCCAAAACACATTTTATTTGGCCTAAAACTAAAAGATATAGACAATGTATCAACAAACACGTTTTTTATCATATATATTAAAATCTGTCAAGGTGGCGCCGCCCTGGTGGGTGTCCGTCCGTCCGCATGGTTCTCGACTCGCGTTTGTTTCGTTTTATTACTGTAACGCACAGCTTCGACTTATATGCTTATCGCATTGTCAATTTATTGTAACCCTTCCTAGTGTACGCGTGCGTAGCATGCTGGCTCATCTAGTAGTTCATTAGTTTTTGAATCAAAATAGAACCATTGGAATTGAGAGATGCATAATTTAGAGAAATATAAGAAAATGTTCTGAAATAAATATACCTACATAATTACTCGTAACTGATACATACTCGTGTTTTATCTTTGTTGTATTTTTCTTTTATTTGGATATTTGTTGTATTTTAACATTAAACTTTTCATTTATATTGTTCCCTTTATGTTAACACTATTGTTTTATGCCAAAAATGTATCCTGTATAATTAATCAGAGGAAGTAACAATTTATTATGGTTCTCTATGATTTTATCATTTAATCATATCAATTTCAACCAATTTTTGTTAAAAAACTGTAGAATTAACATTTAGCAGTATATTTTAGCATGGGATTATTTGGAGATATTCTGAATTATGTCGAGGTATAAAGGATTATTTGGGAGTATGGATTTATTTGGGGTTATTAAGATTATTAGAAGATATTTAGAATTTTCTGGAATTATTTAGGAATTTTTAGGGTATTTTGGAGTTATTTGAAATAAAATGGGTTCACGGCGACCGGTTTACCCCTCGGAAGAACCTAACTGAATGGTCAATACTAATTTTGATGAAATCTACTTTTTAAAGGTAATATGAAAGATCTGTGTACTACACGGACAGGATGTATATCCACAAGCAACATCTTAACTTATATTTTTGTTATCACCTCAGTTCTCTGTTCACGTTGCTAGGAACAGATTCGAAGCGAAAATTGACTTTTTTTCAAATTCGTCACGCATTAAAACGGCTCGAGATATTTTCGTTTCGAGTTTACGAAAGATGTGTCTTTCTTGATTTTTCGATTTAGATTTTTTTTGTACGAGGGCATCTTCGAGGTTAAAAAAAATGTTAAAAATAGTCAACAAAATTTCAAACAAATTTAACCACAACTCGCTTATTTTCGGACCCATTTTCAAAATTCAAAAAGAACCTTAAGCGGGTAAAGAAATAAACATTTTTGGCCGTTTCAGTTTTTTTGACCTCGCGTGTTTCCAAAGTTATAAGCGAAAAACTTTTCCGAAAAAATTTCAATCGAAAACTAAAACGGCCACAATTTCTAAATTATAATCGATAAAGAAAAGGTTTATTCAAGAAAAACGTTCGTTTTGTGCCCCTGTCGCATTTTTCCAAGCAATTTTACATTGTCAATACTGTAATTTTACATTTTTATAACTCCGAAACCGTATTACGTAAAAACATGAATAAAAGACATAAGATTCGTAATTTTGCAAATTTTCGAATGGTTTAGCTGTAGAAGGTTCAATTGCACCCGAAAAAAATCTGTTTATGAACACTGGCGCACTTGAGGGAACGGTGTTACTTAGTTCGTGAGGCTCCTATTGCACTAGCAACAAACTCAATACACATACAAAAAAACGTTAGACAAGGGGACACAATCTCCCCGCAGCTACTCATACTGGCCATGGAAGAACGGTAAAACTAGACTGGAAACAGAAAGAAATATGCATAGAAAGAAAATGTCTAAGTAATTTAAAATTTAAGCTGACGGAATTAAAACAAAATCAAAAGTTGGGTCACACTAAACCAAAATCTTGTGATGATTTAGAAAAACTGTAAATAGACAACGTCGTATACGTCACTTCGCATTATAAATGATTAATTTTTATTTTAAATGAGGTCTGTCTTCTAAAGTTTGCATTTTCTTATGCAAAAATGTGTATAGAACAAGACGGCGGTAAAAAAGTTTTCTAAAAAGTAATCTTTGGAGTGAAAAATTAGAAAAACTGTAAATAGACAAAGTCGTATACATCACTACGCGATTTAAATGATTCTTAATTTTTTTAAAACGAGGGGGACTGCCTTCTAAATTTTGTTTTTTCTTATGTAAAAATGTATGTGGGACACAATGGTGGTAAAAAAAAGTTTTCTAAAAAGTGATCTTTAAAGTGACTCCCTAATCCTAATTCCTCGGAGTGGAGAAATGAAATTAAAACCACTAGCCTAGTTTAAATTAGCCGGCGTTTCGCCCAGCCTTGAGTGAGCTAATTAAAACCAGGGTAGTGGTTTTTAATTTCATCACTCCAACTCGAGGAATTCTTATGAGGATAATAAGCTAAAATTGTTTAAAATATTTCCCATATAGACGTTTTTTTTCCTAAATAAAAGTTGCGAACTGAAGTTATTGCATTTTCTACAACTTTTATTTGACTGATTTTTCTTAAACTATGGGTTTAGATGTAAAGTTCTGTGCCGCATCACTTGTTTTGATTGAATTGTATACTAATTTGTCACTTTAATATGTCAAATTTAAATTTTGATTGCGGTAGTAATTCATTCGGTCGTATTTTGTTACACATAACCGATCAAACTATCAACTTCCGATTACTAATTTTATATAAACAAAATACCACATTCCATTATAAATAGATAAAACTAAATGATACAACTTAATTAAACTGGAACATCTTTTACACTCGTTTTATCGCATTTTACTTTATCTTATTTACTAATTACAAGCGTTAAATTAATTGTGTATGAAAAAATAAAAATCAATTTCGGTTTAAGTAAATAGACGTCACGCAAAACGAGAATTTTTAAAAGTGAAAAATAAAACAACTTAGGAAGTGTGTGGTTGATTAAATTTAGACCATATATTTCATAATAAATTGATAAAGTGCAATTAACACATAAAATATGTGCAAAACACTTTATGCGAATGCAATCGTGTGCAATACAGACGTCAGAGTTTTGTGCAATAAAGACGTCAGACGTCTGCAATTAAAAGATACATTAATTTAACTCGAGATCGATGCTTATTGAAACTTAAATATTGTATATCGTTACGCAACAAGAATTCTTGACAAAAGATCATATCTATTTTTATGAAACCGTTGAAGAAAAAATTCGGTATGGGAATTTATGATTATTTACTAGTACTTTAAAACAAACAGTTTCCTTGATCGATTAACTGAATAAAATGTATGACGAGCAGTCGATTTTGTCTCCACATTTATACAAATTTGATTACTTTGAAAATGCTTGGAACTTATACAATTTTAAAACAAAACCATCGTATTCATTAATAAGCAAAGTATTTTCCATAAAATATGCTAAAAAAGTACCCAGGTCATGAATCTCGCAAACCTGTTACACTTCGTCTTTTATATTCTAAACTATATTAACCCATTTTGGCCCCTAACAAAATCATCTTCACTAGGTATATGAAATTATAATCAATGGATAAAGTTGTAACCACGTGCACGTTTGTACTTCCTCTGTTGTAACGGTACCAAACTTTAATGAAATATGAAGAATTACGCAGGAATTCGGAAGGAAATAATTATTTGAATCACATAATGACACCTAATGGCGACCTTCAAAAAAAAGCCCTATAGTGTAATTTGCAAATTTGTAAAAAATTTGCCAATTTTCCAAATGACGCGGAACCTTTTATTTAACGCGTCCAATCTAAACAATGCATTTCACGCTGAATACTTTTACAGGTTATCTGTGGTTCGTATATTGAATACTATATGGGTAGATAGGAATACATTTATATATCTGGGCATGCATACCAAATCATCCACATGCTTTTAGCTGATAATGATTACATATCGTACATACTATACTTGTGATTTGTTTGCTAACAGGTCAAACCAAATTTCTATTTTTATGTCAAACTTGTTTCAAATAAACTCGAGATATAATTTTAATTACAAAAACAGATTCTTAATGTTCAATTAAAAGCATGAAACCGATATGAAACATATTAGATCATTTCAATAAATATTTATAAAATGATGACTGATTGATAATGCACATTGCAAATTTATAAGTTCATTGCACACGTACGTACTAGAATATGAACGAATAAGCGTAATTAATGCATATAAAGTAAATTATGGAAACAGCACATTGTGGAAAAATAGGACTATTTCCGGTAGTTTCGAAATTTCAAAGACTACTGTTTCTCAAGTTGCATAATCAAAGAGTATTTGTTTATTGACGAATAACAAGATTACACTTCGAATTGATAACAAAAACTAATAGTAACGCGAAATATTTACACATTTAGAAAGTAGTGATTTTCTACAATTAACACCCATTTACAAAATATTTAAACTAATTACCAATAATTATGGGGAACATTCAAGAAAATTGGTTATTTCAAGTAGTTTTAGTGTAATTATGCAAAACGTGTAAGAACATTGATTCAATTTAGTTTTGCTCATACACATTAAAATTTATGAAAAAGAAATTATCTAGAACAAATGTAATTCTCACAAATATTCGCACTAAAACAAAAAAATTGTTACACATAGTAGTAACTTTAATTAGACACGTACCCTTAACCTATTAAGAAAAGGATAATTGAACAGTTTTAGCCAAAATAATTACCTAATTAGTGAAGATAAAATTAATTTCACTAATTAGAATAAACCTAATAAATATTTATCTTATACATATGAACAAATTAATTCTTCAATTGAAAATACTGGCGAGACATTCTGAATCTCTAACAGTATTATAATATTAGTGTAAATTTCTTTGTAATTCCGTAAAAGTTTAATTTATTGTACATAAAATTTAACGCACTAGAACTAATATACATGTTTATTTCATTCACTAACTTGTGGAGTTACATAAGCTTATTTTTAATTTATGACAATTTCTGTAAAAGTGTTGGTTTTTGTCTTATGCACCAAGACATTTCTAAAACTCAAAAGTGCATATAGCAAAACTCAATTAATTAAATGAATTTTTTCGCATATTAATGAGTAACTTTAAGCTTTTAATCAATTCCATATTTCCTTAGTTCCCCTATTCAGGCCCCTGAGAAGATTTTAAGCAACGTCAAACAGCTTGATAACGACGAATACTAACAAATATATTTTCTGAAATGTAAATCACCTAGTTTATAATTTCAATGCTTTTTTATGTAATTCAAATGCTAATGAAATCAGAGACCATTCGGATTTTGAGAACATAATTAGTAATTCACCAAAATTTCGAAATCGAGACCGCGAACATAAAGGAAGATGCATAGCAAAAAAGTTTTTTGTGCCATTTCATTGATAATCTTTTCATGTTATTAACCGGCTGTAATATTTAATTTCAGTTCGATCAACCTATATTTAAATTTTCCAAGAGAACCTTCATATGTTATAGTAATGGAAATGGCACAACACATAAACACAACCTTCCTGTAATTTTTCTGTGCAAACGAATTACCACCAATTATGGGATACATTATACATTTCTCGAGTCACCTTGACTTTGATTTTTTTATCTTTAACACAGTATTGACTATTTCATTTTAATGTGTCATCGTACACTGGTCGCGGGAATGATTTTCCAAAATGTTTTTCTATATTATCCATTTATTTCAAATGTTTAATTAACCTACTCCCATTGAGATACAATTATCTTAATTAAATAGGTACTATGTAAACTAATGCAGTTGGTATATATACTTCCGCATGCTCACTCACTTATCTTTAATTATTCACCTTAGACCCTTATTAAAATAATGTTATCTCAAGGACGATAAGTACCAAAATAAAAATATAAATAAAAAGCATTACCTTTACCTTTGTTGGTGTCACCATACCATACTTGAACAAATTCTTATTCTTAATTGGTATAAACGTCTGTCTTTCATCACATTGAGTTTTAATATTTTCAATATTGTCTCCCAATAGTTCATTTTTTAACAAACAATTATATGCAGAACTTTCCCTGGGTGTATCTCCTGATTCTCGTACTTTTTTATTTGATTGCATTCCTTTTGGTGGATCAGGTATTGTCGCATAATTCGTTATCCAATTATTGTTGGCGCGTAAAGGAATAAATCTATCATAAGTTACTACAGTTCCTGGTTCTCGTAAGGTACTTGTCAGAAAAAGATTTCTCACCACAGATGGTTTGGTTTCTCGAAGTGTGCGTTCATTTAAATCAGACATTGTGACAGAGATTATGATTCCAAATATAAATTAAACTTTGCTTAGAGGAAGTGCATACCACAGTCAAATATAATCAGGTTCAAATGTCATGTATAAAAATGCCGAAGTAATTGTGGTCGTTAATAATGAAATTGTATTTAAAACGTCAAGCCCATTTAAAATAACCTCACAAATTATTATACACTAATATTGATAAAATCGTTGTAGAGTTGTAATGGTGTAAAGTAGATAAACACTTAATATTTTGTAAATTGTTTCTGTAAATAAATTGGCAGCACAACCTATAACTTTCTGTTATTAAAGTTAAAATTGGAATAACGAACGACGCTTACTTCAAACACAAGTAAACCCCCCACTTACTTTATTATTTGATTTTAAAATAAGGTCTACCAACTTATGACGTAATCGTGACAGTTACAAATATACATAGAGGTTCGAATTTTTGTAGTCTTATTACAAATGTAGAAATTAAAGTAAAAATGAATCCGTAACGTAACAAACACATATTCGAATCAAATATATATCTATTGCAATTCTAGTTAAAAAATTTACATAAAAACACGAGGATACTTTAGAAGTTTTCATTTTAGTTAAAAAGCATTATTCAGAGTACCGCTTTAACATAGGTGCACGTACACAAACTAATGAAATATTAAACGAAAATCATATAATTTTAATGTCCATTATTTATTATTCATTAGTGAATCATCACTGTCTGATATTTTAATTTTTGTAGAATTAATATAACTATTATTTACGATTGAGATAAAATTTATTCCAATGATTTAAGTTTAAATTTAAAGTTTACTAATAACTCTACACTTTATAACAATAGAACTATGTAAAAATCTGTTTTTTTTTACTAAGTCAAAATTTTGTTCTTAACAGTTTTTACAACTTAATAAAATTTGAATTACTTTACCGCACTCGTGCGGTGTAGAGGACACTTGATATGTAAAATTCCAAATATCGCTAACGTCAACAATGTTTACAATCGAGGAGGCCAAAAACGTGCATGCAATTGTTCTATGTCGGTCTATCAATTTTGTTTAATCGACAGTGTAAGCTTTCAATCAGTTTTCAATTTAAAATACATACTCCGTATGACTATTTATATACGGCCGCATTCTTTATTTTACATGTTACCTGTGACAAGAACCGACGCGTGGGTAGGGCGACCGAAGCGGTCGCCTTGGCCATCGCAATCCGAGGGGGTCCCCGTGGATAAAAAAATTATATTTTATGGGTTTGTAGTCTAATTCTAGTTGTAAGTATGTACATTCATGAAATTTAAAACTTGGACACCACAATTTCTGTAAACAAAAGTTTGCACATTGTGAAGCGGGCTTAAGGGTATCATTTACAATTCTAACAGCAGGTAGTCTCAGCAGGGGTTATCTTATAGAAGGACTGTAGAATGAATCATTACACTAAGCACGTTTTAGAAAATAGGTAATTTACGTTGCTTACTTAATTTTTTCTTTAAAGAATATATTTGAAGGTATCGCTAATTAAACACCATAGCTCGATTAATTATCGAATCAAAATTTTGTTTAGGAAATGTTTACAAAATAAAATTAGAAATAATTTTGATTTAAAAACGTCTACAAGCAATAACTGTTAAATTAAATCAAAAAACTAAACATGGTTATTTGGGTTGACTGATTATTACTTATTTTTAAATAAATCTAACCTACTATAATTATTGTAAGTTATTAAAAAAATCATTAAACTCTCTATTCATAATATTTAGTCCTTACAAAATGTAGTTAGACGACTGTGACATACACAATTCCTTTTCGCTGTTTACGCCGATCACTAATTGTTTTGTTATTTCGTGCGTTAGGAGCTTCACCAATGCTAGACGATGTTGTGTAAAGTGCATATAGTGATAATGATTATGATTAAGTGATTAGTGGAAAACTCAAGAATTATGTCAAAAAAGTTGTCAGGGGCGCAATGGAGAAAATTAAGCAAAGAAAGTGAATTAGCGTATGAGGCTTTTATTAAATAAAGTGCCAAAACTAACATTTTTTAAAAAACTAATACAACATAAAATGTTGCCGCGGCTGAAACCAGTACATCTGCAGATAGCTGTAGTTCCTCCTCACAAAGCAGAAGTCACGACCAAGAAGCCAAAGATACTAAACTTGTTACATAAGTGATTATGACCACATCGATCGTGTTAGTGATAATGACAATAAAACAGGGACATGAATGTCAACAGACACCTGAAATTGAATGTATTTCCGAATCCGGAGCGGTGCCATAGTAATGACTTTAGATCCTGCACCGTGGCGAGCGCATATTATTCACATTCAGCGTTATGAACTTGTTTTAAAAGGACCGACTGAGTATTCTAAAGGAAACCATAATTACCCAAAAAATTACGAAAAACGGCACTTTTCAAACTAATTTCGGTATCGGTTTTTGGAAAATGGGACAACAATATCAAGGCGCTGGTTGATTTATTGTTTTTAATCCCTCATTGAAGTTGCATTTTGGTCGAGCAAAATGGTTTGATGAGTTGTCCAGACCATTTCAAAAATATGGCTAAAATGGTTTGAAGCAGAATTAAAAAAGACTCATCAATTAACCAGCACATCATGAAGCAAATTGAAACTGAAGCTCAGCGTTCAGAAGAAACATTGCCTCGGTTAGTGAAAATTACTTTATATGTCTAGCAGAGCACAATATGACCTTTTCGTGGGTCGTGGGTCATCTTCCAAAGTTTTCACAAAAAGAATGGAATGGAAACTTTTTTAGACTTGTGCAACTTTTAGACAAATTTGATAATTTAATTTATTAAATGTGTCAATACAAACCAAGCTAGCTATATAATAGGTGATTCATAGCCGTTTGCACCAACACGAATTAAACAAGCAATGCTTAAAAATAAATGTTGCTATGGTTGTCACAATTGTATCTCAGTTTTTAAGAATTGCTTTAGTTTAAGTCGTGCTGATGCAACCGACCGTTAGTAAAGTCAAGTATCTTGACGAAAATAAAGAAAGCCTCTGATATTTTTCCGTTATCTTTCATTGCACTCCGGACGTAAGTCACAAAAAGATCAAGCTTCTTTAAGCCTATCGAGTTGCCGAAGAAACCAGTGAAGAAGCTCTCGCCGGCTTGCTGTTGAAAGAAGTTGAAGAGTGTGGTTTAAACATGACAAACTGCGTAGTGATGCAGGATACAGTAACGGCGCCAACATGGCAGCTGTACATATAGGAGTTCAAGCCTCTATACTATGGATAACTTCTCTTTGGCTGTGTTCATTCCTTGTGGGTATCGTCGCCTAAATCTAGTAATCAGTAATGTTCTGAAAAGTTCAATAAATGTTTAGAGTTTTTAAACAGATTTAGAGATAATAGATATGTATTAGACGCAGTAATCTCTGCTAAAGAAGTAGCTACTAAACTTTGTACGAACCTTTTTTTTCCCGAGAAAATGATTCGCATCGCAAACGAAAACGCGTTTTTTGTATGAGTCTTTTGTCGAAGTACAATCGTCACCTGAAGAAACCTTTATAAGAGAATTTTTTTATCCATTAGTAAACTTCTTAAGAAGAGGTCAACTACTTTGAACGAACACCCACAAATGTAAAGATTTTTGGGTAATGTTGCTCAACTTCTTGGAAAAGAAGATCTAAAACAAATTTATTTGGACCTTAAAAGACATTTAACTGACAAAACAACCAAAGTGTATGATATCGACGGGACTGAACCGTATCCTCCACTTATTTACATGTAAGTTCGATTTTGACTGATCTTTCTCGTCATTCTAGCAATAAAAAAATTATACTGCAAAAAACTAAGACTTTAGGAAAATTCTGACAACATTTGCTCATGCAAAAGCCAGACATATATGCATTTCATTGCTTAAAGTTTATATCTAGACGACGAAAAGAGCGCCAAAGACAAGTAACAAAGAATAAAAAATCAACGACCTGTAGTATATGATTGTGTACAATTAAATCAAATCAAAATCTAATGGTCGGTTGTAATAACACGACTTAAACTTAAGCTATGCTTAAAAACTTAGATACAATTGTTAAAATTATAGCAACTACTGTTTTTAAGCACTACTTAAATTTAAGCCATGTTGGTCATATACATAAAATATGTCGTGGCGTGGGTGGTCCGTGATGCTGTTATTTATAATAGCTGCCGGTTTTTTCCAGTCCGGGACTACCTTACCATACCTTACTTATATACCGCCGTATGTATGTATTTGGAGTTTATTTTTTGGGGCGATATAGAAACATTTTGGAAGCAGCACACTTTTAGCATTGGCACTGTAGTAGCGTCATCAATACTAGAACTAGTAGTATACAGAATGCCCTTGTAAAAAACACTAGTTTCTTACATTAAAGCACAGAATAATAAAGGCAAAACATATTGAATTTGATTACAACAAACGAACATCTTCGATAATTGTAGAAACAATACAATAAATTTTTTGATGTGTTACAGTGAATTATAATTACAACACCATCTGTCATGGTGTGACCAAAGTCTGATGCACTATATCTTCTGCTATCCATAGTTTTTTTTAGATAAAAACTTTATTAACTTCATTAATTCTTCATATTCCTTAAAAAGATTGCACTAAAGCACCCGAAAAGTCGGATAATGAATTATTCATTCTTCTTTGAGGATGGGCACAAAAACCACTACATCGTTTTTGCAGGTAACGTTTCGTTCAACGAATATGTACACTTCCTTGTACGAAACGTTGCCTGCAAAAACGACTTAGTGGTTTTGGTGCCCCTCCTCAAAGAAGAACGAATCATTTAAATGAAACTTATAGGAGGAAATATTTACCTATCATCGGATAATGAAGAAACATTGCGGTTGTTATTAAGTGAAAATCCTTCAGCACTCATCTATTGAAGACCTAGCGTTTTGTTAGGGATCTAAAATAGTTATTTTACTTTCGGCATTACCTATTGTCAACAGTTAGTATACTAAATATTTTAATGAAAACGTTAATATATGTATCTGTGCTAACAGCCAATACTTCCTAATGCATAGACTGTCTGTAAGGTATATTTATCTGTGCCGGACACGGCAGTCCATAGGTGGTGGATAATGGAGAATAGGAGTGGTTCTAAAAGGTATCATTATATGTATCATAAAATATATATTGAAATTGTGAACAAATTAACACAATGTTTAATACTTGTCTACTTACCGCGTGTCTTTTAAATGTATCACCGTCTATTTTATTAATGAGGAACTGTCTTGGTATTGTATATAAATACCAATTGTGAAAACAATCTTTCTTACGCACAATGTTTGTACATTTTCTGGGTATCTACCCCATTTTCTTTAATATATAGTAAAACCTCTATTTTCGACCACCTCTAAAACCGGCCAAGTTTTCTAAGTCAAAAACCAATTATACGGAAATATCCATATTAACGACCCTCCTAATAGCGACCATCTCTCGATAACGGCCACGGCCACTTATTTGTAAACTTTCTTGGAAAAATACATGTAATTCTATCTCCCATTTCCGGCCATTCTTAAGTAAGGTCATTAGTAGACAACAGCTTAGCGTTCAAGTTGTGCATAATATATACTTGTTTCATTGTGTGAGGCTTAAGTAATTACCAGTATTTAAGAACAGACTTAAAGAATTTGTTCAATTTACAATAGACAGTCATTATAGGTAAAGTGCAATTAAAAGTCTCATAAAGCTCACCCCAAAAATCGTATTTTGCGTACATAGTTTGAGTTAGTGTGTTCAACAGAGTGCTGTTACATATAGACGTACAGAAAAATTACAATGTCGTTAAAAAGAAAATGTTTGTCTCTTAAAGAGAAAATTGATATAATTGTGGAAACTGAAAAGTTCAATACCAGTGCTAGAAAGTTGGCTGAAAAATTTAGTGTTGAAAGAACATAAGTTAACGATATTTTAAGAAACAAATGATTTAAACAAGCTATTTGAAGGAGGTTCCCATACAGAGCAGAAGACAAAATTTCCTAGAACTGAATTAAGGTTTAGAAATTGACCGAGTAGTTTACAATTGGTTTTGTAAAGTTAGAAATAAAAATATCCCTATATCTGGACCTTTAATAAAAGAGAAAGCATTGCGGAAAATTTAAAAATGACGGATTTTAAAGCTTCAAATGGGTGGCTTGAGAAATTTTGTCAAACACATAACATAATCTTTAAAACTATTTGCGGGGAGTCAGCTGATATTAACTTAGACACTGTTGAAACTTGGAAAGCAAATCTGTCAGTAATATTGAAGGAGTATTCACCCAAAAATGTGTACAATGCTGACGAGACCGGACTTTTTACTTTGCGATGTCAAACAAAACATTCTCTTTAAATAACGATAAATGTAGTGGTAAAAAAGCTGCAAAACAAAGATTGACAATTTTATTTGGTACAAATATGGAAGGTGATAAGAAAAATCCGTTAATCATTGGAAAAAGTAAACACGCAAGATGCTTTAAAGGCTCTCATATCAACAAATTGCCCTTAGAATGGGTATCTAATAAAAAAGCTTGAATAACGGTAGAGATTATGACTTCCTGGCTAAAAAAATTTGATGAAAAAATGAAAAAAGAAAATAGAAAAGTTATATTATTTCTGGACAATGCCACGTCTCATCCCAAAGTGACGCTTGAAAATGTGAACATTGTTTTTCTACCCCCAAACACCACATCCCATTGCCAGCCACTTGATCTACGAATAATCGAAAATTTTAAGATGGCCTACAGGAAGTTTTTAGTCAAAAGACTGCTAACATTCACAAATACCGAACGTCCTTTTGAAGATGAGGAAAAAAGTATCAATTTAACTAGCGCTTTATCAGTAGCCTGGAGAAACGTTTTGCCAAAGCAGGATTCTCAGAAAAGGTCCTGCAAAAAGATTTCGATGAAAAAGACGAAATTCCACTAGCTCAGCTTTTTCCTGTATTACTAGAAGGTAATCAACGTGTAAGCCTTAAAAATTATGCATCTATTGAATGTGAGATATTTTGACCGAAAGAGCCAATTTAAGTATTCATTAGACTATAGTGAAGGCTGTGATTCGAACAATGAAAGTGCTGCAGAAGAATCCGAAGTTTTTACGTCAAACATTAAAGATATGGGTGAAGTGTGTGAAAAACTAAGAAATGTGCAAAGTTTTCTATTTTCTAATGATGAAAGTAAGCTAGCGGTAGAAGTACTTCAAATTTTATCAAAATGTGAATCTTCTGTTTTACAAACTAAACTTATAAATGTAAAACAAACCTCAATACAAAGAAAATAAGTACGTAAATGTATATATTATGTATTCAATATGTATAACTCTTCCATTATTATATCGTCTGATTATTTAATATTGCATCAGCACATTTATAGTTTTTTTTAATGCAGATATATAGTACCCTATAGCGAACCGAATTATGTTCCATACTTAAAAGATTTTAATAATTTTTTTTTTCTCCCAATAACGGCCATCTCCATATACCGGTCAGTTTTTCAGCAAATTTTAGTGGCCGGTATTTAGAGGTTTTACTGTAGAAGCAAAATGGGTGTAGTTCGGTATGGTACCTCACTTTATGCGCAACTTTTTCGCGTATTCAAACTAAATAGAAAGAAATTATTTTTGAAATTTTATTATGAATGTAAGTTTTGTAAAGAAAGGCATTGTAATAACTGTAGCCTACCAACCAACACCGTTTACCCCCGACTACATGAAAACAACTTAAATTGATTAAAACAAATTTACGTGAAAAAAAAGTTTGGTTTTGTAATTGTTATTATGAACACGTAATTTAAAAAAAAAGAAATTTTAATAATTATAACCTACCAACCATCACCGTTAACCCCCGAATGCGCGAAAAAGTTGCCTATAAAATGGGGCTCCATACCGAACTACACCCGCAAAAATACTCAGAAAGTGAAAACAAGCATTTAACAAACTTTCTTTTTTTAAAGTTCTAAAAAAATAAGTGCTATTGGCAACGTCGCCTAAGCCGTTTAAAGGACGAACTTTGAATTTCTAACCTTATCTTGTGCACGTCTATTTCACAATATATTTTGAGTGAAACGAACAGTTAATGAACAATAAACAATTAAAAAATTCTCTTCTCTGTTTCTGTTTCAGTTGTGTGTCACCTTCAAATGTATTAGAGCTTAACACGTATACGTAAATAATTGGCCACAACTCAAATAATTGTTGTTTAAGCCTATAATTAAACAATAATCTTTCCTGAATCGTTTTAAAACTACGCAATACTACATGATATCGAAAATATTCGTTAGAAAAATGCAGAACAGTGTAAAAAATTATATGTCGAACAATCTTAAGCTTTCAACGAATAACAGCAACCAAGACTATGAGGTATTAGATTTTTTTTTCGAATATTTGAACAGTAATTCAAATTGTTTTACATTTAAGAACTCAATTGCTATGCTGAATACTCTTCAAACAAACGCACAATATTTAAGAGATGGGCATAAACACAAATTATCTTATCCAAATTCACTGGTTCAACAGAAACATATCTCAAGAGGTAAGATTCATAATAGAAATTTAGAATAATTGGAAACAGGAATTTAACTTTTTTTAAAAATATTTTAACTTTACCGATTCTGCATAAAAATTATAAACAGTTTTAAGTACTAGAAAATTTAATTTTTTTTTCATAAGCAGTTTGCACCTTATGAATTTACTATTTTTGATAATAACATTCAACTATGTATTGTCAATTTCGATCAACATTATTTTGTGAATCCTAAAATTAAAATTTTCAAAATCAACTATGCTGAAATTACATTGGGATTGGGATGTACACTATGCGCCAAAATACACTCCAAATCATCACCATTTATTCACCATTTCATACATATTTACCGGTAAGTTGGATAGTCATTTTAATATTCAATTGACTGTCCTACTATACAGGGGTGTCCCATTTTCGATGTGTTTATAAGGTATCTTGGTTACTATCAAAGCTAGAGAAATGAGGCAAAACAGATTTTGATAAACTATTTTTGTTATTTCACTTTTCACTCATAGTAAAAAATTTTTAAAACTTAAAAACGGTTGTAGATATAAAAATCTAAAATTTGAATAAAAACCTTACTAACGACACAGAATAAATAACACTAATTAATACTTATATAATTGTAAATAAAATTGTAAATTACGCTCTAAAACACATTTTTAAACAATTTTATTTACAACTAAGTATTAATTAGTGTTATTTATTGTGTGTCGTTAGTAAGGTTTTTATTCAAATTTTATATTTTTACATCTACAATAATTTTTAATTTTTAAATTTTTACTATGAACAATTTAGTTCGTAAAGTGAAAGTTATGAGGAACTTATTACAACTCTCAATTAAAGCCTGATGAAGAACACGCAAATAAAGCCTCCGAAACGTCTGTGTTTAAAAAAAAATGTTTCACCTTTTGATTACAATGAAAAAGTAACATTATACAAATTCTACAACTTATTTTGGGTTTTTGAAAGCGTGTCCCAGCATTGGTGTTACAAGAGGTGTGAGGAATAAAAAATCTTTGAATGTCAATTTGATCTTTTGTAACAAACCCGTGCTTGGTTTAAAACTTATTTTTAGTATACTTATATAAACCAAGAAAATTTGTGCAGAATGACATGCTACGACCCCATACAAAATTTCAAGACGATCTAACTATTTGAATAAATCGTTATTTTTTAGATTCAACGAAAGTGTATTTATAAAAAAATTATACAGGGTGATCTATGACGTCGCGGAAAAACTTCACTGAGTGATTCCTATTATTAATTCAAACAAAAAACTTCAAATAAACACTGGTCTGAAAATGCTTTCTAACGGAACTGTAGCCTTTCAACGTTTACTACATGTAACACTAAATCAATAATTAATCAAAGCAGGCTTACTTCTTATTTCTTATTTGGTTACGGAGGTCCTATTGCCTGGCCACCAAAATCACCAGCAGAGCAAGATTATAATTATTACATTTGCGAATAAATAATTAATTTTATTTGATTGAAACTAAAAAATAACGATTTAATCAAAGTAGGTAGATCGTCCTGAAACTTTTCTTAGTAATATTTTAGCATGGGGCCTGATCGCAACGCCCAACTCAAGAATTGACCATAACTCCCAACTTGTGCATGTTGTCACAACTCCCAACTATTTTCACAACTCCCGACTACGTTTCTTTTTCATAACGCCCAACTTTGTAATAACTCCCAGCCAGTGTATATCACAACGCCAAAATTCAAATTTTGTGTTACAGGGTGTTCGCAAAAACCATGCCAATTTTTCAAAATTCAAAGTACCAAAGTCATTTTTTTCAAATGAAATAAAGCCTGTTTTATTTCGCTATAAGATAGCATGTTTTTTCCTCTTTAATTTTTTCTAAAGGTATCCTATAGCTAAGCCCCATAGTTTTGGAGATATTTAATAGTTAATAATCTTAACATAATCTAAATTTCTAACTATTAAAATATTAACCTTCATCGGGTCTAACGTCGGTGCTAAAATTAGTTTATTAAATTTTCAAAACAAAGTCGCTATGATTTTTTTAAGTGAAGCCTGTTTACGAAATTTTTTTCTGAAAGACATTTATAAGTTGGCAATACTGGCAGTAAATCAAAAATAATTAAAAACTAATTTTACCAAGTAGATCTTTTTATGCCAACTATGTTTAGTATAAACTTTTTACTTATCTCCAATAGGCTAGCCGCTAGGAAAGAACGACGTTCTAATGCAGGACCCTGTAGAAAGATCGAAATTAATGTTAAAATTTTGTTCCTTCTAAAAGTATCGCGACATGATTCATTGTATTGCAAGTTGTACATTATCCGAATTGCTCTCTTTTGGAGGATGAATATATTTCTAGTATTGTAACTTAAATGTGGATAAAACGTACCATAATATGCCGTTAGAAGATAACTGTTTGTTAAGCTATGTTTAACAGATAACAGCAGAAACATAGATTTTAATTAGTAATTATGCAATTGTAATATATGTAATTGTAATTAGTTTGAATTGGATTTATTAAGCCATATAAATAGAGCCGCAGTGGTAGTTCAAACATAGCAACGAACAATAACTTATTAGAAGTGTCAGTGTAAAGTTTGACGTCAAAAAAGTAAACCAGAGTCACGCAATAAATTAAATGAAAAAGATGTCCACCGAAATTGTGAAAATCGAAAAATTGGAGTATCGAGCCATCATCAAGTACCTGTATTTAAAAGGGTTAAGAGGTAAGCAGATTTACGAAGATATGTTTAATACCCTTGGTGATCAATGTCCTTCGTATGCGACCGTCAAAATTGGAATGCAAGCTTCAAAAGAGGTAAATTTTCCATTGAAGATGATGACCGATCGGGAAGGCCAGTTTCTGTGTCAGTCCCCGAAAATATCGATGCAGTTCATGACATGATTTTATCAGACCGTCGAATTGGGCTAAAACGGATATCTGAAGCACTGAATATTTCATACGAACGCGTTCATCATATGGTTCACGTCAATTTGGACATGAGAAAATTGCTGCAAAATGGATCCCCAAATGTTTGAATGTTGACCAAAAGCGTGCAAGGGTAGAAGCATCGCGTTCGATCTGTGCTCGATTTGAAAACGATGTAGACTTCTTAAACCGAATTGTTACTATGGATGAGACTTGGGTACATTTCTACGATCCAGAAACAAAGCAACAATCGATGGAATGGCGACACTCTGGTTCTCCAAGACCTAAGAAGTTTCGTGTCCAAAATCTGCTGGAAAAGTTCTTGCTTCAGTTTTTTGGGATTGCCATGGAGTAATCATGATTGATTTTTGGATAAGGGTAGAACAATAACTGGAGATTACTATTCGACATTACTGACCACTCTACGGGAAAATATTAAAGAGAAAAGACGCGGAAAGCTATCCAAAGGTGTTTTGTTTTTGCAGGACAACGCCCCTGCACACAAATCTCATGTTGCCATGCAAAAAATCGTGATTTAGGGTTTGAATTACTAGAACACCCCCTTATTCACCCGATTTGGCTCCGTCCGACTATCACCTCTTTCCTCAACTGAAAAAAGTTTAAAAGGTCGTACATTTTCTTCCAACAAGGAGGTAATAGAAGCTATGGAGGCTGGTTTACAGAGCAAGAAAAACTTTTCTTGAAAGGTCTAGAGACGTTGCAGGTTTGCTGTAATAAATGTATCCAATTAAGAGGAGAATATGTTGAGTAATAAAATATTTTGACATTGAAATTTTGTTTGGTTCTATAGTAGGCTAAGAATTTTTCATTATATCCTCGTATATAAAGCTTATTCGAGCATTTTAATGAAATCATTGTTTTTCCCGTATTCTTATAAAACAGATTACATTATTTTGATGTCATTTGAGTTGCCTACCTTCTAAGGAACATCAATTGTATCACCCTAATAACAATAAATTTTTATACTACACGTATTTGTAGGTCCGGAATCTCCTTACAAACGTTAGATACGTTACCTGTTATTCACGTTACTGGTACTAAAGGTAAAGGTACAACATGCGCTCTTTCCGAAAGTATATTGCGCTATCACGGTCTCAAAACTGGATTTTATTCATCTCCACATTTATTAGAAGTAAGAGAACGGATACGAATTAACGGTAAACCTTTAACTAAAAGCGCATTCGCTAAACACTTTTGGCAAGTGTACAATATGCTTGAAGAGCAAAAGGTAATAGTAATAAGAGAGGCGTATGTGAATCAAACAAAATGGTTTTAGATGCTTCCTCACGATATGCCAATGTACTTTCAATTTTTAACTGTTATGGCATATAAAATTTTCCTCGTCGAAAAAGTTGATGTAGCAATTGCGAAGTTGGAATTGGTGGAGAACTTGATTCGACTAATGTTCTAAGGTAGTTTTACGTTCATGGAAAAAAATTTAAAACTAAAAATTTTCTTCTAGAAAAGTTCCGGTAGTAGGTATTACGTCTGTAGGATTAGACCATACATCAATTCTAGGAAATTCTCTTGAATCAATTGCTTGGCATAAAGCTGGTATAATGAAACCTGGAAGTCATGCGTTTACAGTACCCCAAACTAAGTCAGTTATGGAAGGTATTACGAGAACGAAGCATCGAGAAAAAGGTAAATATGATACGAGTAATACAATATGAGTTACATAAAAATGTTTAGTCTCAGTTAACCATACTTCAACCTAGATCGAATCTACCAATCTCAAATACAATACTACACCAACCGCTTCATATTTATGAACTAAATCTTAGTTTGGCAATGGCAATGTGCGAAATTTGGATGAAATTACATACAAATAGTACTACAAATTGTAATGGTAAATGCAAAAAATCTTTTACAGATCTTGACGCAGATTCACTTAATTGGGAACTTACAAAAATGGCGATTTCAAATTGCAAATGGCCAGGAAGATATCAAGTTCTGAAACGATGCAGTAACACGTAAGAACAATATCGAATAGAAACAAAAACAACATTATCGATAACGAACCCACTAGGTATTATCTAGATGGAGCACACACTATAGAAAGCCTTGAAGTATGTGTAGAATGGTTCGTCAATGAAACTAGTGGCTCAAAACAATCAAAAGCCCTGATTTTTAATGTAACCGGAGATCGAAATTCGAAAAAGTTAATGGCTCAGCTACAATCTTGCAATTTCCAAAAAGTATATTTTGTTCCCAATAAAGCAACAGAAACATGCTCACAAGGTACGGTACTTTGACTAAGTTCATTCGATTTTTTAATGTTATTCAACAGATCAGACGGTTACCGGAAATCAACAGATTGCGCGATGCTACCTGCATCGTAAATATTGGCACGAATTGGAATCTGAAAGATGCTCTAAAAAAACAAACGTTAAAGTTTTAAATACCGTTTCAGAGGCACTACAAAACTGCGAGCTTAATCGATATGATACATTAATAACAGGTTCATTACATCTTATAGGCGCAGCTTTAAGCATACTCGATCCTGAAATGAATATGTGATAATTAATGTTATAAACCCTAAAGAAAATATATACAAACATGTACTTTTATATTTTGCTACAAATATACAATTACCTATTACGTTTATGTAAAATTACGTTTTTTTTAATTAAAAGCTGTAAAAACGATTTGGTAAGTACTTTCATAAAATGATATTTTATAAAAATATTGACAATATATTTACAAATATCTTTATTGTTAAGGTTTAACTAGGACTTGCATCATCTGTTGCGGTAATATCAAAATCAGATTCGAGTTCATTCTCGGATAGAGACAGCGATCCTCCAGTTCTTCTATTGTGTATTAACATTTCTCCATCGCGCTAAAAATAAAAGAAAAAATATTTCCGACCTGTTGAGATGAAATGTATAAATTTGTAACACTTACACTTAAAATGCCAGCAGACGGTTCTGATGCATACCCATGACCGTCATAATCTTCTTGAACTCCGATGAACTTGAACTTTCATCTTAAATGCGTTCTACAATTAAACCGATTAACGACATCAAAAGTAAATAAAAACTTTTATAACAAACCTAGACACTTTACAGACCATTTGAGCTAAATCAGTAAATGTGTAGCATGTAGGATGCTGTGGGGGTTGACTTAATCTTGGACCTTCGGTATGAGTTTTAAATAATGGTAACGATCCTGAGCGCAACTGTCCTTCAAAATATGTTTTACCATGCCTATAACCAACGTCTTTGATTTCATCAAAACTACTAAATTGCAACGTTCTATATTGATCGATGGGAGGACGAATGTATTCACAATAGTCACTAGTTTTTACTTCCTGAAACAATTAAATTAAGTATTTATGAAACTGGATCTGTTCGAATTGTACTTCTAATTGTCTAACACAGCTAACGTATGCTAATCGCGACTGTATATCAGGTAAGTTAGGCACTTTCACATTAGATGTGAAAGGATTCCACCTTTTCCAAAGTAACCACCATCCTGATAAGTCATCTCCGTAATTCGTTAAATCTTGATCGTCAACCGAACCAACATCTATCGCCAATATGTGGTTGGCTCCCAGACTACGCATCACGTCAGCTACAATGTTACTAAATTAAAATTGTTCCACCAAAAAATAAATTATTACAATACGATCAACAACATACCTTAAAAATGGTAAAATAACATCCAAATGAAGAATTTTTAATTACCTGGTACGTTGTTAACATAGCATCCATCCACAAGCATGTGTCCATCTATGGGGTCGCATATAGGAGGAAATATGCCCACTATAGACATACTACCTCTCACATATCTCCACAATTGACCTGTCACACAATTTTACGTACTATGGTAAACATTAATTAGCAAATCAAAATTATTTATCGATTTGAACTAGCACCGAATATTTGGGGTAAAAACAACAAATTGTAAATTTTGTATTTGAAAAATTGATTCCCTTAGTTTCTCACTCAATCTGTACCACAGAAGCTGTACCACGCCACCACGAATGAAATCTTGCTACTTTATTATCTAGTTCTACAGGGATGATTAAATTGTAATAAAGACCCCTAAAGGAAGACATAGATGTTAAACGTGTATATACAGCAAGTAAAACCAGGAGATGTTGCACAAGGTATGAGTAAGTTGTGTTCAGGAATCAGCTTTGGGTCTATTACACCCGATATTCGATGGAAGAATGTGAAATGTTCTCCCTTTTAAATTTTAGGGTGGATATTGTTTCGGTAATTCTTTTACTGAACAGGTTGTGGGGGCAGTTGTTGTACTCTTTTTCTATGTCTTTATTTAGTCTGAACTTTATAATTGAAATTAATTTATACTTATTTACGGTGTTACGTAGTTCAATTGGTTTGGTAACCGGTGAGATAATAGTTGCTTTCCTTTTGTCATGAATCTCAAATTCACCTCACTTTAACTGAGCTTATATTTGAACTTCATCTCACCTCAGATAAGTCCCTCTATCATTTATATTCCAACGCCGATTGGTTCTCCACAAAATGCATATAGGTCGTACAAACATTCTGAGCAAATTTTTATTTTCGAAACCAAGATTGTCGATTGCATCATTTTACTATAATTTTCTTGGCACTTTTGTTCACTGCTCTTAATTCTTACTAAAATTGTTATCTAACTTCATTTAAAACATTCCATTTAGAAATAAGGAATCATTTGGTTACGATACGGTTGTTTGCTTGGTGTTGGATACTGGGGTAGTTCAACTGTTTTCTTGGAGAAGACTGTGATCTCGTTCGGAACAAAAATATTCTCAATAGTTAAAACTCATCAATTTTTTAGAGTACCAACAAGCGGAAACTGGTTGCGTCGGAGCATGAATCAAGGCAGCCCCCTTTATCTGATGTTAAATTTATTTTTGCGATTTGTCGTTCAAACTTCTGGCCGTTTCAATGGAAAAATTGCTTTAGAAAGCTCGTGAACAAGGAGTTACGCACTATTTCGATATCGTTTTCTCTGTTGAAGGGATGAATATTAGATGCAAAAAATTAGGTTAAGGTGGAGTGTCAAGCAAGCGACTGCAGTGGGTTAAAAATTATAACGAAAAAGTGTAATAACTGACAGTTCTGTAAAATACGTCCAAAATCTCTATTGAAATTGCTCGACGTTATCGTTGTTTATAACCACAGAGTTATTTTTGGCGTTATTTTAAATCCAAAATCTCTCTATTAATTTATCAGTCCATTAAAGACACTGTTCTCAAAAACAAGTTTCCCTACATACTTTCTTTTTGATGATGATTCATTATAACAATCATTCCGAAAGTACAAGTGACAACCTGTAATTAGAAAAAGAATTTGGGTTTGTGGAGGTGGATGCTGTTGAAGATGGGTTGGTTAATCTTTTGATGAGAAAAATGAATAAGTATTCCAATAGGCAATACTGTTTTCATTATTTAATATAATTTGGAAGGTTGATTTCTAATCATTTTGGTTTCATTTGGAAATGTAGACGTATTTTTAAGGGGTAATATGGTTTAATGTCAACAAAAAACTGGAGGAAAAATGAGTGTTTTTCCTTTCCCCTGAATCTTGAAATAAAAACCTAATATTAAATTTAAAAAAAACCATAGAGAATGTGTAGACCAACAGAACTTCTATCGAATGAGAAATTTTACAAATACTTCTTCATATTTTCCCTTCAACTTTCTTTTATATTTAAGAGAAAGAGACAACAATGTATTTCATGTTATATGTGTATCCATTTTGATGACATTCAAGAAAAACGGCAATTTTTAATTGGTCAAATTATTATAATGCATAGGTATGAAAGACAGAGGTATGGACTTAAGAAAAACAAAATATGAATTCATTTAGAACCGAGATAAAGGGCCATATCAAAGCAAACAACCGTGAAACATGCGAACAAAAATGAAAGTAGGTACCTTACCAAACTATAATCCATACAATTCCAATACCGAACTAATTGTTAAAGGTTATTTTGATTTCAAAACTTTCTTGGAAATCAATTTCTTTTATACATTAGGGAAGTTACTAACGGTGGCATCAATCCATCGAATAAATAATTAATTATTTTTGAACTAAGTAAATGTTGCAGAAACAGCTAAAGAGATCTGTTGCGGCAAAAAATATTTTCCTTATACAGGAAAAAAAAAAATTCACATCATATTCATCATTATTGTGATTGGTTACCTTTTTATGAGAAGGTTGAAGAGCACTGGTTTCGTAGTACTAACGTATTACACAAAGTAAATGTACGTACCTTTTCGACAAACCCGTATTGGTACTTTTCAACTTTAAAACAACAATAAATTACCTGGTAGGTTGTTAGTATAGCCTCCGTCTAATAGTAGGTGTCCATCAATTGGATCGCAAAGTGGTGGCATATAACCTGATAACGACATTGATGCCCTCACGTACCGCCATAAAGAGCCTATGACAGATTTCAACTAAGCCCTTAAGCAAACTAAGAGGTTTGGTAGTATGCACAGGGGTGGTCGATTATTATTTATTTACAAAAACAAACTACCTTTAAAAGCATTAACAATAAATACATCAATCAATCTAATAAAGGTTGTATTTTCATATCAAATTTTTCAAAAAACAAAAATGAGATAAAAACACAAAAATAAATAGACAACCCTGCCAAGAAGCAAGAAAATAAAGGGAAAAGTTAGAAAGGGTAAATCGAATAATCTACATCTACCATACATACCCTAAATAAATTGTTGCGATGAATAAGTAGACTAATAAGACATACTAAAACTTTACGTTTTTTAATTAATATTATGTTTAAAGGTGGTTCATTTCTGATTATGGCGCCCGACTTACTTACTTTTTTAAAATGATACCTAATTCAAATTTAGTTTTATTGGTTTATCTAAAGATATAAATAATGTAGATATACCAATACAAAATAATAACTTCATAATAAATATTGCAAAAACTATTGAAGATACGAATTGATGAAAGTGTTATGTTACTTTTTTCAATATATGGGTTTGTTCTGTAAATGAATGACAGTTGAAAAACCAACAAAGCTTTACGAATAATAATAGCGTAATCAAAAACTTTAACTTTAATTTTCTCAAAACTTAAAATTTGAAACATAACACCTTCACTTGATTGTGCCATTAAAAATTTCATTTAATAACTGCTTTCATTAAAAAAATTAGATTAAAATTGATTGCACAAAACAAAACAAATTGACACCGCAAGGTAAACAGAGATTTTCATAAACGAAACGCCGCGCGAATCCACCTATTTTTTTTAAATCAAATCATCTGTTACGTTCAGATTTTTTTTATAATAGCACAAGTTTATTCATAGTGTACCGGGTGCCCCGATAAGAGTACGGAGCGGCTGAATCTCAAAAATGGCAAATCCTAGAGATTTGAGGAAAAAAGTAAAGAGGGTGAGAGAAACGTCTGTAAATTATTTTTAAGTTCGGAAATTGGCCATCAACACAAAGTTGATGCTATCTCGGAAACCTGAACGATGAGCCATAATTTTGAAAACATCATTTGATATCTTGTGTGTTACGGTATAATTTTGCTTTATGACATTTTTCGTATCAGTTATTATAAGGGAGGAAGACGCCATTGCATTTTTGGATATTTACATTTTAACATCTCCTAAACCGTTCAACATATTTGAATATTTTTGGTCTCGTTTGAAAAGGCATTTTATGTTTTTTTTAAATAGAATTTGTTTATTGAAGTGTTTACTTTAAAACAAATAAACTAAATAGCATTATCTGAAGCGATTACTTATTTTTGTGTTATAAAATTCGCTACATTTTAGTGAAATTGTTTTAAAATTAGTTTTGTAGCGTATTTAAATGCCAATGCCCAGATAGTATCAACTTTGGGTTTCTTCATAGCAGTTACGCCCCCTAGTGGTCAATTTACGAACTTTAAAATAATTTCCAGTCATTTCTCTCTATTTATAAGAATTTTTTCCTGAAATCTCTAAGATTTACCATTTTCGAGTTACAGCCGCTTCATCCCTTATCGAGACACCATATACTGAAACCAATTCGTTTTCAAGTAAACAAACGCGTATGCGATGTGTTAAAATATATACAGATATAGTAATAAATAAAACTACAATTGTCTGCCTATCTGAAAAGACATACAGAGTCACTGAAATAGTTATCCATACAATCACAAGTCAAGCATTGTATGATCAAACATTTAAGTAGATATCTAATGAATCTGTCTAGTCTACACTACATATACAGGGTGTTCTACAAGCTCTAAGATATAGTTTATCAAATAATAGCAACGTTAAATTTTCTTCAATAAAAATGGGCCCGACTATTGAAACAAAAACATCTATCCTGAACACCGTGTCGAAATGGTAACCGTAGTTGGCAATAATGTTCCGCCACTTGTCGGAAGGGGCTTCATCAGAGCGAGAGACTGAAAACAAATGAGAGTTCAAGGAGCCTGCTAAAAGTCAGGTAATTAACTTATAAACCAAGTTGAATTCTAGACTGAAAGAAGTCTGTTTCAAGTTTTTTTCAAGCGCAATGCCAGACAAGTATCTCGAGAATACCAATAAAGGAATCCCAATAGACAACCGCTTATCCACATGTTGTTTACTACATCCTTTAGAACTTCGACAACCAAGCGCGATCCAAAAAAGGCTAAAGTGAAGGTACAAGATGAAGAAAATATAAGATTCTGACTTTTGACTATCTTCAATTGTTATATTTACTTCCCTCGTTATGTAGTCTGGTAACTCTTGTTTTATTAGCGTGAAAGGTGGGTTTTCTAAACATGTAAATGATCTTGTCAATTCAGCAGTTTAAAGAAATTTCCTGAAACACGACTACTTTTACTCCACATCTTACAGATAAGAATGAAGCAAAAAAAAATTATGTCCGATCGGCCGTCCGTCCGTACATGATATCAAGAAAACCGCCCGTTCGATTTTTATAAAACTTTGCACATGGACCTTACTCATAATTCCGCAGATCTGATTAGATTTTAGGCAAAATCTATGTAGCCAAGAGTCGTATTTTAAAAATTTAGAAAAATATTCATTTTACACATTTTTGTTTCAAAAAAAAGTTGCTTGTAATTTAATTATACACAACTTTTGTATAAACTATGTTTTGATCCGATAAGTAATTACAGAGATATAACAATCACGTGACACTAACAATATCTCCACCAATATCAATCATAGAAAAAGAATCCCGAAAGAGTTTTAAAAGTATTACTGTCATCACTTTGTTTTTTTTTACTTATATGAATGTTATGTTTTTGTTTTATTTAAAAAAACTTGAGTTTTAAAAGTTTTATATTGTCATCAGTTTGGACAATACTTTGTACACTTATTTGTTAGTGTTCAGTTTTTTTTAAGTTTATAAATAAAGTATATTTTCCTTGATTGTTTTGTCTTATTTCTGCAATACCTATATCGCATCTATGTTTTATGTATACGATATAAAATAAATAAATTGATCATTAGGTCTAATCCGAGGTCTAATCCAATTGAGAATCTTATGAAATATAAAAACACAAAGCATGCATTTTTAGCTTTAAAAAGAATCGTAGAACTCATTGAAAATTTTGGAATAATCTGGAATTTTTGGAATTATTTTGAATTTTGGGAACTATCTGGAATTTCTTTAATTATCTGGAATTATTTAGAATTATTTGGAATTTTTTGGTGTTTAATGAAATTTTGTGGAAGTATTGGCTATTTTGGAATTTTGAGTGTACAAAATTTCTGAGGTGATTTCCCCCTCGGTCAATATCAAAATACATTTAAATCTTTATACCATTTCTCTACTAGAGATCTTCGTCTCCAATAACATGGGAGGTTCATAAAATATTACATGCTTTAGTAGTTTTTTTGTTTGTTAGCGTAGAAAAAGTATGGTAGATAATTAGACCAGCAAAGATTTTTGTTATTTACTGCACTCCCTTTGCGTTCGTGGCGTCTATAAAGAGCATACCATTTATTTATGCTGTTATATAACAAAATATGTCATAGAGCTTGTAGAACTCCCAATATATAATCTCGTACATAGATTGCGTATTATACCTATACAACTTTACGACCAACAAATTATAAGATACTAAAACACTGAATTGAAAATTTTCACACTGAAAGACACAAAATTGATAAAAAATAAAAAAAAAACTGTTGAAGTACAAGAGAGTGGCAACATGCAAACTAAAAAAGTTAACCAATCACAATATTAACATCCATTATATGCTTGGACAACATATAACACCTAACATATACAAGTGAATTTATGAAAATACAATCCCTTAGAGTGCTACATTTAATTTGGTAATAAACTGAAAATAACTTACCATGGCTGTGAATCCTCATACAAGATGAGGTAATATCCGTAGTAATAGTGAAATACGGTAACCATAAATCTTCAATAAACGTTTCATTAAACGTACTTCTGATTGTTTGATTAAAATCACGTCCGCTAAACATAGAAGTAACTGGGTAAGTCAGATCTAAAATTTGTCGCCACCATTGCGTCATTTTCTAAAATTTATTTTTTATAGAATTTCATACAAAATATTGCACCAACATTACTCTAGCCCATTCTCTAGCTTTTTGAGTCACAGTAGTAATATTTTTCTCTTGGCACCACAACGCGCCCATAAACGCCCCAATGCTAACTCCACCAACCATATCGATCGGTATTCCAGCTTCTTGAATGGCCTTAATCATACCAACGTGTGCTGCTCCACGAGCACCACCTCCACCAAGCACCAACCCCACTGATTTTCCAGTTAACCATCGAGCTAACCTCGAAAAATCCGAATGAATATTCGGATCGGACATACACACTTTCCCGTACAGATCGTTCTAAAATAATCGTGTAATTACATGTAACACATAAAAATTCTCATACAATTCTATAAAGGGATTTCCTAGAAAACATGCGTTTGGAACATTGGATATGATGATGCCAAGATATCCATGATCGCATATTTAACCACGAAACCGTATTTTTAGGTCTTGAACTACCTTCTCGATGTAATAATACTAATTCTTTTTTGTGTTCTTACAGCTAGTCTTTGTATTTCTTTTTCAACTTTTCCCAAGCTAGGTGGATTTTCTCCCAGTCCAACAATTAATATACAATCAGCTTGTCGAATACATCTTTGCGTCCATACGCTTAGACTCGGATCACATTGGTATAACGCAATTTTATGTTGATCTTCTTGTTGAGCCAGCCACGTCGTCAAACGATATTCGTTATTTTGGTCCATTACACTAGTACCTAACGTTTTCTTATCACATCTGAGGTCAGTCTTACGGTTGTCGCTATAAAAATAGAACTCAACCTCAACGCCTTTATAAAAATAAATCATTACCTATGGCATTAAGACAGTGATATAATTCAAATGTAAAAGCTGTCAAAGGAACATCATCAGAAACCGGTACAATAGCAACTGTAGAAAAATTAATTTGAGACGGCCTCGTATCTAATGTGGAGTTATTCGGTGTTCTAAGATTCAAGTTTGGATTCTTCCATGTACCTAAAACAAAACACAATACAACTTTACTTTTTCTAATCCTTCTCGTTTCAATTATTACCTAAAATTCGATGTCCTAATAAATTTATAAGTCGAGTAACGACTATTGGAAAGCGAAGCTTTATCGCGTTGAATATTCCTTCGGGCAATTTTGCCAATTCCGAATCTCTAACTGCCATTACTGTTGTACTTCTTCTAGTGTGCGTTACCATTTCTACCTAAAAAAAAAATGTTAATTGTTCCCAAAATCAAATACTATACAGGGTGTGTCTCGACGATAGCATGTTAGACGAATAATGAGAACCATAAACTGATTCAGCTGAAAACTTGTAACTTTATACAAATGAACATGGTCTACTTACTGAAAATATTTTCATGCCGATGTCACTTCCGGTTATACCGGAAATTGAAACCAACTTTGTTATTTTAAATAAAATGCCCCAATTTTTAATTTATTTTCGGTTTCCGCGCAAAATTTTACGTCTTCAACTTACCAGGTTTGGCATACATATCTCCTACTATTATCAAGAAAAACAAATTATTTCAGGCCTCAGTAACAAAAATTTGAATCTACTGAAAAATTAATATTTCATGAAATATAAAAGGCAGATAAGCGAAATTTGTACAACGGACAGACATGGTATTGGACTATGTTTTCAGTATTAAACATTTGTGAAATTTATTTCTAGAGGAGGTCCGGGAGTAACGGTAGTTAAGAAAATTAAAACTGTCAAGGAGTCAATTTTTAAATTGCAAGTAAATTTTTTTATATTCTCATTCGATGCAGAATTTAATTACCTATCCGATGATATATCATGTTCCTATCCTAAACTGAATTACTTTCGTGTTATCTGATTTTTATCTACTTTATTTTCTTTCGCGTTATCTGCTATTTTCTACTTTTCTGGAGATGATGTAGTAAATTAATACTGTGCTTAACAATCTGTTTTGCTGCCTGTCATATGATCCTTCAATCAGTTGGCTAAAACAGATTACAAAGCACACTACTCTACATCATCTCCAAGAAAATTAGAAAAAAGCAGATAACACGAATATTATTCAGTATAGGTATAGCAATATAATATATATCAGCAGATGGGTAATCGAATGAGAATATAAAAAAACATAGATGCAATTAAAAAATTACTCTGACAATTTTAGTTTTCTAACTACCGTTACTCCCGGACCTCCCCTATAAATAAATTTAAAAAATGTCTAATACTGAAAACATACTCAATACAATTTCTAACCGTTGTACAAGTTTCGCTTATATGCCTTTTATGTTTCATGAAATATTAATTTTTCAGTATATTCAAATTTTCGTTGCTAACGCCTGAAATAATCTTTTTCTTAATAATGGTAAAAGATAGGTGCACCAAACCGGGTAGTAGAAGACGTAAAATGTTACGCAAAAAAATTTTGAGCATTGTAATTAAAATAACAAAGTTAATATCCACTTCCGGTATAACAGGAAGTTACACCGCCATGAAAATATTTTCAGCAAGTACATCATGTCCATTTGCATAGAATTACAAGTTTTCAGCTGAATCAGTTGTTTCGTTCTCATTATTCGTCTAACATGCTATCGTCGAGACACACCCTGTATATAAAAACTACTTCTACAAAAATCTACTTTTAAATTACTAACTTTTTTTGACGGAATCATGTAAAACAAAAAAAATTAGGTGAGTTTGTAATGACCAACATGTCACCCTCAAAAAGGACAAACAGGGCGAAAATTTTGAAAAACGATACGGTTTAAAATCGTTTTGCATTAGAACCAAATCCTAGATATTTAAATTTTAAAAATACAAGTTTAAATTTAAACATTATCCCAAATTATAATTATAAATCGCTAAATTATAGTTCAAAAAATGACACATAAAAATTGTTGAAAAAATTTAAGAAAATTTGACTTTTCGTAAATTTAAAAAAATTTACTTTCCTTTATCGTTTCGTTCTAATTTAAATTTGTTTTAATCAATTTAAGTGTAAACGGTATTGGTTAGTAGGTTACAGTTATTATACATTATTTCTTTAAAAACAATAGGTTCAAAAATGTGTCAAAAAAACAATACAACTTCAATTTCACTAAAAAACAACACCATCGACTAATATTAGTCGAGCCCAAAAAGGTCACGACTGGTTGGAAGAATAGTGGTTACTTAAATCATTGATTATAAAACTTTGGGCTTAAGGACTTACTATTCCAATCAAATCTCCTTTTCCGTATTCAGCTACTACTTCCTTTTTTCCGTTTTTGTGAGTAATTACCGAACGTAATCGTCCAGATAGTACGATAAAAGTGGAATCACTTTCATCGTCTTGTCTGTAAACAGCTCGTCCAGATTCAAGAAAGACCCAATCTAAAGCAAAATCGACTTGGCGAACGAACGGAGACAATCTTCTTACTACCGTATCAGCAATATACAATATAATACTAGGCTTCTCTTTCATTAAACTAAATTATTAATGGGAATTAAGATTAAACGCGCGAACGTATGATCACATACCTGTAAAATGTGTGTTTAGATATAAGGGCAAGACGAGTAAAATGTTTAGCACGAATATTGAAAAAACTGGCTTCCCCTGTTAAAACAGACATACCACCGACTATTTCACCCGAATGCGCTGTAAACATGTGAACTTCTTCATCCGAATCACTTAGGCGTTGCGACATTGCTAATGATCCCGATATGATGTAAACCAAAGCTGCATCCTAAAATTAACTATTTTTTAAACATGTATTTTGTATCGAACATACTATCCACATTAGTATTAAAAACCAACAATAATATTAAAATGTACGCTATAAATTAAACACATTAACATACCTTATTTGAATCTTCCTTCATTAAGTAAGTGCCAGCAGATACTTCCCTATACTCAACTTTCCCACTAAGTATAGCATCATTATCCAATCCCAAATCTCGCACAAAAACTTCTGTTGCAGATTGTATAAGAAACGGTATGTCGATACTTTCGACTGTAGATTGTCTCTTTGGTCGAGCGAAAGATGAGGAAGATTGTTGCAAATCGGGAGCCTAAAGGTACATATTTTTTCTTTATGTAATTATTAGTCATCACAAATATAAACGTACGACATTGCTTGACGGTTGGTCTAAATCGGGTACCATATCGGGAGTATTATTATAATTCGGCGATGATCTCGAATCTAAAAATGATTTACTACGACGGTGATTTGGAATCGGAATTGGTTTCGAATTTGTATGTGCGAGATCGATAGGAGGTTCCCAGTAGAATGCTTCAGTTTCATCGCGCCTTGAAGGTACTTCTTTGGTTTTAGAACGTACAGGAGAACTTAGAATAAATTGATTTTTGCTTGTTATTTTTAGAGCTCTGTTCAAAAAAATCAATAAATGTACACTAACAATAAATTAAAATAACAACATACTTGATTCATAAGTTCGGAACTAAGTCCTAGATATTGGTGTAAAGCAGTAAAAGTTACTCTTTGTAGTCTTATCATAATAACTTGCATGACTCTTATAAATATATCGGGATATTCTTGAAATATTTCTTGAAAGGCTGACATAGGAAGTTTGACAATTGTCGAATCTTCAATTGCTTTCGCAGATACTGTCCTGTAGGGGTTGGGGTGACCCTAAATGAAATTATTAGAATCTGATGGTATTTTTTAAAGTGTGACGTTACCGTAAGTACATCTGTAAAACTCAGTAAGGAAGTGACCGATTCGCCAGGTTTAACAACTTTTAAAGAGAGTGTCGACCCATCCGATGTTGTAATAAACACGTTTACTACACCACTTTGAACAACAAAAACGTTCTCATCAGGATCCCCAATTTTGAAAAGAAAAGAACCAGCCGGGATATTCATAATCTCGGTGTGTTTGCATAATTTTAAAAATACCGGTTTCTCAAAATGACCAAAAACCCTAATGCTCTGCAACATATAAAAAGCGTCTTTTGGCATTCGATCTTCGCTTAGAAGATCTTCTTCCAAATATTCAGCAGGTGGTTCTAAAACCTAAGCTTATTTGTAAAGTACACTTTTGAACAGAACTAGAAGCAACCTTCAGCTGTTCCATTTCATTTTCTTTACGTAGTTGTAAGAGTCTTCTTGCAAATCTCATAACCATTTTACGTTTTCTTCCAGAACCAGAGCTACGTACTTGACCTGATATGGATTTGACCTTTCTTAACATTTTTCTTCCGTAAAACAGTGCCTTGTCCCGTTTTCGGAAACGTGAAGTGGGTAACGAAGTCATTGCTTGTGTTGATGTAACTAAAACAACGTGTTTATTTTTTATGAGTTTACGTTAACCAATCGGTACCTCGCAAATGCCATTTTCGCAGATATATAAAGAATGCACTCAAGATAGATAACGCTATTGTAAGACAGAGTAGATAAATCGGCTAGAACAAAAAATGTGTTAATGTAATTGTAGGTTATCAATATAGTAAATAGATATGTCAATGTCAGAATGATTATATAAATTTGTCATAACAGCAAATTATGTATTACGAGAACTTGTACGAGACGAGAAAAAAAAATTATCAAAAAAACCGAATTGTCAAAATATAATGTATTTTTTGTAAAGAATTATTACATCAATGTGTCAATGCAATACTCGCATCTGCAAAATTTGACATTTTGTTTCAATCAATAACTAGTATTTACGGTTAAAATAAAACTACTCGAAATTTTCAGGTAACTGCTCAGACAAAGATGAAGAAAAATAATTTAAAACATAACAGTGAAGAAATTTCGAGTATAATTAATGAAATATCAATAAAACGTTATATTCATCTCCTGTAAAATCGTGGCTGACTCTATACTTGGTATTAATTGTATTGACACTGTCGATATATAGAAAACAAACGTTTCACGCAGAAATCCAGATCTCTCTGATACTAATACACAAGTAAGAGCGTAAAGAAGGTACTCCAAGTCGCGTTTTCTTATACAGGGTGTTCGGCAGAAGGGTGAACACAGAAAAATGACAGGTAGGTGGAGTCTTCTCCTATGTGCTCAGCCCATAAAATTTGACCTAGGCCCTACTTTGAGTTTTAACCGATTTAAAAAAAAAAAAGCCGACTTTCGCCTATAAACTTTCGTAAGTTTCCTTTTATTGACAAGTCTATCGATCTCTTCTAGTTTTTTTTTCATTGCAATGCAAAGTTCGTTTTCAAATAACTGTCTTACCTCTTTTCGTAGTTTAGAAGCTCCTATTTTTGTTAACCGGCATTCTTATAAAAAAATATTGATTACTTGAAGACCTACTATGTATCAAGATCAGAAAAAAAAATAATTGTTGCCAGACTTGTCAATAAAAAGGAAACTTATGGAAGTTTAAAGATGTGAAAGTGGCGAAAGTCGGCTTTTTTTTTAAAAATCGGGTAAAACCCAAAGTAGGGCCTATGTCAAATTTTATGGGCTGAGCACATAGGAGAAGACCCCACCTACCTGTCATTTTCCTGTGTTCACCCTTCTGCCGAACACCCTGTATATACCTATAAGTGCTAAGTGCTATAAAGTGTCGTAAAGACAGTTTAACAATGAATTTGATCCGTTGAAAAAAGAAGTATACGTGTAAGAATGTATGAAAGTAATTTGTAAAATCTAATTATAAAAATAGTGCCCAACACTTTTGTGTGTACGACTACTTATACCGTGTGTCCCGGAAAATCTGATTCATTCTGTTTAACATGGGGAATTTGAAAAGTCCGATTGATATGTCCCCAAAGTGTTTTTATGATATTTTTACAGAACACTTAACAAGTGTACTATAAAACGTTTTTCGTAATAATTTCTAAAATTTAACCAACCATATTAAAAATTAAACAATATTTCACAATATTTTAAAACGTACGAGAGTTCAAATCCCAGTCTTTTTTCTTTTTTTAGTTGTATTATTAGTACAGAGTTTAATTTCCATCGGTGTAGAGACATTATTAAAAGTTTTACTTTTTTACTTGAACTGGCAATGGATTTATTAGAATAATATTGAATTAGAGAGTTTTTTTGTGTTATAAAATTTAAAAAAAAATTACGTTTCTTTTGCGCATGCGTAATAACGTATGCGCATGCGCAGAAAATATTACGATATCCAAAAATTCCCTATTAAAAAATTAAATTAAATCATAATGTGAATATTCTAATAAATTCATTACTAGTTCAAGTAAAAAAATTAAAGCTTGTGCCTCTTTACCGGTAGAAATTAAACGCTGTTCGTTTAGATTTTAGAATAATAAAACTAAAAAAAAATCTGACTATGATTTGAACTCTTGTACCTACGTTTTGAAAGATTAAATATTTTTTCAAATATTTTTAATATGTTTGATTAAATTTTAAAATTATTACGCAAAACGTTTTCTAGTAGACAGTATTAAGTGTTTTGATAGAGAAAATATCCTGAAAACACTTTGGGGGCATATAAATAAAACTTTTCAAATTTCCCATGTTAATCAGAATGCTTCAGATTATCCGGGACACACGGTATATTTGAAACCTATGGAAGAGTATCTCAAAGGTCACAAAATCGTATATTAACTCGAAAGGCATTAATTCAATTAAGTTTTACGTCCCACAATTAATTTATTAACCTACGTAGTTGGTAATTATTAAGTTTAACAATTTGCTAAATTCTTAACTATGGCAAGTAATTACCCATACTCCCAAATTTGCAATAGAAATAAAGTATGATAATTCGTAATTTTGAGCTTATGTATAATATCAATTCTTTCAAATAATGCCATAAACTCACATACGTGAGTTATTATCCTCAATTAATAAACTTTAAAAAAACATATTCAAGAATTGGTTTAACAAAATTTCTTATAGATAAAAACTAAGTAAGGTCCCACTAAACCTAAAAACATTACATAAACGAAACTTTAACATCACAATGTTACATTGTAACGTTTCCATTTAAAGCAGTTCAAAGTTTATTAAATGTTGATATAACAGATTATGTCAAGGTAAAAATGTTAAGAATTGTTACATTAAAAAGTAACGTTGTGATAATGTTAATTTAACTGCTTTTTGTAAAATAACCAACGTTGTAACTATGTCAACTTAAAAAATTGTAACAACGTCTACAATAAAACGTAACTATTTTCATCTTATTGTTGGTAACTATTTATATTATCAACGTTGTTGAATCTTGTTTGCCAATTTTTTTAATCGGCACTTAGAATCTTACCGTCTCAACTGGATTCGAACCCGGTGGTTTAGTTTGTCATACTGACACGTGTACCGCTTGGCCCTCCCACTGATGGTACTGGTGCCACAGCGGTAGCATACCTATCATTAATTTAAATTTTCGAAAGTAATTTTGAGCAAATATAAATCAATTCAAAATAGTTACAAAACTCAAAGGCGTCTAAATACTTTATAAATTACCTAAAATTAAGTAAACATAAAATGTAACCTAAACGTCCGAAACACAATGTGCACGCAAATGTTATTACTCCACAATTATACATAAGATTAGGGAGTTACGCAACAGTTTCCAAACAGAAAATTTTAAATTTTTTTCACTTTTTCCGACCAATTAGAGCTAGTATGTACGTTATTATGGAGAAAAAAAAATATTTTACCTTGTGGACAAACGGCTGGGAGGAGATTGCATCGTTTCTCTCAAAATTTTGTTAAGTAATGTAACGCTGTTACACATTTTTTTAATCTGTCGAGTTCTACGCAAAAAGTTTGTTTATACTATATTGCACAAAAAAATAACTTACTGTAATGTTGTAGTAATAATGTTTAACACATGTTCAACTTATTATATTTTTGTAATGTTATTTACATGTTCAAATATTCTTTTCATAAACAATGTTGATGTGATGTAGAACCAATGTTAAAATGAAATGTTAATTTGTTACTTAGTTCAAATGTTACAAAACATTGTTTTAATGTTCCTTGTTTAGTGGGGTAAAAAGTTTTGATTACACGATACATTATGTTTTCACTTTACAGTTAACTCATAAATGAGAGTTAATGCGATTTATTAATATAACATGATATTCAATTAAACTAATGATCATTAAACAAAACTGAAATCACTTTTTACTTCTAACAATAAGAAAAATTAAACCATAGTATTTCTTAGTGTTCTTTAATTAATTTAAACGATATTAAGTGAAGAGTAATTAATAATATAAAGAGAGTCTCACAAAATCGACATAATAATATGCACAAATAATTCATCCAAAGAAATAAACAAACAAATAATTAAAAATTAATTACCCAATAGTACATTGTTGACGTTGGTCGGAATACGAACCATAAAATTACTAATTTCACTAGCGTGTAGAATCACTATTAATTTGGTCGTTATTGTTAAATTTTAAGAAAGATTCGTGAGCAGCACTACAATATTGAGTACTAGAAAGAACGCGTAGACAATGTAATACGAAAACCAATTACATTGATCAAACAATGCGATTATAAACACTGACTACGTACTTACTTAGCTATGTTACATTATACAAGTAAACAAGGACAAATCAAATAAAAAAAAACACACAAATTACGTCAAAATAAATTGGTACAGTGCAATGTAATCAGTAAATGACGAATATATTATATTGTCTAACATAAACTTTAAAGTACATGACTAAGATTTCACAATCAATTACTCTACATTGATCCTTATAACAAAGTGCAAATGCCTACGTGTTCATTAACTGATAACAAAATAAAAACAATGGATGAATGACACATAAGGTAGAGAAACGTTACCTTTGTTCGTTTTTCCTATATGTAACTCCTTGTTATAAGTGACATAGAAAGTGTGGTACAACCTATTATGTATGTGATATATTAACAAGAAAAAATAAAAATCATTGAAACATTTTTGTATATAGTTTCTAAATTATACAGTAAATAAATAGAAAAGTGCCATTCGCTTTTCATAGTGTGGAATAGTTTTGATTTTGAAATTAAAAAAAAAACGTATGAACAACAAATTAAATTAAGCATTGATGAAACATTCACTAACGGTAATAAAATTTTCCTCCTCATTGAAATTAAAATTTATTTTTTTTCTAATTACATAGGTATATAGCCAAAATTGTTGCGCCTAATGTTGTAATATAATTTCGAAAGTTAGTTAATTTATGATCTTAACTAATTCACCCGTACGAACCGAAACCTTAAATCGAACTATAAGAAAAAGAAAACCATCAATTCGATTAAAATTAAAGATAGATTAATTATTCACGTATATCGACAAACATTCTCTACAAAATTATAAAATATTATTGTAAGAACTTAAAAATTTTCTATTTAGCGAAACATTTTGGTTCTAAAGGCGAAGTGCAAGGACGTTTAGAGAGTTTAGAGATAAATGATTTATAATACCATTACATAATAATTAGCTTTATAACAATAAATATCTTGCATTATTAAAAACTATATTCGCTTTTAATTCTTAAGCAATAAGAAATAAAGGAACAGAATATTCAAAATAATAATACTGAGTGGGGATGTGAGAGAGACTCGGAGGTTGAAATTGTATACATCGGGCGGATATACGGTCATAGGTTTTGAGCAAACCAGTTTCAAATTTTCATACACTTACCTCCTAGATAGAAGGATGAGAGACTTTTGACAAAATAGAAAGCAGAAAAATTCAACTTGATTTTATAGTTTAGATAGATAGATATTATATAGTTCAGCATAATCTAGGAAGAAACTTCTCAAGGAGTTTGTATTGAAATGCGTTGCCGATGATGTGTTAAATAAGAGGAAGGGAAGGAAGTTCCAACGACGGATTTTTAAAAAAACAGAGAAATTGGAACTTGTCAGAGAGCTGAAGCATGATCCTGAGTATCACCACTGATATTTCACGTACCTCTTTCTGTCATTATTATTACAACCAGATGCAGAACATGTTCTTTTCTTGGATATGATGAAAAAGGACACCTTTGACCTTCTATCTGATCTTGTCAGCTCGCAAGTAACAAGAACCACAAACCACCGGCTTCCTAACAGTCAACTAGAAAAGCTCTCTGGAATTCTTAGGTAAAGTCTTGTACAAAAATTGGGGCAAATTATATACAATTTTCCTTTGAATTAGATATCTTGCGACGGGAAATATCCAGATTAGTATCGCCCTCAGCTTCCGTATTTCCACATCAAGAATGTTGGTTATCTTAAGGGAAACAATGATGGCCATTCTCCAACTCCGAGTACTACAACTACAAGCACTTTCATTCCATAGTACTCCTAGCATCGGTGGATACGTCCTATAAATTTATTGCCGTTGACAAACTACTGATTAACTATACTTAGATAACTAAATTTTCAGTTTTTATTATTTTATATCACCCTTAAATTTGATGCTTAACTTACTTCGTTCCCAAACTTTCAGTTCTTAAATTTATTTCCGTCACTTTCAAGTCAATATTTAAATCGATGAAACGCACCGTTGTTATTAGTGTCTTTATTTCCCCAACTTTATTTATTCAAATTTCGTTTATAATTTTACATGATTGGTGTATTTTAGTCGTTAATTCATTTTATTTCAACTACCGAGTTTTTCTCTTTATTACATGTCGACTCGTTCGGATCTTTTTACGACTGACTATGGCATCTTTCTTTGTACTTGAATTGGTGTTTTTATCCTTGACATTTGCTCTGAACGTTTTCACACCACGCATAATTTAATTTTTCATACGTACACTTTGCAAACATTGCGTGTCTCGTTACTTAAGAAATATCTTTTACATTCCTCAGATCCAACAGTTGTTTGTATCACCGCAAATGAGTTGCATAAACAACAGCTCTATTTTACACTTACCACTAAAATATCCGCGTACAAACTCTGTATGCACGAATAAATGTAATTGCTTCCTTAAATAGATTAGGTTTTAGAAGTTTTAAACTGTAATTACCTTAATTTTACGTTTGATTTGAATAGAACATTTACTATAAATCTAATTATTACTCAAATTTTAGATTCTAATTTTTTTTGTTTAAAATAACTCTTTCAGCGCAATATGAATGCTAAAGTGGGTAAGGGTTAGCGTATTTAAATTTTGGTGGTTTTCCTAAACCTAACATGCTTTGCCAAGACGAACTAATCCACAATTGCATAACGGCTGTAATATGTTTAGCACTTCATTGAGAGTTTCATCCTGCGTATCCGTACCTTGGAAACAAAATTTTGGGTACATAAATTTGTCTCTGAGTCAATTTTAAAATTTTAATGTATCAAGATTTCCGTTACAAATATTCGGAGAGGTTACTACATTAAAAGTTGTAGGACTTGACATGGCTTAACCTAACTATGCTCTGTACAATAAGAACACTTAAGCAATGTTTTTATACTTTGGCAAAGAGTAAAACTATTTGATCAAACTGACAGGTATGCTTACCTATTATTTTTCCCAAATCTAGCCAGAAAAATGTCTATTGTTGGAAAGGAGAGAAAAGTCTGATTTTCCGGATACTAGTTTATCTACAAAAATGTTTATTTAAGTGTCCCTATCATATCTGAAAATTAAGAATAGTTGTTCCGAGACACCCTGTTTATGTTTGCCTTTTATTCCTGCGCAATAAATTTTTCTAGCTAGAAAATACAAGGTTTTTGATGTTTGACCGCAAAATGACGTCTTTCCACGTTACATGAACAAGATTCAAAATTAACTTTAACATTATAACACCTATAAAACACTAGTGTTTTATATTCCATAAAACATTAGTGTTTTGTAATATATAAAATTCAAGAAAAATTTGCAGAAAATTTAGTAATTATTTATTAACATTAATATTAACATTCACGTTAACATCAAAAATAAACTTATTTGCAATATCAGGATTTACATTTACACAAACCACATTTGAGGAAGACTGCATCGCGGAGATCTCTTGCATTGTGCTGGAATTTCTTGAATTTTTCTAGCAATATCGATTTTATTTGACTCGCTTTCTTCTATATACCCCTCAACAACACTAGATGACCTCCACGCCTGTGCCTCTTAAGAGTGAGAATATCACCACCAGCATTAGCCAACAGAGTCGCCGAAGAACGGCGCATACTATGGCCCGTGTAGGATTTACCGTCTAGAAGTTTTAAGAAAGAAGTAATCTGTGAGGGGATTCTGGAAATAGTGTTGATTCCCTCAGGTTGTAAGGTGCACTTTGAATTTATATATCGCAAAAAAATCTTCCCTGCGAAATAGTACTTTTATGACGTAGGCGTATGTATTTCTTGCATATCTCCATAACATTAACAGAGAATCCTTCGTCTAATACAGTGAAACTTCTTGACATATTGGTCTTTGTTTCTGGGATGGACACGTAGATAAAAGATCCTTTATCTTTCACATGTTCAATATTTAAGTTTACCAGTTCATTGCATCGTAAACCTCCACAAACACTCATTATGACAGCAACCTAAAATTATTTAAAATAATTAAGATACCAATACAAAAGAAAAGAAAATTGGTTGTACCTTCATCATTAAGTACTTTTCATCAGATGCTGTTTGCAAAAATTGTCCGATGTGTCCCCTCTCAAGCACTTTTGCCTTGTGGTTTTTTGATTGGCTCTTGAGATAAGCAATTAATTTGCCGTATTTTGATATGTCAATATTTCTATGCACGTTCAAAGTTGCTCTTAACATTGAATATTTCGTCCACACCGACGAGGAGGCAAACTTAAATAAGCCAACAGGACGTCCTCGTTTATGATGTTTGCACCTCTTTTCTCTCTCCATTCATTAAAGGTAGCAAATTCTTTTATGTATGCATCTTTAGATTTGGCCGGCAACAGTTGCAGGGTTACTTCTTCAGCTTCTGCTTTAATTTCTACTGGCAAAGAATCACTTTCTGACATTTTTTAAAACGACGCCCACAAACGATTTCTAATTTTTTCACAAATATTGTTTTAATAAACAAGCATCCTAGCAACTAATAATGCAAAGCCGCCCAAAGTTTCACTAAATTTTCTAATATTTGCTATTACATTGAAATTTTAGAACTGCCAGATTACTTATTTTCAATTAAATTGGTTTGATTGTGGATAAAATCTTGTATTGCATTCGTGTTTTAGTGGCATATTATCTCTTTAAGAAAATTAAATGCTCGAACTTCGTTCTCGCGATTAAAAATTCTTGCGTGGATAATCTGCCTACTAAAACACATATACAATAAATAGCTATTACATGATTTTCTAATTCACTCACAAAACTACTCTTTTGTGAGACATCTCGATCGACTAAATCGAATTGTTACAATGATTAGTAGCATTTTAGTTGTTCAAAATTTAAATTCGAAATTACAGAAAGAATAATAAATGATAAACCGTAATTCCGTAGGAATTTCTAGCTATTGATTCCCTTTTTTATAAGTGAAATATCGGTATAAATTATTAAAGAATATTGAATATAACATTAAATATTTTCGTATTTTGTAGATCGTTAATGCTTTAGACATAGAAAATTAGTTTTCTGTGACCAATTCAATAGGCTTGACATTTTCATTATGGCAGAGTCATAAACAAGTAGTGTTATGTGGAAACTCCACGTTTAACAGAATATTTAGTCGTTGTTTTAATTTAATTTAAAATAACATTTTGATAAGATATTGTTAATGTATTCGGATGTTCAATGTAATTCAAACGAGAAACTATTTCTAACTCATTCGAGATATAAATCTAGTTTTAAAAACCGCAAATTAGTACGTAACCTAGATAAACAACTCAACAATTAAGTCAATAATAATGTTAGAAGCTTATTATCGTGACAAAGCTTATTATTCCCAAGAAATTGTATTTTTCAACACAACAAATAAAATGGAAGTTCCGTGTAAATTATGATATGTACTTTAAAATGATGTCCTTGTATTTCCATTAATAAGGTTCATAAATAAGTGGCCAAATAAGAATGAGATATCATTAGAAAGCGTAGAAGTTAGAATGTTGGTTAAGTTATGAAAAAGTTGGACAATTTAAATACCTACATTTTTTAAATTTTCAAATGTAAGTACGTGGTACCTATATCACTTGCAATCACAAGTTGTTGTTTTTAATCTTCCGGTAAGAGTTAATTTGCTAGGATGTAGTATCTATGGAGCATTTTATTGGAAGAGAGAAAAAGAAACTATAAAGCAACCACTGTGTGGCAACCCTTTCACTAATGGGTGCTTCTTCAGGTCACTGATATAAGATATGAGTTTGTAGACTTATATCCTATGAAAAATATATAATTCTACAAACTCATTTTTTCTAGCACCTTTCGGATGTTTCAAAGATTCTCCGAAAAAAAAACTGGCAATAGACAAAAATAAATAAATAGCTTAGTCCTCTACATGTTCTAAAAGTTCCGTCAAAAGTGAGTTACTGAAAGACATTTCGAGTACTTGTTTTAAAGAATTGATACATACTAAAAAATTTTTTTATTCGATTGTATCATTTCTCGGTTTGAATCGCTTGACGAAAACTTGATCTTTTCATTAAACATTGTGGTAGATAAGGCAACGTATTATTCGTCCTAGACCGAAAAATATTTTTCGGTTGACAAAAATTATTAAAATAACTAAATTTGTTTATTTCTATATTATTTGAAACATTAACTAATTAACAAGAAGAGCCAATATTTTATTTTTCGTCCTTATAATATAAAATACTAGGTCTATCCGGTAACCACCACATTCATTAATAAATAATTGTGTGAAAGGAAACTTTAAATATACAGAATAAAAAAAGTCAAACAGCAGAAGGTAAACAATATGAGCTTAAAAGTTAGAAATATATTTTTTATTTAAATGTATTATTTTTCTTCAAGTGTTTATTGCTGGTTTTCATGAGTTAATCTCAAATCTTCTAGAATCTCGAGTGTTATAGTGACTTTTTATTCTCGATGAATTAGGTTGGTACTTTGCTGTCACGTTCATAATAATATGACTAACCGAGGTACCGACCTAAATAGTTGTGAAAACAAAAGAACTGTTGCTTTTAATGTTTTAATAATGAATGATACAAGAGTGTAATGACCCTTGCGGTAGTACAAACGTGCATAATACTCTTAAGTCATACATTTGTATCATAAATAACTATTTCATAATTACATGTGAAGAGAAGCTCTTGGAGGACCTCTTGTGAGAACCTTGATAAAAAAGGTATCCAAGAAAATATAGGTGCACTTAAACTTGAAGATGGCACCTTAACATTAACCTTCCAGGAAACTGTAGAAGCTCTGATCACAAAACATTTTCCAGGGTGCATAGCAGATGGAGAAACGAGAGTGTACAATAGATCCATAAGGAGCAGAGCAGAGATAGTGTTCCCGGCACTCATTCAACAAGGGCAGGACATCACCAGCAACGCTGATCAAAATATTTAGATCTAGTTTGCTATATAGCCATGTTCCTCAACTATGAAGAGAATTAAGGGTCATATTTCAACACAAACGGGGCGTAAAACCCTTAGATGGTCCAAAGTCATATCGTCCAATACGTCTCTCGTCGTTTATGCTTAAAATAGTGAAGAAACTAGTGGACCAATATATCAGGACGGAGGCCTATCAGAAAGGCAAATCAACGATATTAGCTTTACATGAGATTGTAAAACCATAGAGGGAACACATGAGTCAAAAATAAATAGTCCTATCAGTCTTTATGGACATAGAGGGCGCTTTTGACAACGCCGCCTATGACTCTATGACCCAGTCTCTCAGGAAAAGAGGGATTCACGAATTTATCATTCAATAGATAAATAACATGCATTGGTAGCGCTAACCATGTGGTAGGCACTACAAGAGGTTGCCCACAAGGAGGATTCATATCCCCACTACTGTAGTCGCTGGTAGTGAATGAACTACTGAACGTCCTGAGTAGAGAGAGGGATAATGTTTTTGGTTCTTGATGACATAACCATAACGGTGAGGGGACAGCATGACTCCATTATCGAGGAGAGAATGCAAAATGCCATTAAACTAACACGCAAAATATTCCAAGTATGCAGTTAAATGGAATCACTATTCCCATCTCTAAGGATGTAAAATACCTGGGCGTGACACTAGACCAAAAATTAACGTGAGAGAGTCACCTGACAAAAATTACCCAAGCCATTAAAACTTTATGGTCATGTCGCCAAATGGTTGGCAAAACGTGGGATTTAAACCCCAGGACAACTAACTGGATCTACAAGCAAGCCCTCAGACCTGCAGTCCTTTATGCGTCCGCATGGTGGAGGAAAATAGACCAAAGTACCGCGCAAGTAAAGTTGGTAAAGGTGCAAAGGCTTGCATGTATGCTCACCATATGTGCCATGAAAAATACACCTACCGCCACGATGGAGACTCTTCTCAGTCTGGATCCTCTACCGGTAGCAATTAAAAAGGAAGTATGAAGCAAATCCTCAAATTACATGAGGTATACCAATTTAAAGAAGGCAACCTCAAAGGAATTCTTAGAGCCACTCCTTTATTGGGTATGGCTGCAGTAAGCGACCAGACGAACCCTAAAATGATCTTTGATTATAAATACAATGTTCGGTTCCCCACTAGAGAAGAGTGGACAGGAGGTACAGACTGCGTGCCCGGATTATCCAAAATGTGATAGGTACCAGCAAGCAAAGCTAGGGCAGCAAAACCTTTTACAGGGCCATCTCCTATGTACAACTTTAGCCATATAGATTACCAGGTTATTATCAACTGGACCAACAAACACCACTGACCGGGGCAAAGACATATGAGACGAATGTCCATCAAGACAACAAAATAATAGGTCTCGAAATATTGTTTTTATTTAACCATATATTTGCCATATACTCATAACTAATTCATGAGTCATCCATCCATTAGGAGATTTACCCATTGCCCATTCCCTTGAAGAAGTCTCAGCAATGTGTTGAAGAATTCCGAAGAATTCGAAACACTGCTATTGGAGGCGCCATGCGTCCCTGTGCATTAGCTGTTATTAGTGCTGTAATATTTAATTTCTCATCGTTTCCAGTTACTGTGTAGATAGTTTTACAACCCTTTTCAGCTAAAGCTTACCCTAGTTGTGGATTTAAAAAAAAAAGCAGTGTCATCTGCATTAAACACCCGGGATGGGTCTTCCAGAATATGTTGTCTATGATTTTCTGTTAGATAAGAATGCACCTCAGTAAACCAGTGTTCAATATTGTCTTGTGACACAGCTCTCCTCATTGATGTTAAATTTTGGCTCATTCTAAAAGTCGGGTTAGAATATCTGCCTTGAATCAATTTAAACCATTTTTTTCCTGGTCCAGACTTCCCCTTGAAAGTGACATTTAAATCTTTGGCTAATTTGAGTACACTTTTACTCCAAATAAGACATGTTATTTTTTCTTCAATCGTCGTTTACATATGAGAAGTTGTTATAGATTTAATGGAAGTTATATTCTTTACCGACATGCACTGAAAAATTCTTATTGTTTAGCAATTAACTTTTTCGTCCACCGAAAGCGACAGAAAAACTTTTTCCACGACATACTTACAAAACGGACGTTTCTTCTCTACAAATCGTGAGGAAAATTGGTTTTTCCTCACTAACGAAGAAAATAATGTCGTGTTACAAAAATGCCTCTTTAAAAAAAATGTAAGAATGTGTTTATTAGAACTATATGCGCCTATATGTACTTAGTTAAACAATTTAATTTAGTATTCAATCAGGTTTGTTTAATTTAATATCACCACACTATACAGGTTTATACTGATCTTCTAGGGCACCATACATAATACTTACATCACAATACAATATTTAAAATGTACCATACGAATAAATAAATAAATTTAATATCTTATATTTCGGCTCTTAAAAATTGCTACCCTACATTTATTGGTTAGAATTATGCGGCTGCGCTATGACAGATTGAGACCACACCGATACTACAGAATACTGTAGCGAGACTATTAGGGCCCACCTATTATCAAGTTTTGCTTTTACGTACGAAAATGTGACGAAATTCTGTAACAATAAGTTACGTTCACAATAAATAGTACTTCTTTCATTAGGTTGTTTTTTGGGGAATGTCGTGGAAAAAATGTTGTATCTAACACTAACACTTGTTGGACAAATAACTATTACATCCAAAATGTATTCAACCGTTTCAGAAATTAATCCTTTCGGAGAAACAGGCAGACATAATTTACTGCAGTATGCACTACCGTCTACCTTTCAATAAAACTCGTGTCAAAATCTATTCAGCCTTGAGGAAGACTAGCTCTGACAAGCATACAGACAGAGCGATAGATAAATAAAATAGCTTATATTTCTATTCCAAAAGTACTCTACCGTTCAATAAAATTACTGTAAAGTCTATTCAGCTGTTTCGTAGATTAACCTTGATAAATATAAAGAAAGGTAGACAATTTTTGAATCAATTTTTTGTTTTCAGTAACATACAATAAACATATTTTATTTAAAACTAAAATCTTCCGAAATTATAGACATATACCCCAATTTTATTTATTAATATAGCTTTAGCTTTAGTGTAGTAAACACCTAGCGGTGCCTTTAAAGTAATAATTACAAAAATTTGACCTTGGAGTCATTTTATTCGGTTTCAAACGCAGATTGGGACTAGTTGTATTAAGAGATTTCTATCTATGTTTAAATGTCATAATTATATTTCTAATAACATGAACTAAAACAATGTAAATCAATTCACAAAATTTCATGTACAATAATTAAATATTAAAATCGATTATTAAAATTAGAACTCCTGTATTATTGGTTAATTATAGAGTGCTTTATTATTAGACCTAAGCAAAGCTTTTGATTGTGTTTCGCATAAAATTCTATTAGAAAAACCGCAGAGGTATAAAATTGAAAATAGTGCTCTAAAATTTATAAGATCTTATTTTACAAACAGGCAACAGTATGTAGAAATAAATCACGTTAAATCCTGTACACTACCAATAAATCGAGGTGTCCTCAAGGATCAGTTTTGGGACCTTTATTTTCCTAGTTTTTATTAATGATTTAGACAGCTCTGTTTTTTCCGATAAATTTATTTTATTTGCCGATGACATAACGTCAATAAACAAAGATGTTGACATAGACCAACTACGGAAAAAAGTAAGCAATAGTAAATTACAGATAAACAAATGGTTAAAATATAATGAATTAGTTTTAAACGAGTCCAAGACGCAAACTATAATTTTTAGTACTAGAGACATTGGAAGCCATCAAAACCTAAATAAATGTAAACTCTTAGGAGTATACTTTGAACCAAATCTCACTTGGTTTAATCACTGCGATGAACTTGCCAAACATTTATCTTCGTTAATCTTTTTATTTAGAAATATAAATGCCTCACAAAAAGTAATGCTGTGCGCATACTACTCACTATTCTACTCAAAAATGATTTATGGTATTTTACTATGGGGGCACTTCTGCAATGCGCATATTTGCTCTACAAAGAAAGATAGTTAGAGTATTGAGTGGTGCCAAATATCACGATGACACTATGCCTTTATTTAAACGTTTAAATTTACTGACGCTTCCTGCAGTGTATATTCTGCATGCCTTACTTTATGTAAAACAAAATCAGCAACAATATGAAACTATACAAAATATTCATTCTCATAACACACGATCAAACCGTAATCTGGATCAACCTTACACTCGTCTTAAAAAAACCCAACAAGCGACTAATTTCTATGGAATAAAGTTTTACAACCATCTACCGGAAACTATAAAAGCACTAGAGATAAAGCAATTTAAAGCAGCAATTAAAAAGTACCTCATTATCAATACGCCTTTTTCTGTATTAGATTTTCTAAATTTTACCTTTTGAAGGTCTTCTATGTTCTAATGTTGACGAATGTAAAATACTTATATTATTAACATGAATAAACTAAACTAAAACTAAACCCCAACGCTTGTTAGGCCTTCGAGAAGAGCGTTCGGAAAGTTTTATTTCATTAAAAACCCCTGTTCTATTTTGCTACCAACGTTTGGGCGCAGAGTGCGACCTCTATTAAGGCATCTGAAAGAGTCGAACGCAGATGAACGAACCAAAAAAAATGCATTCATTTGGGTTCGACCATTAACATACCCAATTGTTTCAGATGCTTTGATAAAGGTCGCACTCTGCGACCAAAACGTCGGAAGCAAAATAGAACGGGGGTTGTTGAAATAAAATTCTACGAACGCACTTCTCAAAAGAACCAACTGGTGTTGGGGTTCTATAAGTAAATCTTAAATTGCTTACACAACAGTTTGTTTCAAAACTAAAATGCATCTAAACGGTGTGCGATAGATAAGCAAATAATTCTTGAAGTTATAAATTTCAAACAAATGTAAATAATATATCAAATAAAATACCGTGTGAGCGACATCTATTAAAAAATACTTTGATACAATGATGAAGAAATCTCTATGAAAAGATGGTATAATCAAGACATACGTTTAGTGAATATTAAACCATAGGAAAGTTACCAATGAGTCATATACAAATTAAACGCGGCTCGAGTATAGTTTAGTACACCCAGCTACGCTGTTGTGTGTTTATTATGCTGTGATAGATCACGATGCTCTCCTACTATCTACTAAATCAAGTTTATCTGAAATTGAATTTAGTGTAGAGAAAAAATTACGTGTTCAAATTTTCTCCACATTTGAATTATTATACATAATTAATTTTATGACAGCATTAGTTCCAATTATATTATATTACTTCTAATGGTTAGTTTCATCCTATCATCTGGCTCCAGAAAGTAAGGGTAGTTGGTAACATTAAGTGGTTGATAAAAATGAACGAAGTAGTGCGTCACAAAACTCCACATCAAAACCGATAAGTACATTGTAGAACAAATTGTTTAAATAAATGGGAAATATAAAATGTCAAAAAAAGTGCATTCTTTTTCTATTTTGATTTCGAAACTGTTACGTAACTCTACATGATGCGTTAATCACCACAATTTCCTCACAATTCTATTGTAGTTGAAGCTATAACAAAATATATAGTTGAAAGTAGTTTGAATAAAAGTTTCCCAAATCATAATTTTAAAATTAATTTGTAAGATAATGAATATATCTCGGGATGTATTGTTTGGTTAGCCGCTAATTCAATTTTTTTATAGAAACCCTGTATATTATTGCAGTTTTCAATTACAAATTAAACTAGTAGAAAGGGCTGACACCTTTCCAGGCTGGTAGCAACATGTAAGCAAATAAAATTTAAAAAATTTAAAAAAAAATTTTTTTAAATAAGAGAAAAAAATTAAGAGAAAAAATTAGAAGAAAAAGTTAGGAAAAAAAAATGAGAAAAAAATAAAAGAAAACAATGAGGAAAAAAAAATTATATGAAGAAAATGAGGGAGAAAAAATGAAGAAAAAAAATAAGGAGAAAATTTGTTATCCACCATGTGCTGGCAGTGCAGGTACCATGCCACCGGTATCATAAGATGCGAGTTGTCATAACGAACAACATTGGTTTGAGTCATGAAGCACAAAAATTGAATTGTAAGGTAATAATTTGCCTCCAAAAACCTGTTTTGGACATGATTGTGGTGGGGTTACGACAGGAAGGGTGCGTCGTACCATGCCAAATTTCTAATCAGCTCTTTCTTGTGGTAGACCAGACCTACTGTGAAAAAATCAAGGTTCTAGATGCTTTCTGTGAGGTGTTATCGCGCGTACTAACTTGCAGACTTGCTTGTTTACAGACATAGGTTTTTCGGATTTTCTGGATCACAGAAATGAGCTATCGGTAAACGGTTTTTACCAAAAGACGTGGAATTCCGAAACCAATAATCTTACAGCGAGGTATTTTTCAGTTGGGTGGATGGTTGGGTCAGAAAATGTGAAAAAGTGGTTTTGTCATCTGGACGATTATAAGTTGGTAGCAACTTGATGTTGCCACCATAATAAAGCAGTTCAATGCATTTTGATACTAGATGTTGAAGTGTTTTAAAGGAATACACCGTTATTAACAATAAAAATATCAGGTTGTGGGTTTTAACAATTCACGATTCACAAAAATTATGTCTTAATCAAATTTACTGAAACTGTTTTTTTCTATTAACATCTAATTTACTGCATCCTGCACATTGAACAGACACATTAAAAAGTTATATATTGTTTGTTTAAAAAGCACAATTGTGGGTTTGAATTATGGTTGTAATTAACTTTTTTCAATTGAGTGTAATAAAAAATTTTTTATTACACGCAAAAGCGTTGAATAATATTTTAGCAGCGCACTCTATATAAGTTACTATATTCAGCAAATAAATTTTTTACATTTACTAGAATAATAAAGCAATTGGAAAAAATATTGTATTAAATTCGTTATATAAGGAGTCTATTGTTCAACTCGTCAAAGTCCTCTCATTGAACAATAGACTGCTTATACAACTAAATTAATAATATACTATTTTTCACAAAATCCAAAATCACTCTAATCTGGAAAGTAGACTCATTTTTATATAAATTTTTATTTCATTAGCATATTTGTTCTGAACGATCGTAATAGAAAATATTGTAAAATTTCTTCATCTAGTAATGGCATAGAGTACCTACCTAATCCATCCAATTAATTAAATTTTCCCTTCGGTTATCAATATAAACAGGGAGAAGATAACATAAATACCATTTATACCACATACAATGCATAATAAAACTTGAACCAAATAATGTTGTTGTGCCAAATATGTTATCGAACAGTAGATTAAAGTAAAAGGCCTTGTGTATGACACCTAAAGGGTAAATGTTTTCTATCAGAAATAGCTGGCGTTTTCAATGACACTAGTTTATAAATAGTAGCACTTAAAAACAGTGTTGTTTATTGATACTTAATTACCTAATGATGTGCTTGAAATTGACAAATACTCAATGTTACAGTTTAATAATATTTGCAAAACAATTTTAGAGCAAAGGTTTTGTTACAAACCATATCCGACTGTTCGTAGTGGATCTCCGAGTTTAAATAATAATTTTTGAAATTTCAAGCACAAATCATTAGAAACTTAAACATGTAATTGGAGGTACATATACATAATTACGTAACATAAAAGGTGCGTTAAAAAAATAATGTTTACCTTGAATTGTAAAATGCAACCAACTTACTTCGTAAGATTGAATAATTTTGGTGTACAAACTTCCTACCCAAGACGATTTTATAAAATGACCAAATCCTTCATGACAATCGTTCACTAAATTCTGCACTTCCATTTTTTTCTAACATCAAAATAATACATTTTTATGTAAAACTTGGCGTGACATTTCATAACAAACTAAAAATGACAAATATGAGCACGAGGATCAATAACGTCAGTCAGTGGCGTAGATTTTACTGGCGCACTCTCGCTTTCGTAAACTCGTTTATCAAATCAGCGCCATCTTCATTAATTTTATCAGGATAAATTTTTATGATGTTTGTTGACAATAAGTATAACAAATAGATTATTTTTCTATTGAACAAACAATATTTGATCAAACAATCTTAGAATTAAATTTACATATATTTTAGAATAAACTAAGAAATGCCAACAGTTAATTGTAACGACTGTGAATGTATAAGGTGCATTATCGTTATCAGGAGCGATAACTTTAAATGCTTAAACACGCGTGTCGTTAACATGCCATAGCATAGTAGCATACACGCAGTAGCATACAGGCAACCAAAGAACACCTGGTGTGCATTTCGCTCTTATTATGAGCTAATCAGAGGTGTATACTTAAGTCCGGTATAGAACTGTACAAGAAGACGGTTGGTCTTTTAAACTCTCGTGGAGCAAATGCATGTCTTGGGGACATCTCGTGTATAAAAAACACGGACAAATAGTATAAACTAAGAAATGCCAACCGTTAACTGTAACGACTGTGAATGTTCATACCTGGGGACAAAATTATGAACCATATTTATCTTCTTTATTTTTTTTTGCTAGAGATATCTCTTGGATGTATCTTCCTACAAGTTGGCGCAATTCGCCTACAACGCAGCTGCTGCAAAGTATTGATATATAGCAAACGACTTTCGTCCTTGACACTTTTCTGCCGCATTTAGATTCCAGCCAACTTGATGTATACTGAAAATATAACAAACCCCATTAGATAACAAGTAACCCGACTCGAAAGCTAAGTTGATCTAGTATTTTTTCTCACGCGTTTATTTTTAAAAACTTCCATAACTACAATTGCATGCGTACTATGTTGAAAACCGATCGTTAACAAACCGTAATTAATTAGTAGTTTTGCGCCGTTTTGTGATAATTTTTGTGCTCGAGTGGTCTCTCGACGAATTATTTTCACGTTTGTTAACGCCAGTATTTCAGTACTAGCGTTAAATCGTCAACGTAATTTATTTAGTATTAAATTTGCGTTCGCATGAGACGAGGATTACTTGTACGGCTTTGCCGCAGTATATTTTTCTGCCAGATACTAGTTAATTTATATGTGATACGATCTGTATTCTTTACATACTAGTAGTTTTTTCTTACTTATATTAAGATTTTCCAGTCTAAAAATAAACAAACTGCTACCACTAATCATTGCCATGGTTCAATTACAAAAATTTTTCCCATTTGTTGCAAACTCTTTGCCGTTCACTGTATATTAGTTTCTCTTTTTTTCCTTTTAATAACACTCTGTAATGCTCCCCACATTTTTTCCATCTACGTCATTTACCAGCCAATTACAATTTTCCTCCTTTCGTTAATAAATTCACATACATGTCGTTCATTTTTATATCCTCTATCTGATGTTCTTATTCCCTTTATAATTTTCCTTTCTCTTTATACCTTCTTTTAAATCTTTCTCTTATCTCATTGTACTTTTAAAATCTATCTTTTCTTATTCCATTTTTTTCTCCATTGTCTCTTTTCTGTTTTATTTTAATCAGATTCTTTGGCTCGGGAGAGCCTTCAGCGCTGCCTGATGTCTAACATAATATACAGTGTGTCCCCGAATACTTGATCATCTCTTCAAAAAGAGAAAAATATTCGAATTGAATTTTGAGCTTCTAGGATCAGCCCTGCTTGATTGGAAACTAATTTGTGACATAATTTTAGTTTCAAAAACGTTTTTTGCAAAACATTATAGTTTATTTGTTTATTCGTATGGTACATTTTAATATTGTATTGTGATGTGGGTAATGTATGGTGCCCCAGAAGATCAAAATAAACCTGTATAGTGTGGTGACGAAACCGTGTGCAATTGTGGATTGGTTCGTCTTGGCGAAGCATTTTGATTCAAGGTTTAGGAAAACCACTAACACCTAAACATGCCAACCCTTACGCACCTTGGTATTCATATTAATTATTAATTAAGTTTGTAAACATTATACAAGGTAAATAAGACCATAAAATATAACAGCATGGCCATTGCATGACGATATAAATGAACCGGTCCAAGCGCCAGTCACGACAATGACGAAAAAATAGTAGGTTGAAGAAACAAACTAATAATGGAAAAACAGATAATCAGGACAAAACGTCATGTACGTCAATATTCGTTAGTTTTTTTCGTGTGTGTTTTTAGGCGTTTTTAATACAAATATAAAATATGAAAGGTGATCAATATTCTACTCTATGGTCAACAAACAAAACATGTTGTTCCCGAGAATCACCACTTTGGTTTCCGGACCCGGTCATCAAAACCCTCCTGTACAATTAAGAGATGTACAATAGTATAGTGGTCTTTGGGGACGAGTTATGCACAAAATGTTATTAACAAAAGTTGTTCAGAATATAAAATTGAGTAAACATGCAAAATTTCGAAGTCCTGAAACAATGTGCGCAAATTTTCAGTTTGAATTTATTTATAGTTTCACCATAACGTCTAATAGGCAACTCACCGTGAAGCACCCTGTATTTATACTATGATTTTCCACTATATATTAAACGTTTGGAAGAAGAGGAAAAAGTTTCAACTCACCACGACATAATAACCAGCACAATCTACTCAACTCATATAGATGAGTACGGCACAAATAAATAAATGGTCAGTAACCTGTAACTAGCTAATTAACTCAATCGATCAACCAAGTGCATCGCTCAACATATCCACGACGACTCATGGCATGCGCATCGGGTAACTGATGTAATCCATATGTAAGAGCTTCCATAACAATACCACAGAGGTGACCCCGACGTGATTACTGATTACCTAATTAATGTGTGCCGTATTCATTTATTTATGTGTTGAGGCCATGCTGACGTTACAAGGTTGTGAATATTGTGCCTCCTCGTTTGTCAGCACATTGCTGTTTCGTATAGATGAAATGCTTATAGTGCGTTTGTATTATGTTTATTTTCCGCGTTCTTGGAAAATTGAATTGTCGATATTGTCGATGGTTGGCCGGTATGTAAACAAAATATATATTAAAAAAAAATCTCCGGTTTGATTTTTATGAATCTTTGGGTATGGGCTTTTTTAAAATAGTTTAGATTTTGGGTATTATCAGTCTACCCAAAAAGGCCGTTCACCTACGTAAATTTTTGAATTCTTGGAGTATTTACAAAAATAGTATTTTCATATTTTTTCTTCAAATAAAAGTTGTGTTTAAACGTTCAAACTATTTTTTTACGATAAGTATAATTACTGACATACGATAATACATTAATATTGATTTAACAATATCTCTAAAAGTATTAATTATTAAAAAAAAATATGGAATAAATGTTGTTCAAAATGTTATTATCTATAACTTTCATTTGAACCATTTTTTAAAACAGACTTTCGATACCTTTTTAACAGGTTTGTTAGTATCAGTACGATGTGGAGTTCTGCGCAAAACGCTTGTTTTTGATTTGTTTTGATTTTCTGGGTTTGTACCGTTGTGGACTGCGTTATTGTGTCAAGATGGAGTGGAAATGTGGTTTATGTGATTGTTTCGCTCTCTCGTATGAATCTGCTTGCTCGGTTCATATAGTCAAATACTTTACAACACTCAATGAACTAAAAAAGATATAAAAACTTGAAATATGCCTCGTCACCACGTGAACATTATACTCAAGAGGTCAATTCAAAATAAGTAATAGTAGAAAGATTGAATTACATTATATGGATTCTATTATATACAAGTCATTTAACAAACCCGCTCGTCTATAAATATTTAAAACTAATATTGCGGTGATAAATTTTACATTGTGCATGAACATGAGACCCTTTAATTATTTATTTTTTAATTACACTATCCCAAAGTATTGGATTCATAAATAAAAACCTAGTTTTTAACGAAATTTTATCAGAAAATAAAATAATCGAACGTACAATTCTTTACAAATATTAATAGAATTTTTAAGAACTTTACGTGCACAACTTTGCGTAACTAAAACTAATTCCGCTACAAATTGATTTCCTTTCAATACAAATTTAATTACTCTTCATTTAAACTAACCTCTGGTTACATTTTATGCGTGACATGTGTTCCGTGCAATCTTCGACGTGTTCTACAGTGACCTCTTGACCCTGGTTTGTTTTTTGCGATGTTTTCTTCTATTTAATTATTGCTTTTCGTTATCTTCTTAGGTTTAATTGTTTATAATTGATATATGCTCTTAGCATACAATAAACAAGTTGTATCTTAGTACTACACATTATTATAGTTTTATATTTATGCATTGAAAATATCACCTTGCAATCACTGCAATATATGTTCTTAGGTTTCGATGAAGCTTTTATAAACACTTAAGTTTTGTTACAAAGATCACAAACCTACATAAAAACATAATAAAATCCAAGTTAAGAAGATTTTTGTCAATTTTTAAGTTAAGTTAAAGAAGTTAATCGGTGACATTGAGTGACATTGTGTCGTAGAGGAATTGACAACATCGTAACATATTTTTGAAAATTACTGAAATTAGGCAATAACGAAATTTTCGAAAATATTTATTGACCAGTTTTCAAAATGTATTGAAATTTCATTAAATTAAAAAATTTCGTTGTTTTTATATTAATAACGTAGACAAATAACACAGTTTTGGGAGGTTATGAAATTTTTCTAAACTCAAAACTTTTTTAAGTTCTAATTATTCTTTGTGTACGAAATTTGTGAGCAACTTGAATGAAATCATTAGGAACCGTGCGTTACCTATTTTTTAATTATCAGCAGATATTTATATTACGCTCCAAAGGTAGAACTTAAATTAAGATTGGTGGGCTATTTACCGTTATATTTAAAAATAAACATACCTACCTAAATATATATGTTAACTTGCTTCAGTTTAATTACAGCTGCTGTTGAATATGGATAGAAGTCCAATAAAACCTGGAACCTTGTTACTCTCAGAGCAACCGTTTGTTTACATTCTCAGTTCAAAGTTTAGAACAGAGCATTGTGACTTCTGTTTTCTGAAGTAAGCGCTCTGGTTTTATCAAGTTCAAACATTTAACGTTATTGTAGGAAAGATTTACAGAGGTGTTCAAGTTGTCAATACGTTTATTATTGCGGAAAAGCATGTCAAAGAGAGGGTTGGTCCTTACACAAGTTGGAGTGTGGTAACTTAAAAAGAGTTGCACCCAGAATTGTACCTGATGCTGGACGCTTACTATCACTATTAATAAAGAAATTGGCAAGAGGTGGAAACAACATAAAATCTTTTATACTAGAACCAAGTATAGAAAATTTAAAGATCTAATGTCACGTAAGTCTCAATTGTTTAGAAGTAACATTGCATTAATACATGTTAAAAATGTAGATTATCCTAACATAAAGGAAGATCCTGTTAGAATGGAACATTTCACATCTCTGTATGGAGTTCTAGGTGAATTTTTAGGCAACGAATTTATGCCAAACCCTGTAGAACTTTTAGGCATTTATGGTCGAGTGAGTATGTAATTTTGTAGTACAAATAATTTATTTGAAACAGATGTGTGTTAATAGTTTTAATATCTGCGATGAAGAGCTAAAAAGTTTAGGCACTGGAATTTACTTGGGTGCTTCCATTATTGATCACTCTTGTCAACCAAATGCTGTTGCTACATTCCAAGGTACATTATTAAACATTCGTGCTACTGAAGAAATGTCTCATTTGAATTGGGACAAAGTAAGCTCTTATTGTTTACTTCAATATGATTATTAGAACAATTATATTTTATAGATCTTCTTAAGTTACACAGATACTTTACAAAAATCAGAAGTGAGGAGGAAAGACTTGATGTCTACTTATTATTTTTTTTGTAAATGCCCACGCTGTTCTGATCCTGAAGAAGCTAAAATTATGTCTGCTGGAGTGTGTCCCAACACAAAATGCAATGCAGCACTCCAATTACATGATGAAGAGATTGATAATTGCCATCAGTGCGGTATTGCAATAACTGAAGGAGTTAAGCAGCAATTTAAAGAAGTCACAGAATTTACAGATATGCATTTGCAAAACATGAAGCTAGCTTGTATCCTTACTATTTTTTATTATTTTCAAGTAAATGTTGCTTTTTCTTAACGCTATGTAGATTTAGATGTGTGCAAAGTATGCTTAAGAAAACATGAAGGCGTCCTTCATTATTTGAATATACAACATGTACGAATTCTAGATTCTGCATTTGAAAGTAGCATTGATTTTAGACAATGGGATGATGCAAGGAAGTTTGGTGTTCACTTAATACCTGGCTTTAAGTAAACATATTGTTATTTTAATTTCGTTTGGTTTATAGTTTTTTTTAGGAGATACTTAGAAATGTGCATCCTTTGTTAGGGTTGTTGTATTTAAAATTAGCTAAGATTCTGGCATTCCAGGGAGATGTTAACGAAGCTAGAAAATACTTAAAGGACTCTTGTAACATACTTAAAATAACACATGGAGAAAGTAGTAATTTGTATAAGAATGAGATCATACCTTTAATACAAGAGTGTATGATGTAATAGTTTAAATAAATTTTGATCCAGCACCTCTTTATTACGACGTCATAAAAATGTTGATTTTGATTGAATTATGGGGTCTATAAAACACTTGTGGTTTTATGAATCAATAATTAAATGTTTTTATATAATTCAACAGTTTACAGAATATTGAATAGTTGGTTTATTGAACATCAAGAAATACATTGTCTAAGTACCTATATAAAATTACAATTACCTAAAACGGGAATCTCACATGAAATCATTTGTTGAGGTTTACGTTAACTTTATATTATAAGATGGTAACTTCAGTTTTGTTTCAACATTATTCACAATAACATTGGCTGCTGTTCCCGAATTTCCACACGGTATTTTTTCAGCAATGTTGATTTTGCTCGAAATTGAGTCTTCGACCTATAGCCTTGTGCCACGGTTGTCGATTTCCATCGACCATGATGAAGGAGCATACCAAGATCACATCCAGCAACAGACAATAAAGTGGCTGGTGTGCATCTCATACTGTGTCCTGTGTATGACTCTGGTTCTAGTAATTTCAAAAAATCAGGTACTGCTGATGGTATTTTGGATAGAGTATTTATTCTCACTGGTTGTACTGTGCATTTCTCATTTCTATAGCACAAAAACAGCTTCTTGTGCCGAATATTCTTTGGTCACAGACATATATTATTTACAAATTTAAATAATGATTTACTATCAACAAGTAAACAAAGCACAACACAACCACATGGTAACAAAATCATAGACTACTAACGTATACAATTTTCAGGTTTTGATGATTTTTTAATATTTTTCTTACGGAAGGAGGTGTTGGATAAAACTATGTATTACACTCATGTTTTAACAATAAAACTCAATAAACATTTATCTCTCGACTTATTTGCTTTATAAAACACTTGTATAATAAATGGTGTGCGGAAACTTCTTCGCCAGAATTTCTTCGAAACAACAATTCATCGACATGAAAATTCTTCGAACTTATAATGTACCTATATAGAGTCATTGAAGTTTTTAAAGTATGTCAATGTTTCGAGAATTTCCCTCATAAAAATTTAAGCCAATGACAAAATTTTTACAGACGAATTAAGAGGTAATTGTTGATAATTTACTATCTCCCTCAAATTATTGTTGCCAAAAATTAAAAGTTCAATAATTTAATAACTAATTTTAATTTATTTTTTGTCAAGACTACATATTTATGGTAGGGTTCCCACTTGATTCATTTGAAATATATATTTGGGAAATTCTCTAATAAAATATGTTTCGTGGTCGTAATGTATACAAGATAATTGTGAGTAAATGCCTCGTGCCTGATCCAACAATAATTCCTCTCAGGCACTGTTAAACATTTGATCAAAATTATTGGTAACATTACGATCACTTAACATAGGATAATACTCCACATCTTATGAAATAAATAATTAAGTGATTATATTTCTTTGTATACAGGTATTACAGTAACAAAATAACAAAATTGAATAAAGAAACACGTCATTAAGAACAAGAGTTAAATAGGAAGTAGTTTAATAGCGTTCAAGTAATTACATCAAATAAATAATAGTGGGTAACAATAGAATTTAAAATTGTCCGCTGTATAAGTTTAAAAAAATAAGTTGAGTTTTGAGCTTATTCAAGCGCTACTTGTGTTTATATCCTAAGAACGGAATAGTTTTCTTTTTGTAAAATGGAATGGATTAATGAATATATAAATTAAATAGTGTGTCATAGTTGAATAATGAAAGATTTTTGTTTACTCCAGGCTATTATTTATTTTGAAAATCGTTTATATGTAGGCGGGATTCTAATTATTTTCAATACGAACCTAGATAAACGGTTTTGCGTGAGTTTTTTTATTGTAAAGTATATTAATTTTTGTCAATAAACATACCCAAATAATAAAATTTTCAAACTCGATTAGGTACCCTATAATCCTATTCAAAGTGACGTAGCTCCCTTATAACGCATTTTCGGATCCACGCTAATAAGAACTTTTTGTCTAATTATTATTCAAGGATTACGCTCCCGAAAAGAAGCCGGTTACTTTTGAATCATCCAGTATGTATTAACTTTGAATACCGATTAAATGATAATTATCCGAAGTATGTATTAGCATAATTTAAATAATCTTACAAACCACATAAAATGTTGAGAAGGAACATGATACGTAACAGTAATACTAGTGCAACGTTAAATATAAAGTGAAATAAAAATAAAATAAACGCTTATAGGTTCTTAAAACATATTATTTATATTTAGAATTATTAAAAGTAAATTATCTGAAGCATTGGCATATTTTAAAAACTTCGGTGACTTTATATAGATTATTTATTCAAGAATTTTCATGTCAAACAATTGTTTTTTCGAAAATTCTGTTTCGAACAACTGCATTGTCGAAGAATTGTTGTTTCGAAGAATTTTCACCGATCCATAATAAATAGCTATAGGCAAATATTGAAAGTTATTATTCATCATCAGATTGATGAAATAATCCTATTATAACAACAAATTAATTGATTAAAAAAAATCTGTTCAGGTTATAAATATTTATTATGATTTCAAATTCTATTGATTTTGGGTATCAGTTATATAACATAAATAAAAAAACATATAATAAAGAATCTGGCAGAAAGTACAATATTAAGCAACAGTTTTGGTTCAAATATTACTTATATACAAATATAACTTATTAGTAAAACATTTAGTAATTAATCTAGAATCTTAGCATTTAAAAATATTGATTATATATTGCCTTAAGAATTATGCAAAAGCTTATTAAAAGCAGCATAAGAACTTTCTAATTCAAAATTAACTGGACGCACTTGAGACTCAGACAATTCGTCAGACACTTGCATTGAATCTAATGTGTTTAACCATTCCGTCATTTTTTGTTTGCCTTCAAAATCTGATGGTAAAATGCTTAAACGTTCCATAGTGTCAACTAAATCTTTTAATTCTGGATGAAGGCTATCCATCGCTGTAATACCTAATCTTAATTTGTCCATAAGTGTAATAAAGAGTGAGACTATATCGGCGATGCATTTGCTAGTATTTCCCTTATCATCCTTAATTGTAATCGGATGTCCTTCTTTAATACGTTCTAATGCAGCTGGGCAATCTAACCGATATTTCCTAACGAAAGCATCTACTGTGGGAAAGGCGTCATTTTGTACTTGACGAAAAGCAGCTTTGTATTGCACCAACAGTTTACTACATGCTCCTGTATATTCTTTGGCAGTGACACAATCACGAATGTAAGCCTTTTCCAATTGCTGAAGGGTGTTTATCACTGCATATAAATCAGCAAGATTATCGAATTTTTCTCGTTCCCTCGCGTTTTGATATAATTTCACTTCTTCGTATAATTCAGGGCGATTATCTTGATTTATAGACATTTCAAATACTTACTAATTACGTATTTGAACAGAATACTTTGTAATTATCGATGACTAACCTACAGTAAACCCTCAATCTGTCAAAACAAATTATTGCGCAAACTCAAGCCTGGTACTCCAGCGTTGTCATTATTGAGAAATTATGTGTTATACAAAATTTGTAATTTTGAAAATAAATAAAGTTCCTTACTATCATTCTACGTTATTTTATTGTAGTGTTATCACTGCGTTTAAAAATCACTATTCATTTTTCAATACATCAGCTTTTTTGCACAAAAATAATAACACCATTTAAGTAGACACTACCTAAATGGTGTATATTGTACCTAACACGTAAAAAATATGTTTATCTTCAGTGAAAGGCTAATAAAATTTAAGATAAATCCAACATACCAAGCAAATAAAACATATGAACAACCGTTCAAATAACATTGATGACTAAAAAGTATAATTGGGTGCCCTTATATTTTCAGTGATAAGAGTAATGTTTCCTTTATTTATCCAAAGACTGATAACAAAGTCAAAATTGGTGAAATAATTAAGATTCTGTATGCAATGTTAGTATTCCAAATCTCTTTGTGATATGAACTCTTAACAGTTTATTAAATATGCATATGTCATTTTGGTGGGATACCGATATAGAAGATTTGTTGTTTAAGGGGCTTAACATCAAATCTACATGTACTTTATTAGTTACTTGTGCAGTACTGGCTATGTTTGGTGTATTCTTTGAATGGCTAAAATTACTTCAAATGAAGCAAAGACAGAAGGAGCTTTTGATAAGAGCTATAAAAATTCGTTCAATATGTCCAACAAATGAAACATCTTCATTATTGTTTAGTAAGAGGCAAACTGTAACAGAAACCCCAAGCAACTTAGCAAGGTTTTAAATGACCTCAATATAAAACGAAAACATACATATGTAATCCCGTTCTTGTTTCAGAATTGGTTTTAAAGTGTGGGATGCATTCCTTTGGATAAACATGCAAGTTTTAGGATATACCATGATGTTAGTTATAATGTTATACAATGGTTGGTTAGTGATATCATTACTTGCAGGGACCACAATTGGTTACTATATATTTGGACCACTCTTTATTCAAATTAATATGCAGAATGGCCAAATAGTTCACGAAGCATTTTGTTACTTTAGTTGCAAGGACTCAGGTAGGATTTCCGTTATTTTTTCCCACTTTCTTCATTTAAGTATCCTTAATTTACAGATTAAAAACCCTGATGTCCTATATAAATCCAATCCCGGTTCTTCCTGTAACTTTATTGATCATATTTTGTCAATTAATTTTAAAGAAACTTATTTCAGAAACAAGTAACGAAATAAATTCAAACTCATTACCCTCGACATCGACTTCTACTCCATCACCTAATCAAGATGAAATCCATGTTTGTGTACATTCTAAACCAAAAGAGATAATAACATAGCGATTAGTTTTGTAAATATTGTTACGTTTTAATTGTTGATCTTATTAAATAAAACTAAAATTTTTCAAATGACGCGTTTCATAACCTCTATACCTCAACCTGTACTCAATCTTTGACTTTGTACCCTTTTAGATTAATTAGCACCAGATCAAGATGTACCCTAAGAAAATGCATATATTACACAGCGCAATAAGCAACGAAGTGGCAAGAGACTGGCAAACGATTAATCATCAAATTATAGCTAAAAATTTGATGTATCCGATATTTCTAACGTAAGTATGGTTATGTAATTTATTTACATTACATCTTTTCTCGTTCACCAGAGATAAAGAAAATGAAATTCAACCGATACAAGCAATGCCTGGGATATCTCGTTTTGGTATTAATCGTTTGAAAGAGCACTTGGAGCCCCTTGTAGCAAAGGGGTTGCATTCAATCCTTTTATTTGGAGTTATTACTTCTCTAACAAAAGTATGTGTTTGTATATTAATTATTATTCTTAAATTGTTGCAGAGGATGCTAGGTGTTGTTCCTCTTGTATAAAGTCATTCTAAATACTCATTTTAATGATGTGGCTTCTAAAGTGTATGGAGCTCGACAATGTATACTTAAAGAGCGACATGTGCTATGAAACAATTAGATCATAAAGTTGTGAATATTCCTGACTTTTTCTCTAAATGGGTTTAAATTCCACAATTTGTATGTGGTCCGATCTACCCTTTCTGACTTTCGAAAAAATGTATTTTCAAAGTGTTGTGCTTCACTTATATACTCTAGTCTGATAAGGATGTAGGGATAAAATTTCCAGTAAGCAGGATATTTTACAATTCAGTTTGTAGCTATATCAATTTCAGCAGTTGTTTTGTTATTATTATGAGTGAGTTTTCTATATAGGGTATGTTAATGAAACTTTTTTCATGTTGAATTGAATTACTTTCAAATTTTTTAATTCTCAATTAAAATATAGTGTGATAAAGTAGAACTTAAAACAAATATTAGTCTTTCAAAAGATATATGTCTATTTATTCGTGAACGCATGTCTTAAAGTAAACCAATGATTATATACAAATCAAATCGAAATTGATAAGGATGAATAGTAATTTTTGAAGTTAGTTATAAAAAATGTAATGTACTATATAACCATAGTTACAGAGTTCTTCGAATCTTATTTTTATATGAATGTTTACGTATTCATGAAAGTATATCTTGAAATAAACATAAGATTACATTCAAATAGTAAATAACGAGTTCAAATGCTTTTGTCTGAAAGACAACACACTTTGTGCCAGATACTGTCATGTGTACATAAGGGTTTCATGTTTACAAGAAAGATTACATTTTCTGTCAACCTTTTAAAAAAAATTTATTCTGGTGATTAGTTGGTACTCCCTCTTTTAAAAACATATTCGATGCATACAGTTTGCTCTTCTCGAGCCCTTCTAGGTGGAGGTGAATGAAACAACAACTCAATATGTTGTCAACGCCGACGTTGGGTTTGTTTGTGTGTCTTTTAATTAAATATCGTTTTTTTAGCCACAACTTATATATATATATGTATGACTGTTTTTGTTGTTTTTTTAATCCGTGTGTGACGTTTCCATCAATTGATGGTAATTGAGACTACCAATTCTTATCTGTTATGAGCCTTGATAAAGCCCTACGCATAGAGGGCGAAACGTCGGCGTTGACAACATATTGAGTTGTTGTTTCATTCACCTCCACCTAGAAGGGCTCGAGAAGAGCAAACTGTATACAAAATTTATAATCTTGGAGGAATACTCACCTGATATTCGATGCAGTTTGTTAATGAAACTATATGTAGTGCAATAGTGGATTGGTTTGTCTTGGCGAAACATTGGCTATGAAGTTTAGGAAATCTCTTTTTTTTTGTTTTGGAAATCATGTTATATTAACTTATGTTTTTCTTATAACCTCGGTTCTCTGTTCACGTTGCTAGGAACAGATTCGATGCGAAAATCGGCCTTTTTTCAAATTCGTCTCGCATTAAAACGGCTAGAGATATTTTCGTTTCGATAAAAGTTTCGAGTTTACGAAAGATGTGTCTTTATTTTTCGATTTAGATTTTTTTGTACGAGTGCATCTTCGAGGTTAAAAAAAAATGTAAAAAATAGTCAATTAAATTTCAAACAAATTGAGCCGTAATTTGACCACAACTCGCTTATTTTCCGACCGATTTTCAAAATTCAAAAAGAATCTTACGCGGATAAAGAAATAAACATTTTTGGCCGTTTTAGTTTTTTTGACCTCGCGTGTTTTCAAAACTTATAGGCGAAAAACTTTTCCGAAAAAATTTCAATCGAAAACTAAAACGGCCATAATTTCTAAATTATAATCGAAAAAGAAAAAGTTTATTTAAGAAAAAACTTCGTTTGTGCCCCTATCGCGTATAGTGTAATATATTTATACAAATTTTCAAATGGCTTAGCTGTAGAAGGTTTAATTTCACCCGAAAAAAATCTGTTTATGAACACTGGCCCACTTGAGGGAACGGTGTTACTTCGTGAGGCTCCTAGGAGCCTGGGGTAATCTGGTTATTACATATTTAACCATACACAGTGTGTCCCACCGGGAACGCCGGCTATAGTTATACGGAAAACTACATAACGAAAAATTCTGAAAATATCAATGGATCCTGCTCTTCTAAATATTTTCAACTTTTGGTCACTTCCGGTTGTACCGGAAGTTGGTAGCAACTTCTTTATTTTAAATTTACATTTTTGAATTCCGCGTGAAATATTTATGTATAGTCTCATTTTGAGATATTTAAGGTTTTCTGAGAAAAATGACAGCTGCAAACTCTTATAAAAGAGCAATTTTCAGATAACGCGAAGAGATTCTTAAAGCGGTTTGGGGTTTCAAATTAGAAGGCTGCTAGTACTGAGACGGATCAAAAATGTGCCTTAGTTTTGTACAGGGTGCGAAAAAAAATAACCAATACCTGATTTCAAAAAAAGTCAAAAACTCGAAAATTTTAAATGGAAACACCCATTTTTTTAAAACGAATTAATATTCAGCGTTAAAAATAAGAACAAAACTTTCATTTAGTTCCCTAAACCGAATACTTTTGTAGTTATCTTGAATTATATTAAAATCTTGCAGTCATATACAAATTTCATTGTTGAGAGCTCACTTTTGAATGTTACTTTAAATTGAATAATTTGATTAGTAATATCTATTGCTTAATCATCTTCATACCTTTGAACTAATTTTAAAGATGACTGCTCAAGCTCGTTCTCTGTCAAAGCGAGTATATTTTGAGAAATTATACAAGAAAAAAAACTCACGTAAACTCAAAAATTGTGTTTTTAATTTTGAAATTATCGTATCTAGAGTTCTATTGAAAACTTGGGTTTCAAAATATTTTTTTAGCATCGGAGAGTCTTTTGTCCCGACTTAACTCGTCTGTAAATTTTGGAACTTTCTTTTCCGTTTTTGTTGAAATAAAGGCGCAACTCCCCAACATTTAGCTGTATTTTCTGCGTCGCTTAGTACTTTGTCAAAAATTGTTCTCATATCTTGTAATGTTCTTAATGCCGCTTGAAGTAATTCTGCAGCCCGACTAAGCTCGCACTTGGGTGACTGTAGCAGAAGAGATGCTGTGTTCAATGAGTTTAAGATTTTGCCAAAGAGAATTATTTCTGGAAGACAATCGTGTACTGCACAACCTCTTCAATTAAATATTAATAGAACTTTATCCTTTAAACATGCCCATCTTTGAATGCTGTTAGCAAAGAATTTATAAAGACACTCTAGTTGATTATAAAAATATTAATTTCGCTAATATATCTCACGGAGTCGTTTATTACTAAATTAAGGTTGTGAACTGCCCAATGCACGTATAAAGCAAGTGGTTGTACGTCTTTATTCGTTTCTATAGGCCATTGTAATTTCACTCATATTTGTGGCTCAATCAAACCCCAATCCCCGTAGTTTTTTTATGTCAATACTGTTATCCTCAAAATGTTTCATGTATTACTAAATTCTTGGGTACACCGTTTTGATCGGAACCTATGAAAATGTTTTGTTTAATTTTTTCTCCCAGAGCTAAAGTAATTTCATTCTGTACTTGATGACTTAAATATTTTATAGCGCCTTTAGGTTTACGAAGAAAGTACAGGGTCGTACCGTTGATTGAAATATTGGTATTTCAATCAACGGTCGTACTTACTCATTATTGTGATGATTGCAATAAATTTACCTTTACCCTCATTTCTTTCATTTTCGCTGTGTCCCCTTAAGCTTACATCGTCAGTTGCCAAAGTTAAAATAACATTTATAACTTATTGTGTCCAATACAATTCTTCTTGTCTAATTTGCTTTTCTGTTTCCTCGTTAACTGTGATATGCTCCACAGAGAGTTTAAGAGCTGTACAGGCTTCTTTATGTGGTTGAGAATTTTCGTGTCTGTCTATTCACATCTAATATGTTTCTAGTCGAAAAATATCCCTCTGTTGACCACTCTTGTTGTTTCACATATTTCTTTCCAAAAAGACAGCATGGTTGGCAGAAGCATTTGTTTAATGTGGGAGAATAACAAAGCCAAGGTCTTGCAATTTTTAAGATGTTGTGTGAAAACTTCGGTGGTTTGTTTGCTTGAATGGTCTATCAAGTCTGCGCGGCCATAATTAATGATAAAATTTGTCATCGGTGCTCAATGAAGATTGTATTCGATTTCGATAATCTGCAAAATCAGTCGGATACTATTCTTTTAATACATTTTGTAAATTTTGGTTAAGTTCTATGATTGTTTTTGTTTCGACTGGTTCCTTTTCGTCGTCATCATTTAAATTTAAATTTTCACAATACAATATGTTGGTGTAGCAATAATAGAAATTTCATCAACTGCAATATTTACTGAACTTGGCAGGGAATAAATTGATAGAACTTCCGCTCTTGAAAAATAAGCTGTTTTTCGGTAGTATTGAAACGTTTGATTTTACTTTTTGGGCCTTTTTTCGCTTTTGAGCCCCATAAGTGGCTTGTGCATGGTCGTCGAATGACTACACTTTGCTTGAAACCTGTAATTAATAATGAAAAAATCACTCAGTGTTACCGAGGTCTGAAAAATTCCATTGGTGACAGGTGACAAAATTTATCTAGACTCTTAGCATCTAGTTAAATTTATGTCGAAACACAAACAGCTTAATTAAACAAGGACTTTTATAATCTATTTTACGAAATTAAATATGCAACTACATAAAAATGTCAAAAATTTGTTGATTATCGCTTTCGTGCTCGGTAACATTTTTTCTGTAATCTTTACAAAATACTTACTTTATACAATTCGGGGAACACATTACATCCGTCGTCTCCAATAAAAGTAATACTTGATATCATTGTGCATTTATTTAAAAGAGTATTGTCAATACTTGGTGAGAACTGTTTAGTTAAGAATTTTCTGTTATCGCCGCTAACATCGGTTCCAACTTACTGATCATGTAAATAACTCTTACAATCTTACCCTACCAGACTAGTTGTAAAACATATGAATATGTATATACTCGGGCTCGCTTAAAGAGACTCGAACTCAGAGTGGAAGTAAAAAAATCTTGGTCTTATCACAGGTGGACTGGCGACTGGCCCACACTCACTGGTTGAATTATGCCGAATACCACTTATTGAATTGTGTGCTGGACAACCATTTATATGTCAACTCTCTCTAAGTCCGCACCCCTTTTATTCGAATTTCTCCTACCTCGAACTATTTCAGTTGAAACTCCGGTTACACATTGCACTTTATAAGTCGAACACTCTTTAATTAGAACAAATAAATTATAAATGTTGTTATACTCCTCAATTATTAATTAGTAGATTTTCCCAACCAAAAATTGGACCTTCTTAATGGGAGTTAAACGGGGATGTTGGAGTGAAAACACCTTGTCCCTTATTCACGAGTTGACGTTTCGACCGACGAAGGTCGGTCTTTATCAAGACATCTAAGGATTGGTGAAGACAATAAACACTCCCTCAAATACTTAACATGAACGTATAAACATTCAACACACAATAAATAAAATTTTATACGTTCATGTTAAGTATTCGTCCTGCTAAGTTATTAACAATTTTAATGTTAACGAAGATAATTGTTTATTATCTATTTTTTTGTTGTTAGATGCCTGGACCAAACAGGTGTTTCTGGTTTGAGGGAGTGTTTATTGCTTGGAAAAAAGCAAAATATCAAAATAGTTACTGTCGTTGTGTAATGCGTGGCATTTGCTATTGTTTCAATTAACTTGTACAAGTTTGCATCAAGGAACAATTTCTACATAGTTAATGTTGTTTTTGATTAGTTCTCCCACGAGTTTTCGTTGGTAACAGTCTCCATTTTGGATAAAATATGTCTTACTATGTCGTTCGGTAAAATGTCTTGAAGTTCTTAATATACCTTGATCAAGTGGTTGACATAAAGCAGTTGTGTTAGGGAGAAAAATTCCAGCTGGATATTTTTAAGTCGAAGTTCATTTGTGTGCCAAGCAGCGTTGTCAAGAAATAATAGAATTTTTCTCTTCTGTAAGCCGATTCTTCTATCAAACGCTCTTAACCATTTTGTCATTATTTGGCTGGTCATCCAGTCTTTGTTATTGAAAAACCAGTCTAACGGCATCAATCTTAAATTACTTTTTTTAAATGCTCGAGGTCGAGCTGATTTTCCTATTACTACAACTCTTTCTCTCCCGCCCAGTTAACGCAATGCAAAATGGCGCTTTTTGGACATTTTCCCTCCTGTGCATTTTTGTTTCTTGAGCGAAAACATCTTCTGCGGCAAGGCACGGTAAAAGAGACCAGTCTCGCCAGAGTTATAAATGTCTTTGGTTGAATATTCTTTCAAAATTGATGGTAGATTTTCTTTAAAATGCTGAATATCTTTTGGGACAACACTTTTGCAGCCTCCCCAGAGATTGACCTAAACGTGATGTTGTGCTGTTTATGAAATTTTTCTACCACCCTGATGATGTATTAAAATTGCCATAATTTAGATTCGCAACGCTTTCCTTTGCTTTACTTCCTATGATAACACATAAAACCGGAGAGATGAATGTTTTTTTATCGTACTTTTATAAACCACTCATAGCACCTTTGGTCCACAGCAACCCTCTTTGATGTTGCGCTTTGTTTCAGGATTTTAATTTGATTGCCATCTACGTATTATTTCATCTTTACTTTTAATTATTACAGTTACCTGAGTTTCCCAATGTTAAACTTCGCAGTCAAATTTTGAACACTTTAACTTGTAAGTATTAAACTATTCAATAACTTGAACTTTATCACGCACACTTAATTTTTTTCTTATGGGAGCCTTTTTGAAAAAGTAAAACGTTTACTCTGAGTTCACTGCTCAACTAACTGAAGAAAAAAAATGCAACGCGCGACTAACTCATAACAAAAAAAAAGTATGCAAATAATTTAAGGCGCCATAGGGATATTACTGTAATAAAATACCAGTGTTGTCCGCTGAATGGATGCTAATTAATCAAAATTCACTGTCCATGTCCGTTCAAGAGAGAGTTCGATCAACGGAGAAAGCCTGCAATGTATTTTAAATGTGCCCGCCTATCAAAGGTGTCCGTTAAGGGAGAGTACACGTAGATTTAAATTTTAGGATTGGGTTCAGCAGATTGACGTAAATCTAATTTTTTTAAAAGTCTCCAGCTTTTGCAACTTGAATGTGCGATGTTCATACTTTCCATTAAAGAATTTAACTTCTTTTTTCTACCCTTACTGTAGGATCCTCAGTTGTATAGAGGACGTACTTCTTTCAAAATCCACGTGTAATTGGTTTCTTTGCCTCACATTTAACAATACATATACAAATAACTAGATGCTCCATTTCTTCACCAACAAGCTTTTTGAAAATTCCATCTTGGTTTTCTTGAAGTTTCTGAAGATGGGATTCGAGGCATGTTTTGTAAAATGTTGTTTTGTGTCCTGTGCGGGTTGACCAAGTCCGGAATCAAAATGGTTATTCTCAAGAAGAGGATTGTCTTGTTGACCACGGAGTACTAATTCTGTTGAAGAGTACTTATCACCTTCGACATTTTTGTTTGAATTCAAAATTCTCTAACCAATATTCATGTGTTAATAAGATTTATGTAATTGTGTTGCAACTATAATATTTTTAGGACGAAGATGGAGTAAACGCTGACTCTGCACATAATCCTGTAGTTAAAGCTATTCCTATAATAAGAAAATGGTTTCCTGATCTCCTAATCGCTTGTGACGTATGTTTATGTCCCTATACGTCACATGGTCATTGTGGCATCTTACACGACAATGGTACAATTAATAATTCAGCTAGTATAAGCCGAATTGCACAAGTTGCTTTGGCTTACGCAAAAGCAGGTACCGTTTTCTGATATTTAACCTTTCAATCTGATTGCACAATTCATACGATTTTGTGTTAAGGTGCACACGTTGTGGCCCCGTCTGATATGATGGATGGAAGAATCGGGGCAATTAAAGAAGAATTAATCAAAAATAATTTAGTGCATGTTTCTGTGTTGTCATATACTGCTAAATTCGCTTCCATATTTTACGGACCTTTTAGAGACGCTGCAAAATCCAAACCCGCTTTTGGCAATAGGCAGTGCTATCAACTACCTCCCGGCGCTAGCGGATTGGCCACTAGAGCTGCTGTAATTGCAAACCTTACACTTACATCTTAATATATATGTGCTGTTACGTTTAGAGTCGCGACGTTGAGGAAGGCGCCGATATGTTAATGGTAAAACCAGGTCTGGCATACTTAGATATTGTAAGAAAAACTAAAGATTCACATCCCGAGTATCCATTATTTGTATATCAAGTCTCGGGGGAGTACTCTATGATATACCACGCTGCAAGAAATGGTGCGTTTGATCTCAAGGCTGCTATTTTCGAAATATTCTCATCTATGAGAAGAGCGGGTAAAACTATAGGTTTTTTAGATTTTTAAATAAAATTATTTATATTTTAGGTGCTGATGTGATTATTTCTTATTTCACCCCAATTGTACTAGATTGGTTAAGTACAAGAAGTAAGATTTAATTTAATTTAGATTTTTTTCATTTGTATACGAAACGGAAATATAGTTTAGTTAATACATAGATTTTATTTTCTTTTTAAGTTATATCCGATGTATGATTTATTTGGATATGACTAGTAATCAAATTGTTTGTTATTCGTTTTGCACGTATTTTAGTCAAATTTGTTAATTCAAATTATTGAATGTATTTGTTTGTACACCTAAGTAACTAGGTCTGCACATACAGGCTCAATTAATAACCAAGATTAGGTGAACATGTACATTATCGAATTGCATTAATTAGAAAGCAAATAACCCTTTTCATACTTCTGTGTTTTTATACAATATGTGCATTCATGAAACTCATTAAAATACAAGTATAGAATCAATAGAATTAAACCTAATACTACCTATGTAGTGGCTTGGTTTAGTCTGGGATTTTTCTATGCTCTGGGTTTAAATTCAAAATCAATACACAGCATAACAAAATCTTCGTACCACGCCTTTGTTACTAATTCAAAAAATGCCACTAAACAAGGAACAATGTATGTAACATTTGAACAAAGTAGCAAAACTAACATTTCATTTTAACATTAGTTCTACATCAAATCAACATTGTTTATAAAAAGAATATTTGAACATGAAAATAACATTACAAAAACATAATAAGTTGAACATCATTAATACGACATTATAGTAAGTTTTTTTTGTGCAATATAGTTTAAAAGCTTTTCACGCAAAACTCCACATCGTTCCGATACTAACAGACGCGTAAAAGAGTATCAAAAGGGTGCAGTGTCCGTCGCTTCACCCGAAGCGAACTTGGCCGATCAAGAAGTGCGAGACATCTAAATTGATAAAAAATAAAACGACCATAGAGTGCAGTGATAAATGTAGTAGTGTGCTGCAATAAATAACACTCAAGCATGGAGATAAAACAAATTTAATTCAATAGTAATTCGTTTTAAATAAAGTGGTTAATTTGGAGAAAATTAAGTAAATATTTTTAGCCAAAATATATACCACTTAGTCTAGAATGAAACATTAGTTAAATAAAAATTGTTACTTACTAAACTCAGGAAGAGGAGGACTTTGTATTTGTGGTAAACACCATTTTTGGGTTGAGGTTTTGAGAGGGATGGTAGTACCAATTAGTTCGATTCTATCCATTTGATAATGCTGTTGTTTATTTCTCTTACTAAGGAAATAGGTCATTGAACCATATATGCAGTGTTATCCAGATTGCATCTACATACTTTAATCAGTGTTACAATTAAGATGCCCTATCCTTGTTGAATGTGAGCAGGAAATACCTACTCCATCTGAACGTGGAGCCTTAAAAGGTTTAAAGGACCCTGTAGTACCCAATTAATCCGTTTAGGCGATGCATTTCTATTGATTAGGGGACTGATTGTTGTGACTGAGTAGTTTATTTCTTCTTGTGAATCACATTCAACTGAAGGTCTGGATGTTTCATCGTTTATTAATTTAAACACAATATAAATTTTAAAACTAAATTGCGTAACGCATCCATTACATATCATATTTCTACTGTCTAGCTGGCGCTGCTTTTTTATACAGAGCCGTACTTAATAATGTTACAACACTGACCATCTTGAATTCGGCTCTGATTCCTATGGTCCTTCGATCCTACGCCATTTGACATGGTGCTGTACACCCTGGAAAATGTTTTGTTAGTAATAAGGCTTCCACAGTTTCCCGGAAGGTTGTCGTTGATGCTTTTTTATCGTTTCAAAGTAGGTATACTTATGTTTTCCTTTGAGAGAGTCTTCTGAACTCTGCTTATACATCAGATGCTTCATTAAAATTCTCACAGAATGTTTTCCAGAAACTTCTCTTGTCTTTACGAAGTGTCTGTTGAATTCTATTAGAGACTTGCTATACTTTTCCCAGTTGTTTGTTTGGCCTTGCTGCGCAGTTTGCTCAGCACAACATTCTATCAGGATATTCGGGTGCGAGCCTTTTGGTTTTAAGAAATTGCTTTTTGTAAGTCATTTATTGATCTTATATCAGGGTTTATGTTCCTCATGCCAATCTGAAGGTCTCGCTTACATCCTTCCCATTTGGTCTTTTTATGTACTCTCTGATGTATTCCTGGTTAAGTACATATTGCATGTCAACATGATCAATAAACGGGTGGCGAAATAGAGATATCTCTCCACTCATTGGGTTCACCAAATCTCCAGATACTAAGGTATAATATCTAGCACTTCCTGCCTGATTGAATTTAAATGTCGTACGGTTTACCCGAGTTAGCCACTACCATTTTATAGTAGTTGTCAGTATCCATGAAGTCCAGGTGCTGCCCCAGAATATATTGTGTGCTTTTGCATCGACACCTAGGATAAGATGCTTTCCTTTTGCTTCACAGTAGCCTTTTACCAAGTCAGGTAACACTGCTTATCCCCCCAAAAGGAAGTATGTTGAGGTGAAGATCACCTCTTCCAGATACTTCCAACTCTGTAACTATTTATTGTCGTTGTGTCCGCGTCAATGAATTAAAAATGTTGTATTTGTAGAATTGTTGGGCGGAACCTTTGATGGGGTTTACTCTACCCTTTTTTCTTCAGGCAGCCTATGGCAGAGGAATACCTTTTGTCTTATAAATATTTACATAACTTTATTGTCTTTCATTTAAAATGAATTTGTTATTTCAATCAAATTTACTTTACCTCCATGCTTGAGTTTTATTTCAAGCCGAACTCTATAGTGGTGAGTTTTATTTCATACTATTTAAATTAGTTATATATTACACCTCTAGCCTTGTTATCTATCCTAATAATAATTGTATTTGTTAGTATATGGTTAAATGAGATTATTATCAATACTAATGAGGGTTTCCTGCATTGATAAAACACAATTATACGTTTATTATTATTCGCCCTGGGGTTTTCTCTGTTCTCTTTTAAAAAAACAGTAAAGCAGAACCTTTTATTTATGAATTTCGTGAAGTAGAGAGTTGTTCCTATTTGACTGTAATATTTAATATAATTTGATCATTTGATTTAAAATAGATATTTGTTAATAATTTTGAATTAAATTAATTTTATTCCCATGATTATTGTTGTAGATTAAGTGGAGTCCCATATATGTTGTCCCTTGATTGAGTTTATCACTGATGCCCTCAAGGGCTGTGTTAAGAGATTGTAACTTTGATTCAATAGGTTTCTTTTCGGTACAAGTCCTTTGCAATTTGGTCGATTACTGGTTCGATTGGTATGATTTATGGGGGACAATTTTGAACCTTGCTTTTTACAAGTACTTATTTCAATTCAGTTCGAATTTTAATAGAAAAAACAACAATTCAATCTACAACCAACAACAGTTGATGTTGAAACCAATCCCCGTATCTTATGGTTGTGGTATCATTGTCAAATAATTCGTCAACGATCTAAGAATTTAGCAAAAAAATCCAAATACGCATATAGAGTGTTCTATAACAGGGTGTTAATTAAGTATGGGGCCAAATTTTAGGATGTTGTTCCTTACTCAATTTTAATACAAGAACTTTATATAAACATAGGTCTTAAACGGCTTTGTTTTTATTATACAGGGTGTTGAAATAATTTCGAATTTTTTAAACCAACAATGGTTTTCATTATTTTACCAGTGGCGTGCACAGAGGTAGTAGACTCGATTAATTCGTAAGAAGTACACAATGATTCATAAACATCTGACCTACACGCATATACCAGCTGTTAAGCAGTGGCGTAGTAATTTCTGGGTGTACATTACTAAAAATGATTCATTATACCTCAATAATTAAAATAACTGATACTTACTGTTAACACGTGTATGTATTGAAATATTTATTCTGAAAAGAACAGTTTTAATGAGGAAATACAGAAAGACGAAATAAACTAAGAAGAGGTACACTACGAACCGACGCTACTGACTGAGATTGTAAACACATAAGTAAAGGCCCCTACAACAAACATATGTACAAACCCCAATTTATTTTGGAAGCATGTGTCTAATCAAAAAGGTTCCAACGAATTACCAACCACATTGTACTATAATAACATTTGCAGTAGAAACATACAAAGTTGAGTTAACTTATTTGCCGACTACTTCAATGCTGTCTATACTAATCATAAGAATGCAAACTTTTTCAATCGAAACAATGTTCTAAAATCAGTGGACTCAAATTATCAGTTGTCAGTCACTCTTGAATCGGTATTTCAAATGATATCATCCTATCGAAACTCTATGTCATGTGGCCCGGATGGAATACCATCATTTTTTCTAAAGAAATGTATATTTACGATTGCAAAACCAGTGTTTCTCTTATATGTCAAATCACTTTCAGAATGTACTTTCCCGATTTATGGAAACATAGTTTTATTACTCCTATTTTTAAATCTGGTAACAAAAATGATCGCCAACAATTATCGAGGAATATGCATTCAATCTATTATCCCAAAAATATTTGACAAGTTAATATCTATTCAACTTCAGTGGTTATCTAAACAAATTATTGCAGACGAGCAACATGGATTCATGCCTGATAGGTCCACTTTGACAAACTTGTTGATATATAATAACTATTTGATTGAGTCTCTAGAAAATCAGTTGGAAGTCGATTCTTTACACTGACTTCTCTAAAGCTTTCGATAGAGTTAATCACTCTATAATTGTAAATAAATTAAAGGGTTATGGATTTTATCATAACATTGTTGGGTGGATCCAAAGTTATTTAACAGGAAGATCACAAAGCGTTTACATAAATAGAACCCTGTCTAAATAAATTAATGTATTATCTGGGGTTCCACAAGGTTTGCATTGCGGTCCTATATTATTTAACATTTTTATTAATGATATCCGAGAATATATTAAATACAGTAACTTTTTATTATTTGCAGATGACTTAAAACTATACCATTCTATACAAACAAGCGATGATTCACAAATGCTACAAAATCATTTAAATAATATAGTTCAGTGGTGTATCAATAACCAACTTTTTCTTAATATTGCTAAATGCGTATCGATTACTTATTCTAGAAAACAAAATCCGTCTACTCGTTCTTACTTCATTGAAAATAACATGTTAAACATTGTTTCAGATGTGAAAGATTTAGGTATTTTGTATGATAGTCGTGTTACTTTTCAAAAGCATATATTGCTAACAATATCATCTGCGTTTAAACTTCTTGGATTTATATTTAAGACTTGTAAGGACTTTAATGCACAATATTTTCAAATTCTATACGTTTCACTGGTTAGGTCAAAAATTGAATAGCCTCTATAATTTGATCACCTTCACATCAAAACCTTAATAGGTCAATAGAAAGTGTTCAAAAAAAATTATAAAACTTATGTTCTGGAGAATGAATCTTTTAGTAACATTGACTATACAAACTCTTTAAATATTATTAATTTGGATTCGTTGGAGCGTAGAAGACGTATAGCCGATTTTATATTTCTTTTCAAATTATTAAATAACTACACTGATAGTCCACAATTATTAAATAAAATCATTTTTTTGTTTAAACCTTTTAGTTGTACTACCAGAAGTAATCTATTACTACGTTCTAACTTCCATCACTGAAAGAAATATTTGTTAACTATAAAGAAAACTTCGCTCACAGCAAGTAAATATCTACCTTAAATAGGCGCCAAATCAGCCATCTATTTAAGCATAACAAATGAATCTATTTAGAGTAACTTACTTATAGTCAGTAAGAACGAATTGCAAACAGTTTACTTATTGTTAACCGGTTCCTTTTAAATTCAAAATGTTACTTCATTTATGTCAAACGTATAATTTGTTAACCGTAAATAAGCGATGTAGTTATGACAAGTAAAAATCCATTTAATGCAAAAGGCACCTTATTTATTATAGCTTGTTTGTTTTTTACTTCAGGTATTGTATTTATTATTACTAAGTAAAGAATTACTTATTACAATACGCCATTTTATTAGTAGCAAACGATAATTTTGTTTTAATGTGAATTAAGAATTTACTTAGTTTACGCAAATAATTTATTTACTTACCTATACCTTACTCAATACTTAAAATGATATACTCAATAAAACAAATTCTAACTATATTATGTAAGTATATATTTTAAAGCAAACATTAATAAACAATACATATAAAAACTATGAAAAACTATAGGAAAACTAAAAATTACAAAATATGAGTAAACTCAGTAATAAACATATTGTTGTTTCTTAGAATAATAGAATATGTATCTAACATAGATTCAAAATTCGAGTAAACAGTACAAATTGATAAATTAGTGCTTTCCACTCTCCATGCACAAAAATTTTGTTTCAATAGTGTCACATATAAAACAAATCTCGTTATTCTGACTTATTAGGATTTTATTAATTTTTCCAAAAGTTAGTTTTTTTGATTCATTAGGAATTAAAATGATACTATTCATCCCAAAATGATAAGAGTTAATTGAAACTTTTGTAACTTGCATTATGTTATTTCTAAAACCTTCTAATTTCGTTTCACAAATATTAGAATTACTTAATATATGGTTAAAGTTTGGTAAAACATCATAAATTGATGCAAAATTAGTAGTGCTCTTAGAAAATTCTACAAAATTTGAAAATCCTGTTTTATTTGCTATTCTTGTAGCAAATTTCAACTGATGTTTAATAGCCATAGTATGAGTTATATTAATCCTCGATGAAACATTATTAGCCGTTAATTTTAATTGTCGGTGTTTTGATTCATATCTTAAAGTCATTGTTTGGTTTAAAGGTCCAATAGTATTTAGTAACGATGGATAATGGGTGAGTATGTGAAATTTGGGTTTTAAAGGAATTGAAAACAGCTCGAGAAACAGCAAATTAAATTCTTTAATGTATTTTGTTAGTTTTTCATGGATAGTTAAATTCAAAATTATTGATTTACACAACACAATATGTAATATTTTACGTAGTCCCAAATATAAATTCCAATATTTGTTTTTAAAGGTAATGAAATCCCCAAATAAAGACCAGAATGCAAAATGAAAGTTTTCATTTCTGAAGCAGACATTTTTAAAGTTTTCTTTTTAATTGTAATTTTGAAATCAGAGGAGGTTTATTATGATTACTGTTGAAATTATAAAATTCAATTCGATGATTCAAAGTATCTAAATCAAAAAATTTATCGATGTATATAAACTGATGTAAAATAAATCCCATTACATAAACTCCAACTCCTTCAAATATGTCATGAGCAATATCGACACTATAATTTTTTGTTACATGGAAAGATTGTATTTTGTTGAAACATGATTCACTTTTTACACCTGTCAAAAAAGAGTTTTTCAGTTTCACATCCATATTGTAGTTCTCAATATTTCTTAATAAAGAGGGTTTTTCGATACTTAAATTTTGACTTACTTGACGGGTACATTTACAAAATCTGCAAAATGAATTTGATGCAAAAGATTGCTGAAAACCTAAAATTGTATTTAATCCTAAATTATCCCCAATAAATAAAGTGGTAAGAAAATAAACTTTTGAGATCTTAGAGGTAAATCCACAACAATTCCAGTATTTTGTAAGTCATTAAGTTCATCAATGAGTTTTTAAAAATAATTTTTCTCCAAAATCTTTCAAATCTGATGAATGAAATAACAATGCTAAAATATATTCTCCAACTGAGATTGAAAAGAAGGTGGTAAACAGCCAATGGTATAATAAACTGCTCCTATTTTATGTATCCCCGCATGTGACCCAAGTGGATTCCCACTTTCAAAATCGTCGTAATAAATAAATAAAGGTAAAACTAATGAATCATTTTCGTATGTAGATATTTGATTTTTCCAAAATTGAGTTTGGGTAATATTAGATATTGCTGTTTTAAGATGTAATATTTTCATATATTTTAAAATAGTAGTTAATACATCAGGTAATGTTAAAAATGTTTTCAATACACTCGACAGTGAAATATATTCTGCAGAATAATTTTTGGGAGTTGCACTGGCATTTTGGTTTAAGTTTTGTAATTTTGACCGACAATGTAAGAAACAGGAGGTATAAAATAACCATATTTCTCTAAATACTTAAACCGCAAATGCTCGCTTTTAAGTCCATCAAACAAATTGTCAAATTCCGAAAAATACTTTTTAATTTCCGAATCATTTAATTCTAGTGTGTTCTGTTGTATATATTCTTTAAGTATGTGGAGAGGTTTACTAAATAAATTGAATACATCAATCATAATTTTTTGAACATGGTTTCGAGGAAGAGTATCGTCTTCATAAAGACTACAAATAAATGAAATTGTACTACTTGCTAACTGATCTTTAAACAAAGTAAAATAATTTACAACATTATCGCTTCGATTTTTGTCTAATTTAGGTATATCAATTTCAGCAACCCTTTGAAAGGTTTCATTTATCAAATCATTTTTATTTTGACTGTTAGATAAAATATCAGTTGTCAATGAAACAGTATTTTCATTAATTTGAGAAGATATATCAGTTGTTAACGAAACAGAATTTTCATGAATTTGCAAGTGCTTTCTAAAAGATTTTAAAGATGGAAAATGTCGATTGCAAGATGATGCATTACACATATAAAAATTTGTTTTAGCGTCTCCATGAAACACTTTAATGTGCAAAAGTAAGGTTTTAGAAGTTTCAAATGTAAGTGGACAAAATTGCAAATATACATGGTGTAGAGTAAAAAATAGTAATACTTAGTGCTGTCCTTCTGAATCTTGTAAGTGATGTTTTATATCAGTGATAACTGCAACTGTAGAAGGAATTTTTTATAAGTTTTCATCTCAAAACAAGTTCTTGTATGAACAGCCAAATGTGTTCTGATTCTACTGGATATTCAATATCCATAGCGTGAAATAACTTATATAAAAGATCCAGTGCTCTGATACTGGATTCCACTTTATATTTTGTATTATCGACAACAATGTAGTAACCTTCAGGATTTTGTAGCGTTCCTACTACTGAAACTGCTGGTTGCATATGAATTCCATATTCTTCCAATTTTCTTTTTCTTATCGATATTCTTTTTCAATATCGTCATATGTCTAAAACCAAAAGAATGTAGATAAAAGATTATAAAATCTTTATTATATTACTTACATCAATGTGGTAAAAAACTTTCTTGTATTTCGGTCCTAGTGGGACGCCAATTAGCGCCTTTGCGACTTCTTTTTATTGTAATTGTTGGGAATAAATAAGGCAACAATAATAATGAATTCAGTCCTAGATCTAATAATAGAGGAATTTAATGCTAGTACTATAGACCGTTAATTATTTACCTTGATATACTGAAGTGTCTTGATGTATTTTTCTCCTTTACTTCTTTTAAAATAGCAGTGGATATTTTTGGCCAATTCCTATATATAATATCATCTCGATCAGGGTACCTTCTATTAAAGTCGGCCTCAATCTAGAAAAAAAATGTAAAGTTGTAAAGTTATATAGTGTAAGACTTTTATCAATTATACTTCTTACCAGCTCAATTCCAGTATTTAATGCCAGAGCAGGAAAATCAGTATATATACTGGTTAAAGAAGAACTTAAATATAATTTTCTTCTCAGTTTGAAAGTGTTGTTCCAACTCTCCAGTATTTTATGGAGAGGTTCTATGGCCGACTTCAAAATTCTAAACTCCTCAACTCCTCTAAATTTTCTTCACAATCTTCTTCAGTTTGAAAAGTAATTGAATTATTTTTTTTGACGTATTGCTGAGCTTGGCGTAGTGCTGATTTAACGTTAGCATAACGAGACCAAAGTTTTCCTTTAGGCCCAACTCCTTTGTTATTTTTGCACCCCGATGGTAAGTATGGAACGTAAAACGTCTCAGCCTTTTCCTTAGGAAACAATTTAGTTACTTCCTCAGAACACTTTAAAAATGTACTTGCTCTGATTCTAAAATTTTACTCATTATTAAAATTTAGATAAATGTTAATAGTTATACTAACTCTGATCCTAGACGAGCTATTAATTCATTAACGATAACTTTCACTATTTTGCCACGATGATCATTATTTAGATGCGTTCTATTAGCTAACGCAATTTGACCATCTGTATATTTTTTAGAACATTTTCTAGACCCTAAAAGTTACAAAATTAATTAAAGCATTAACACATAAATATGTTTGTGAAAATTGGCAACTTACTTCTGGAAAGACGCCATCTATTGTTTTATTTGGATTATCTATTAGAATAATATTGGTATCTTCTGATGAATCTTCCGTATATTTTCTTTTAGTGGACTTTGTGGAGTACAAAAAGTTTCAATCGTTTTAGAGATTCTAGAACTTTTAATGTTTCTTCATCAGGAGTATATAAAACTGAATTTTCTAAATCCACCGATGTTGATGGTGTGGAAGAACAAGACTCGTTTAAATGAAATGCAATTTCGAGATTCTCATTGGATACACTAGATTGTGTATCCGTATTAGCAGACAACTATAAAATATATATAATTAATCAATGTATTATAATTAATACGTTTTTGTGTGATATGCATAATAATTAAGTGCCTCATTTTCCCATCATTTTTAGATTTATCAATAAAATTAAAGTCAAATTTGTATATACAACTTACGATGCGTTACAGAGGCGGGAGGGGTGTTTGAACCTATGAGTTATGTAACTTTTTTATAAAGTGACTTTCCTTTCTTTGCGCCACATCATTGTGACTTTTAGGTAAACATGGTCACTTGGTCGTTACGTAACATTTTACTAACGGGAAGGGGGTACAGAAAACGTTACTGGGTCCGATATCTCCAAAAATTGCTCCACGTATTAGTTGAACACTACCTGAGAGAATTATAGAAAAGTGCTCCGTTCACGTAATGTTGACAAAAGTTAAACATTGTTGTATTCTATAAATGAAATACCGTAAAAAAATTAGAACTGCATTTAAAGTTAACAACTAATAGATGTTTGAAATTATACTTGGTGGGGAGTATCTATAATATGATCTATTTATCTTTTATTATAATAATAATAAATAAAACAATAACACCTTACCGGCGAGATCACCTCTGGGTTTTGAATATATTTTTCTTTGTAGCGTCGTTTAAAAATTAGTTTAGGTCCACTTTTATCAAATATTTTATTAATGGTTTCCTCGTCCAACAGTGGAAAACTTTCATCATCAATACCCTCGTCTGTAATCAAATTTATATGCTTATTATAGCATTTTGGAGACACGAAGGTTAAGCAAACTTGTCCTAACTTGAATTTTCTTTTGCTAATTTTTACTTCAAAACTTTATACATCAAAGATGACGCAAAGTAACTGATACAGGTATTCTCGCAGGTATCACACCACGATATTATTAAATCAGTGGAAAAAACTCTACTAGTTTGCCCATTTAAACGACTTTGTAGCTTTAATAATAACAGAGTTACCAATGGTGAACACTTAATTTAGATCACCCTGTACATATACAATGTGTCCCAGGATTGATGTTACAAGAGGTGTAATGGACTAAAATTTTTGAATTTCATTTGAAGATTCTGGAATTAGATAAGCCCTGCTTAATGTGAAACGAATTTTAAGAATTTGCTGGTTTTAGAAAAACAAAATGGCCGTGACGGTGAAGCAAAGCAAGAACTATTTTCTTTTCAGGAAAAGTACTCTTTTGGTTTACGATATGGAAAAATGTTACTAAGAAAAGTTGTTCATAATGACAAATCATGGCCGTATACCAAACTTCAGGACGATCTACATACTTTCATTAAACTATCTGTTTTAGATTAAACAAAATCAAGTTTGGTATACGGCCACGATTTGTCATTATGAACAACTTTTCTTAGTAACATTTTTCCATATCGCAAACCAAAAGGGTACTTTACCTGAAAAGAAAATAGTTCTTGCTTTGCTTCACCGTCACGGCCATTTTGTTTTTCAAAAAGAAAACATTCTTAAAATTCATTTCACGCCAAGCAAGGATTAATTCCAGAATCTTGAAATGAATTTCAAAAAATTTTAGTTCATTACACCACTTGTAACATCAATCCTGGGACACACTGATATATATGTATATTTTTTTATATTGTAAAGGGGTAACTCGGTCTTACCGTTTGAGCATGTTTCTGTCAAATATGTTCGAAATGCGTTCATAAGTTTCGTTGATAATTTTGAATTAGGTACTAAACTATAAACTGGTAAACCGAAGTCGTAGGTATATCATTATGACATTGTGTGATGATGTTTTTTTATTTGACATTTCAATGAACGATAAAATATTAAATTGCCAATATTTAAAAAAATTATTACTCACCTTCAAAGGTTTTATGTAGTTTTGCAACCCCAAGAGATTAAATCAGCTTGGTAATTAGACATGATGAAAACAAAAACACTTTCACAGTTACCTCTAAACACCACAACAGCAAAACTGAATAAAAATACGTGCTAAATTGCGACTGTTCCTCTCGCATCTGATAAAATGGAGGCTTTTATTTCAGACAGAGATGGTTAATTAACCATAACATTGCTGACTCGTTGACTCTAAGTATAATATTCATTACACCTCGTTATTTTTAGTGTATCACTCGCTTAAGCTTACGAAGTATTTTATTATCACAAGCAGTTTTCTTTGAGATTATGAAACTACTTGTAGTTAATGAATAGAATATCTACGACTAAGAAAAAATACGATTTATTAACCATTAACAAAAAATTGTTCATAGTAAAAACAAGTGCGCATTTAAACTAAAAAACGTATTTAAGTAAACTGTTTCAGTAACCCTTAGTTGACCGCTTTATAATTGTTAAAATGGGCAACATTACTGTTATTAAAATTTTGTTTACTACAAATAATATATTTTAAGTAGAAACTCAACTAAACACATTTCTTTCAGTGATCGTACAAATTATGGTTACTATGAATCTTTGTCCAATAATAATAATAATAAGAGAATTAAATTATCTGATTGAGCATAACCCACGTCTTAGAGTTTTTCAGTGATTCTATAGACATCTTTAAGCGCCAACTACGTAAGTCCGTTATTTAATTTAATTCATTAAGTCTTACCCTTATATATATATAAGCAACTTTGTCGACAGGTATGTAAAGCAGTTATATATATTCAATAAACCTTATTTACCGTTAGGTGTTAAGGTATTACATACATTTACAATTACTTCAACTTAAATTAAAATTAAATATAATTTCTTTAACACATTCATTCAACTTAAAAAATTAACTTTCTATATAATCGTTTTTTTTGACTCATCACGTGTTGTATACTATCTTGACCCAATCTTTTTGTTCTTTGCCACTTTTTTCCTTTGTTCCATGTCATTTCTTGTTCTTTCAGGTACTTTTCCACTTCCTTATCCCATGATTTTTTGGTCTACCTCTACTTCTCTTTTGTATAGTTCTCGTCTCCCATATTTTTCTTGTAGTTCTATTCTCGTTCATTCTTACTATATGTCCAAACCATCTTAGTTGTTGCCTTTTTATGCAATTCCTTACTGATTCCACTCCTAGTTCCTCTCTTATTGTGTTGTTTCTAATTTTGTCTATTTTTATGATTCCCATAACTCCGCGCAAATACTTCATTTCTACGGCTTGCAGTTTGTTTTCTAATTGTTTTGTTAAAACCCAACTTTCACTGCCATATAGTAATATTGGTCTATAAATGGTTTAAAATACTACCATTTTAGTTCTCCTTGTAATTTCTTTTTTCTTTATAAGTGGGTTTCGTAGTACATGGTATATTTTAGTTGTTTTTTCTATTCTTTCGTTTATCTCTGCGTTATCCCCAGTTTTTTGTATTTTAACTCCCAGATAATTAAATGTTCTTACTTGTTCGATGTTCTTCTGGTCTTTCTTTATTGTTATATCCATGTCTTCTTTTCCTATAACCATAACTTTGGTTTTTCTACATTTATTTTCAAATTCTTGCTGCGTAATGCATTATTCCATACTTCCATATTGTGTTGCAGGTCTTTTGGCTTTTGGCATAAATTACGATGTCATCTGCAAATACACTTTCTGTTATTGACACTACTTCCATGTTTCTATATCCTATTTGAACTTTCTTTACTTTTGGTTTTATGTCTTTCAATATGTCATCCATCACAATGTTGAATAAGGCTGGACTTAAAACACCTCCTTGTCTTAATCCTTCTGTCGTTATAAATTCTTCCGATTGTAAATTTCCTGTCCTCACTATATTTCTTGTGTTTTGTAAATACTTTTGATACAGTTTATCAATTTTGTTTTTATTCCCCGCCTTTGAAGACTGTTCCATATTGTTACCCTTGGGACGCTGTCAAATGTTTTTTCTAAATCGACAAAGGCTACACATATTTTTTCGGTTGCAAATTTTTCTAGCAACTGTTTTAGTACAAATATATGGTCTTGTACACCTCTCCCTTTCCTGAACCCGCACTTGTGAATCTTCCATTTCATTTTCTGTTTCCGTGGTTAACTTTTCACTAGAACATTTTCATACAGCTTTAGTACAATGGATAATATCGTAATTCCTCTATAATTGCCACACTCCCTTCTGTCTCTTTTTTATGTATTGGGACTATTATTTCCATTTCCAATCTTTAGGAATTCTTTCCTCTTGCCAAACTTTGTTAAACAGTTTTGTAATAACTTCTAGTCCTGTTCTACCCTTTACCCCTTTTTAGCTTTTTAACGGCCTCTCTTACTTCTACTAATTTTATTCTTTTCGGTCTTCCCGTTCTTCTTGTTGATATCCTGTTCTCAAAGTATTCTTTCCATCTTTTTATGATTTCTTTTCCTCTACCAATATTCTTCCATCTGGTGTTTTGATATTTTTAATTTGGTGTGATTCTCCTTTCCGAAGGTCTTTAAGTATCTTATAGAACAGTTTTTGATTTCCCAAGCTATCTTTTTCCATTTTCCTGCCAAAATCTTCCCACGTTTTTTGTTTTGCTTGCTTCACCATTTTCTTTACTTTAGTTCTTTGTTCTTTATATTTGGCGTATTTATCTTCAGTTTTACAACCCAAAATAGGCTTTCCATGACCGTTTCTTATTATTTATTTCGAAAACTAAGCTTCTGTTATAAGAAACCAAATATAATTTTTTATCTTAACAAAGTTCAAAAATATGAATTTTTAAAAATATTTTACAAACCTATATTTTTTTTTAAATTTAATGATATTTCCAAAGCTATGCGAAGTAGATATTCCAAACCTTAATAAAAGTTGTTTTAAATTAGGAGCTAAATACAAAAAATATCATAAAAAACATATCATTCCATTTAACATAAAGAAGTTGATGTCGACTTCAGCACAACCGGAAGTGCAATATAAGCGAAACTATTTTACAATTAAAGATCAGTATAAATAATATATTATCACAAAGTTTCAAAATTTAAATACGATTAGTTCTCTATAAACGTCTAATAGGCCACTTTGTTTGGGACACCCTGTATATTAGAATATGACCTTCCATTTCTTTTTCCCCAATTCCTTTCTTTTTAGTTTCTGTTATACCGAGTAAGTCCAGTCCTGTTTTTCTAAATTCCTCTTCTAATTCCTTTTCTTTATTTGTTAGACTTCTTATATTCCATGTCCCAATTGTCCATCTGTCTTCTCTTGCCTTTTTTATTTTTCTATTTATTTGTTCTATAAAAATTGGTTTTTTGTTCTCTATTTCTCAGTTTCCTGTCCTTCTTTGCCATGTTCATCATCTTGTGCTCCTCGTCCATACTAACTAACATTAGTTTTTTGCATTTTTATCCGTTATTTCCTCTAACCCCTCCAATTCTTTATTCCATTTCCATACCCCTATCTTAACATTTTTTCCTCGATTTCTTTCTTCTTTTGCTCTCATCCTGATCATTATCTCAATATCCCTTTCCTTTTTTGTTTGATCGTTATTTATGTATATCTTATGTCCTCTAATTTGATTTAATTTTGCTTTATTTTTCATTACATCAATTCTATCTTCGAAGCTTTCCATTTCTACTATGCATATGTTGTTACTTATTTTATATGCCGTTTTTATTTTTGCGTTGGTTTCTAATTCCTCATTAATTAATTTAGTTATTTTCTCTTTTATTTTCATGTTATTGCTTGTTGTATCCATTGTCAGACCTTGTATTACGATGTTGTTCTTCCTTTTTCTTTGTCCATTTGTTCCAGTCTCTCGAGCCTCTTCTAGTTGGAGGTGAATGAATCTTAGTCACATTGATTCATCTTGACACCTTCGAATATTCACCTGATTTTGGAGGAATTCACCTCCACCTAGAAGGGCTCGAGAAGAGCAAACTTTATATAAAACTTATAATTTTGGAGGAATACTCACCTGATTAGTACTATATTTTTTTTATAAATTGAACTTCGGGCGTTACCTCTTTGCATGCCACTGGTAAAATGATACAAATCACTTTTGGTTTAAAATGGTTGTATACCTTAAAAACTATCACTAACTTTCAACGTCATACTAATTTGCGCCTTCCAGTTATTGACGAAAAAAAAATTTTTTTTTAAGTTATTTAAAAAATGCAGTCCTATATTACCGCCTTCCAGTAATTATGCTTAAGAGAATATAATGCCTTTACCTAACTCAACTTTAATTCGTATCTTTACATTTTGAAAATATTTTTAATCGTGTTTTTTCAAATTTTCAAAACGTTGAGAACCCTCATTTTTGTGAAGGAAGTAGGTAGACACATTATTCTCTTCTAGGTAATTATTGAAGGCGCTAATATATAGACCATTCGAATTTTATTTAGTCCGATTTGAGAAAAGTTACTACTTTGAAAAATGTCGGCCTTTGTAATAGTTGAAGGTTACGATTTTCAAAGTGATTGTAATTACTAATCAGGTACACGTCAGTGTAACACTTAAAACTAGATCAACACGTTGTTAACTCTTACCGCACTAGAATAAAAAAATGGTCAGCGCATTCTAAAAAACAAGAATTGGTTCAACAATTTAACAGAATATGTTTCATAACTGTATGTGCTGAATAAGCGAAATACATTGTATTATCTGTAGCTGTACAAAAAATAACAGTTAAATATATCAATTAAAACTATTTTAAATCTTGATTGATTTTAATTACTCAGAAATTAATACAGAAAAAGCCTCAATCCGTAAAATTAAGTATAGGTATATTTCTTTGAATTAAAATTTGAACTCAACCAGTTTTAAATTTGGCGCCAATTAATCGAATATTCGAGACGATTCCATCAAATTTGATATACATTGAAGACAGTAATTATAAGTCTTTCATATATGCATTGAAGAGAGCCGCATTCTGTAATGATGCAATTAAACAAAACACCATCATTTGTTATCGATCTTAGCAACAATAGCATTTTCTCTAGAAGAAAATTCGCAATATTACGGCAAAAGATAAATTCGGAACATCCATAAGCATGTTATTACGTGGGCCAATAAAATTTTGTTGAGTGTGACCAATCGGACCTATTAGAGTTTGTCGTGTTTAAAAACGACCAATGAGAACACTACACGAGGAATTCCCTGAGTATATTCAGCGTGTCCGTATGTTCTTGTCAGTTTTCATCTTAACATTGGAAGTGGCATTATAAACGTTTTGTTAAGGTCTTGTGATAAATTCTGGCAGTTTAATTAACTAAACAAGTATTAATACCGAGTATTTTTTAAAATTAAAATGTAAGTATAGTGAACCCAACAATTAATTTTGTGTTTAAAACGCCGACCCTTGATGCCGGTTTTTTATGCTTCGATTTCTTTTTGATACAAAAATGGGTGTAGTATAAATTTGTATTCTTATTTTTTTGTGTAAAGTTTTTTGAGGTTCAATGACACGTGTACGATTCGCCGACGTACTAGTAAATTAATGCATGTACAGTTATGTATACACCCCTTTTTCATTAGTATGCGAAATTCATTTTCGTTAAAAAAAAGTTAGATTCTAATGTTTTCAATATCATTTCAGAAGAATGAAGTTACATCTAGCTCTAGAAGTTCTCTGTCTTGTGGCCATAGTTTTGGCCAAAGAAGACAAAAAGGAAAAGGAAGAAGTTGGTACAGTCATCGGTATTGATCTAGGAACAACATATTCTTGGTAAGTCTTCGGATGTTACATATTGGGGCCTTTGTTAACGGTACATTATTCTAGTGTGGGCGTGTATAAAAATGGCAGAGTAGAAATCATAGCAAACGATCAAGGTAACCGAATTACTCCTTCTTATGTCGCATTTACGGCAGAAGGTGAACGATTAATCGGTGATGCTGCCAAGAATCAGCTAACCACCAATCCAGAAAATACTATATTTGATGCAAAAAGATTGATTGGAAGAGAGTGGTCAGAGCATACAGTGCAAAGTGATGTGAAATATTTCCCTTTCAAAGTTATTGAGAAAAACTCCAAACCTCACGTTAAAGTAGCTACGTCTCAAGGTGAAAAAATATTTGCCGCTGAAGAGATTTCGGCCATGGTTTTAGGTAAAATGAAGGAAACGGCTGAAGCTTATTTGGGTAAAAAGGTTACCCATGCAGTAGTAACAGTTCCTGCTTACTTCAATGATGCACAACGTCAAGCCACTAAGGATGCTGGTGTTATTGCTGGTCTCAATGTTATGCGAATTATCAATGAACCTACTGCCGCAGCTATTGCTTACGGTTTGGACAAAAAAGATGGGGAGAAGAATGTTCTTGTATTTGATTTGGGTGGTGGTACCTTTGATGTCTCTCTCTTAACTATCGACAATGGAGTATTCGAGGTAAATTTCTTTTTATTGAAAAATAATAACATATTGAACCTAATCTTGGAATGGCAGATGAGATTTACCTTGAGATATGCTGATCGCATCTGCCATTGCTCCTTAACATGTAAGACATCTGATAAACTGTTAGATTTGAATGTTTCACACAATTTGGCTTCTATAATTTCACTTGGTCACGCTTTTCTTCTCATAATGATGTAGTACAGGAAAATTAGGGTTTGAATTGGAAAAAATCCCTGCAGCAATTTTATGTTTGATATTGTTAGGGGACCTTACAAGGAGCCCGGAGCCAGTTTTTCGTCACCCCCACCCTTAAGCATTTTGAGAACGGGTGATGTTTTCGAGAATTGATCTAGCGGCTAAACGGTTCACTGCACAAAAAAAGTCCCAATAAAAAATTGTAGAGGATTGTTAGATATATCTTTTATTGTAATGACATTTTGTGATAAAAGTGATATTGACCCCTATATAGGGGGTTGGAATTATGAAAACTGTAAATTTCACTTTTCAGGGGTGATAATGTCACTTTATCAGAAAATTGTTAATTATAAAAGTTGTTCCTTATAATAATATCTACAGCTTTTCTAGGCATGTTTTTTCTCTCCCGACAACCCTTGTGGCTGTAGAGCTAGGGGTAAGTTCGTGATTTTTCACCCTACAGAAAAATGTAAGAGGAACAAGTTGTAGATATTATTATGATCTACGATAAATTTATCTTGTACAGAGGGTTCAAGTATAAAAAAACCACTCATTTTTGCATTCCAATACAATTTATTGGAAAATTATGTTCCACTTTCCATTTTTTTCTTTTTCTTGAAAGCATGCAAGAACACCGGATCTTATTCAAGAGTGAGAAAGTATTGAAGAAGGAGAAAATAGAATATTTTCACGTATTTGAATTTTTATTTGACTTTTTTTCATATGACTTATAGTATAAATCTTCGAAGCGTTCAACGGATGGAGAAAAAAATTTAAGCAAAAGTGGAACAAATAATTTTAATAAGGAATAATTTTCCAATAAATGTATTGATGTAAATAGCTGTTATTGCATTGGAATGCAATAATGAATGGTTTTTTATACTTGAACCTTCTGTACAAGATAAATTTATCGTCTTAGTTTAAAATTTCATTGGTAAAACAAATAGATCATAATAATATCTACAACTTGTTTCTCTTTAATTTTTCTGGTGAAAAAACCAAAAGTTATGAACTGACCCCTAGCTCTACACCCACAAGGGTTGTCGGGGAAAAAAACATACCTACAAAAGCTGTAGATATTATTATAAGGAACAATTTTTATAATTTACAATTTTCCGATAAAGTGACATTATCACCCCTGAAAAGTGAAATTTACAGTTTTCATAAGTTTGAACCCCCTATATAGGGGTCAATATCACTTTCTATCACAAAATGTCATTAGAATAAAAGATAGATCTGAAAACCTCTACAATTTTTTATTGGGACTTTTTGTGCGGTGAACCGTTTAGCCGCTAGATCAATTTAGAAAACAACCCCGTTCTCAAAATGCTCAAGGGGGTGATGAAAACTGGCTCCGGCTCCCTTGTAGGGTCCTCTAACTTAACTCAAACTTAAAATTACTGCCGGAATTTTTTTCCGAAATCGGCCTCTTTTTGCCTAATTTTCCTGTACTAATGACTAATAAATAATATGAGTATGATTTACTGATGATTTATTAATTTTTCAACTATTAGAATGCTATTCATTCATCCACAAGTTTATTAAATCACTATTTTTACAAACTTTATTCGTACAGTCGGAAAGTTTACCCTCCAAAGAGGAAATGAACAAGGAGGGATTTCTCTTTGGAAGCTAAGCAAGTAGTCCCGACTTTATAAACAAAATTGTAAAAAACTAAGTGATATAAGAAATTGTGGTTGGACTGATAGATAATTCTATTAATAGTAACTGTTGAAAAATTAATAAATTGAATCGATCTCACTGCTGATCGGATCTAATTATGTTCAATTTCAAGGGGTAAAGTGTCACATATACTTTTTCAGTTGAGGGTGCCCTAGCTAACACTCAAAAATCTCCACTTATTATTCAGCTGTTATAAACGTTTTCGATTGAACGTGATTTATATCCAAAAGTAACGAAAAATTTTGTTATACAGGTTGTTGCCACCAATGGAGACACTCACTTGGGCGGCGAAGACTTCGATCAACGCGTGATGGATCACTTTATCAAATTGTACAAGAAGAAGAAGGGCAAAGATGTTCGCAAAGACAACCGTGCAGTCCAGAAACTACGTCGCGAAGTTGAAAAAGCGAAGCGAGCGTTGTCATCGGGTCACCAAGTCAGAATTGAAATTGAATCATTCTTCGAAGGCGACGATTTCTCAGAAACTCTTACCCGCGCGAAATTTGAAGAACTTAACATGGATCTGTTCCGTTCAACAATGAAACCTGTACAAAAAGTTTTGGAAGATGCCGACATGAACAAAAAAGATGTAGATGAAATTGTATTAGTTGGTGGTTCTACTCGTATCCCTAAAGTACAACAATTGGTAAAAGAATTTTCGGAGGTAAAGAACCCTCCCGTGGTATTAACCCCGATGAAGCTGTTGCTTATGGTGCTGCCGTACAAGCTGGCGTTCTTTCCGGCGAACAAGCCACCGATTCAATTGTTTTGTTAGACGTCAATCCTTTAACCACCGGTATTGAAACCGTTGGCGGCGTAATGACAAAGTTAATTCCGAGAAATACAGTAATTCCAACAAAGAAATCACAAATCTTCTCTACTGCTTCTGACAATCAACACACAGTTACCATCCAAGTTTATGAAGGAGAAAGACCGATGACGAAAGATAATCATTTGTTGGGTAAATTCGATCTTACCGGTATTCCACCTGCACCTAGGGCGTTCCTCAAATCGAAGTAACTTTCGAAATTGACGCCAACGGTATTTTACAAGTATCTGCCGAAGATAAGGGAACAGGAAATAAGGAAAAGATTGTTATTACCAACGATCAAAATCGTCTTACGCCAGAGGATATCGACAGAATGATAAGGGATGCCGAAAAATTCGCCGACGAAGATAAGAAACTCAAGGAAAGGGTCGAAGCTCGCAACGAATTAGAAAGCTTCGCGTATTCGCTTAAGAATCAATTAAGCGATAAGGAAAAATTGGGATCAAAGGTTTCTGATGACGAAAAGAGCAAAATGGAAGAAGCCATCGATGAAAAGATCAAATGGTTAGAAGAAAATCCAGAGGCAGAAGCTGAAGACTACAAGAAACAAAAGAAAGAATTAGAAGACGTAGTACAACCAATTATTTCAAAGTTATACCAAGGTACGGGAGGTGCACCGCCACCAACCAGCGAAGAAGATGACTTAAAAGATGAATTATAAGGAAAAAGACTGATAAAAACTAATTTAATACTATCCCACGTGATGTGCAAATGTGTATGAATGACAATGAGCGAATTAGTAGTAATTTTTTTTCAATTTATTGATGCATAGGGAGTTTGAAGTATTTTATATTAAAACAAATGTCATCATCGTTACAAAATTTAATTTATTTTTTGTCAAATATTAGCGTACGATTCGCAATATGTTGTAGTAGGAAATTAAGAATTTTTATTGTTATTGTAGGCTGATATTTGATTTGTTACAATAATTTTTCAATAAAATCAATAAGTATATTTTGTTTTTACATTGAAACATTGTATTATAATAGATAAATTTTAGTTGTACTCTATTTTAACCCAATGTTTACTGTTTATTGTATTATTTTATCATTTGCTTTGTTTTTTCATTCCCAACTCTGGAGGTATATGCATCATATTTTCAAATGTTATAACTTATTCAAAGGAATGGAACTCTAAACTGCAGCGTCTATTTAACAAATAGAAAAACACCAACAAATTTTACTCGGACACGTGTTTCAATAGCTAAGCTATCATCAGCTAACCAATTTTTTTTGGTGTTTTTCTGTTTGTTTATAACTTATTGCACCTCCATATTTTCTGTTATTAATGAAATAATTGGGGATCAGTGGCGTTGGTTGCGAGATTACAGTTATCACGGTTTTTGAAAATGGTCCTTAGTAAGTTGGGAATTATGATGAAGTTTCTTAAGTACTCTGTACTGTCTATACAGCTTCACAAAATAGATATTGATAGCAACGCAAACTTTTGTAGCTAAAAAGGAGTGTTCGGTACTTTTATACATGGATCGTCCTGTTTCTGTTCTCTGTTTCAATAAACATCTTATTGATGACCCAACAATATAAGTACCGGGCTTTGATCAAAAAAAAAATTTGGTCAAAAGTAAATCGCATAAGAACAGGCCATCCAAAATGCAACTCTATGTTGTTCAAATGGGGTGCAATTTCTAATCCAAATTGTGACTGTGGAAACGACCAGAGACTGTTGCACATATTGTGGAGGATTGTCAATTAACAAAGTTTAAAGGAGAGTAACCTATTATATGATGCATATACCTCCAGAGTTGGGAATAAAAAAAACTGTGACATTAACATTACAGAGTTGAGAATACATCTAAAACTTAAGGGGCCTCTATACAGAGTGATATGCAACACACCGTTTCCCCATAAAAGTAATGTTAAAAGTGGACCATGAAAAAATTCACGTACGTCTACTCTAAATGCATAAAACTGGATGTGTTGAAATTATATTCGTCAGAATTGACAAATGTACAAGCTCACAGCTAAGATACACCTGTTATATTTTGCTTTGTTGTTCATGGCAAAGTTTGATGAAAAATTTTTTAAATCTCACCTTATAATATGTAACTTGTTGTTAATATACAGGGTAGCCCAACGAAAATTTCGAAATTCGCCGAGACATGTCAATTTTTGTTTTTGAGGGGAGCCTATTTTGACAGTTAAACCAACTCAATATGTTCATTCTCCTAATGCCTAGTAACCCCAACTTTAAAATTTCAAATAAGACTACCCCACTTGTGGCACATCATTTGTATTTGAAATGCAAATGGCTTTAAAATGATATGCCACAAGTGGGGTAGTCTCATTTGAAATTTGAAAGTTGAGGTTGCTAAACGATAGGCTACAGCACATATCGAGTTGATTTAACTGTCAAAACTCCTCAAGAACAAAATCGAAGTGTCTCGGCAATTTCAAAATATTTTAGTTTTCACGTTATTGGGGCCTCAAATTTTCGTTGGGATACCCTGTATATCAACAAGTTACATATTAAACAGGGTGTTCCGAAATACGTGTATCAACAAGTGTACAAAAACTCAAGTCTGTAATTCAAACGATTCCCGAGATATTAGCAAAAAACTGTGTCACCCTGTATCTCGGAAACGAAGACCCGAAATTGGAAGAGAGAAAAATTTTTCTTTTTTGATGAGAAATCTACAGTTGATACACTTATTTAGGAACACCATGTATATTTTATTTTACAAAAACCCCTGTCTTGCCGCGTAGGTATTTATCAATATTACTTTGTCGAATCAAACATTTTTTCAAAGTATTAAGTAACTGCATATTTTGTAAAAAAAAGTAACAAGCTTTTAACATTGCTCTGCAATTTTGCATTTTATTATCTCCTTGTTGAACATTGAGTTCAAATGAGAATATAATTCACATGTCACCTGGTCAATATTTTTGAAAAACAAAGACGAAAGAGGCTATCAATAAATCGATGATAATTTTATCGCCACGTGTTGACTGTAACCTGTTTTTAATTAATTAAACAATTATACCGTCAAAGTGACAGCTAGTTTCACAAATTGAATCGTTGACGCAAGAATTTGTCTAAAATGTATTTTCTATTAGTGTTCATTATATTCTCTCTCCAAATATAACACGTATTACGATTAATCATAACACTAGCAAAAAATAATAATTCTTTGACATTATCACCACAATCACACTCGTTATATTATCGCCAAACATACTTTTGGTGGGTCGGTGCATTTAAATCCATACATCTTGGGAATTTCGCTCAAACATTCTCCACCTCTATAATGTATCTATTTTCGCAAAATGGATATTTTTTTCTTAAACGTTTGCAATTCGAATAATCGATGCATTAAAAAAAAAGAATTGATTAATAGGCGCATTTGTTAATGAAATTAAAATAAAATTCCACGATGCGGCAACGTTTCTTAACGGTCATTCACCCTAACCCTATTTATTTGTTTATTCATTCAAAATGTTAAATCGAATATATTTTATTTGAGACTTTTCCTATAGTATTAAAAAAGCATAACTGGAAATGGCTTTATATGATAACAAATTATGGTTGCTTTCCATATCCGTAATTCGTTTATATCTACAGATGATACAGGTCAGTTATCGATAGCAATTTAAACTGAAAACTTTTCTATAAAACCATTAGGTATGAGTGAAATTGTTATGGTTGGGGAAGACATATCTAAAGAATTGGCGGACAAATTAGATTTGTATCGAGATCCAGATGATAGTGACGATGATGACGACATTAGTCATGAACCATATGATATGCATTTACAAATGGATTTTGAAGTACACAGGCAGCGTTCAAACACTGCAGTTCGGTTAGAAAAAATGGATATTGCTAAGAAAAGAGCGGCTAAAGTAAAAAACATAAAATGGGAAACTAGCCTAATACCACCTTCTTCGGAAGAACTAGATAATTTGTTTGTTAGAAAAGAAGTTAAAAAGAATCCAAATTTAGGCAAAAAATCATTACTATCTGAACAATTAGAGTTGTGCACAAATCTCCCTCAGAATCCTTATATTGAATATGCAAAGTTTGACGGTAGTGCTCAAGTAGGCATTTTAACAAGGAAATATAAAATATTTTTGACGATGTTACCCGAAGAACATAGAAATTACCCTATGATTGTTAGTTGTATTGCAACGGCAAAAATTGAAGAATTAATAGGGTTTATTTTATTAAAGTGCAGGTAAATTAAAAACTTCTGTAAGTTTACTATTTTTCATTGAAGACTAATAAACTGGCACAACGAATTCTTATTTTTAATACATGTTGTCCAGAAGTTTTTTATTGCATTTCTTATCATAAAATAAAAGTATTTATAAATTTGTATGTAAGAAAGTAAAAACTGATGAATCAGAAAGTGTGGAAGAATAATTACAAAATGTTTGTGGGATACGTTATTCATGTCAATAATTTATTTCAGTACAATACATGGTGATTTTCCATTAAAACCTGTATCGCATTATGGTTTATACATAACCGAAGAGGATGGAGAAGTGGATCATGATTTTCCGAATTTAGATCCAAAAGAGTGTGTAGCTAAATTTGGATTTACTTGTTTAGGTTTGGTAGAACGTAAACAAATGTCTAAAAACGTAAGTTTCGAATCATCACAAATATTGATTCAGAATGAATTAGTAGAAGAAGTTAACAGTGTTGGCAACAAACCAAAGTTAGATGAAGCTAAACAAATAACTGCCAACATGCACCTTATGAAGGTACATGCGACAGCAATGGAGCTCCTTTATACCAATCATATCGAGTTTATATAGTAAATAAAATGAGGGCCAAAGGCGGAGATACAGTTAGGAATAAGTGGTGAAAAGATTGAAATTGATCCATTACAACAAAAAAACTCAAAGTTTACATTTGTTCGACAAAAACCAGTAAGCCATCACATTGATTCAGTAGCTTGGTGCGAAGTTACAGATACAAAAAGTAGTGGTACTACATTTAGAGTTGTATATAGCTCTTCCTTTGGAAATAATGGTGCAATGAACTCAAATTTCAGTGGTAATAAGTATTTATTATCTCAAATTAATTATGCTTAGTTCATGATTACAGTTACTCAGTCACCCACACTGCAAACATCAACTAGTTTTAAACATTATGATTTTGAAGCTGATCATAATACAGCAGAAGAAATAGTCCAGAAGATAAATTTAATTCTCGAATTGAGGTCAAGTGGGAGTAGGAAGGAGTATTTGGCCAGTCGCGAAAGGAAACAAAGAAGGAGAAGTTTTCATTCAAATAAATGATATATTTATTATAATTTATTCAAAAAGCTAAGTAAATTTAATATATTTTAATGGAAGTTTGATTTGTTCAGCATTTTAATATCTACAGTATTCATTGAGTTTCGAATTGTTCCATTCTGATAGTTCGATAACTAAGTAAATGTTTATGCATGTTTACTACAAGATTTACTTTATTAGAAAATCGTTCTACATCTATCGGATAATCAACAAATGTAAGCTCCAACGGTTTTTGATTAGAATCTTTTTCACTACATTGCGATCTACAAACAAAATAACTAATTTTTGGACTAATTATCTTTTGAACAATCTACTTTAATTCTTTGTACTCCTGCTTAATTTTGGCATACCAATATTTCCATTCAGTAATTTCTTCTTTAAGACTGTTTATATAACGAACATCGAACTTTTCAACTACATATTTGTCATCATTAACTGAAAAAATCATGTCCTTTAAATGGCTATTTTGAGTCTCATACAGAAACTATGTGACTCTCCTTATCAATGCAAAATCTTTAATTAAGAAAAAACATACAAATTAATCAATAAAACTATGTGTGTAAAAACTTTATAATCTAAGATAAAAGATTAGTTTTTATATTAACCGGTTAAGTTTGAATTGTATCAACTTAATCTGACGTGGGGCGTTGAATTGATAAAAAAGCTCCTTTAATGAAGTAATACAATAATAAACAAATAGGTTGTATGACCGTTTTAGACTAAAATTTTAGAAATTCCTATTAACAATAACCAGGAGAAATTTTAATCGCATTCTCAAGGGCCAAAAAACGATATCCTCCTTTGATAATACATTTAAATAATAATTTTCTTTAGTCTTACCATCTTGATTTGGCCTAAATATAGAAGACCTACGGTTGACTTTAAGTGGAGCTGTAAAATAGAAATTAAAAAAATTATATGAATTGGTGTTTGTACTTGCTCTGAATATCAATTGTATGCTGCAATATAGAGTTGGTTTTATCTGCTTTCATAATATTTATTATGTGTTTGTTCAAATAATAAGTTTGGTTATAATTTGTAGAAACGTTATTTTAAATTTGAAACAGTCCTGCCACCTATTAATGGAAACAATAATTACCAAACCATGAGCGTCTCAAAAAAGGATTAAATTATTTCAAAATTTTAATTAATATTTTGCTACTACCCACATTTTAAATACTTATTTTTAAATTATCATTTGTAATACTTTGACTAAAAACGTCAATATGTGTCTTTTTTAAATGTAATAAAACCGCTACAAATATTAGACGTTTTACTTACGTTGGTCCTTGTCACTTCATGTGACGTCATCAAATAGAGAAGTGGCGTTATGGTTTGGCGCGAGTAATACTTCCATATATTTCAATGTAACTAATCACGGGAGTGAATTTGAAATTTAAGAAAAATGACAATACTGTATAAGTTGAATCCCCGATTACAAATACATAAAGAGTTCATCAATATAAATTATATTAAAATTACACTTGCATGTAAGTGTTTTCACCACATAATTAAAATTTGCGAGACAGATAATATTAAAACTGCAGTAAACTGAAGTTAGCGTTTGTCATACTTTTCAATATTTTTTTAGAAGCAGTCATGTCAGTTTTCTCCAGAATTTTAGCATATTAATACAATTTACGGAATTATCTAATGCAATCATGTTTGCAGATGGCATTAATGAGTGTAGTATCTTCACAGTTTTAAATTAAAAAACACCTGTGCGCAATACATTTCTTATGGAAATCGTGTTGGCGCGACACTGCTACGCCCTTTACTGCTACAGTTACCCACGCCACCCTATTGCTATCTTTCTCTAGGTGAAACGTCTATTAAGTACCATCAAATTGGGGTTGCTACTTTTACAATGTTAAATTAATAGCATTTTAATTGATTTAATTTAATAAACTTTATGTCTTCTTTTAGGAGGGGCAAGAAATAACCAATATTATGTAGCAATTTGTGGCTACGTTTCGTGTCCCACTTCTTCAGGCTCTTTATTCAACAAAAGAAAGCATTGTTACAGCATAACATTACGTGTACAGAATTTTTTAATATGTAAATATAATAATCTGATTATAAATTTTAAAATTTTTTTGAGAATCAAACTCTTAATAGTGTTCAAAAATCAATGTTCTAAGAATTCAATTGAACTATATTCTTTAAACGTCAAATCCCTACTTATTTATAGTAAAAACTTTAAGACTAATATAATACTTACATATCACAATTAATATTGGTATAAACCTTACAAATACATTAACATTAACGGGGAAACATTAAATACTATTACAAGTACGAACGAAAATTGTATAACTAATAAATCAATGATAAAACGTATATCTATCTATATAATAGAATTATGTATTGTTATCAAATACTTTTGTGTAACTTGAATTGATATAACTTTCATCTGTACGGCGCGAATTATTATTCTTAGTTCATTTCGTGTATAAAATTTTATAATTAACATTATTTTTGTTTTTGTTAATAAAAATTATTTCTGCAGCAAACGTTTTTTAAAATTATGTTCCACATCTAAAATAATGCAATTTTCAAAATCAAATTTATCTCCTGTGTTAAGATAATGAGAGGGACAAACCTGTTTCGTCTTTTTTCTTCTTGCAATAATATATATGATTGTTAATTCTATTTTTAAGTTTTTGTTTCGATTGGCCTATGTAATATTTACCACACGTACAAAAAATTTGATTAATTACCTACATGTGATTTATCAAATTTGTCTATTTTATCTTTAGTTTTAGTGTAAATCGTATTATACAGAGTGTTATTATTGTATAAAATGATTTTAACATCTATAGTACATAGAATATGAATTATTCTCTGACTTAAGTTAGGGACATTAATTAATTGTCATTTAAAAATTGTTGAACTTGTCGATGATAATGTACAGGAGCTCCATTCTGCTGCAGCCAATGAGGGTTTACAGTCGCATAGTAATTCATGTTGTGTCGATTAACAAACCCATTACTCTTAAATGTTGCTTTATCACTAAATAATATGCATAAAGTTGCAGATAATTAAGTTATTCATAGTTAAGAATGAAACTTGTGTTTTAACGTAATTCGATTAATACTGGTTCACGATGTAGCAGTTTCTACCTCAATTTCTCTGCAACTCAATTCTGGATTTTCTTGTAATAATAAAAAGAACTTTCAACTCCACATTTTCCTCTACTTTTCGTGCTACTACTTCTCTCGTAACAATTCCTGTAGATTCAAATATATCCTTTAATTTTACAAATGTGCCACTTTGCGGCATATTTGCATCTAGCTCTAGGTATTTTTGCTTGAGATTGCTTCGTATGCGCAGGATATGCAATTGTGGCATGTAAAACTGCCTTTTCACGTTTAACAGCGCGTCGATTTTTATAAGGAAATAAAAAAAAATATTAGAAAAAGTGCGTTAGTGCCAATAATATTACGCATATCGGAATTTACAACATTATTGAATAGTGGTTTTAAATTACACTAAACATCCAGCTAAATCTAAGAGCTAAAACCCTGAATTAAAAACTTGCAGAACTTGTTAAAATTACCAGATGTTACCGCATCTACACGCATCAACGCATTTTGAGGCATGTGATCCTTACAATAAAATTGACGGATTGTAACAATGGCAGAAGCCACAGAATTTTTATTGTCTAAAACAAAAAAAACGTTAGGATAGCGGCCTGCATTTTTTGACACTCCTTACCTACAAAACAATCAAGAGGACACGTAGACCAAGCACCGAAACCCTGTTATCCCGAACATGTGTTTCAAAAATTACCAAAAAACACTCCACATTAGAAGCTTTCCGCGGACAATTTGTTGGTTTACTTATATTGTTCGTTATCTAGAAAGTAATTTACGCACATTTTATTTGTTGTAAATGTTGTAAAACAATTCAAATTTTCAAACAAAAGTTTGACAATTAAATAGGTTAACTGAATGTTAGATGACAAATGTATACGTTATGTGCATTTGCGTATAGCCACAGCTTACTAATTAAATTTTGTGATTTACATATCACAATAATTTAAATATGAAAGTTCTATTAAAGAAAAAAAATCGTGCAAAAAATAGCATACGCAACTTGTGCGTAAACAGTATTCGGGAGTTCGTGCTAATGCTACCCACTCGGGTTTGCAAACGGAGACTCATTTCCGAAAGAATCTGTTTCCGCACATGTTATGTAAATAACATTCGACTATACACATTTTTATATTGATGAAAAGCTTGTCAAAATAGCTTTTTGCACTCAGTGCACGTAAAACGACCAGGTAAGTACGTCAATACGCCTATCGAAACAACAGAATTACGTAGAAGTGTTTAAAAAATGTAGCAAAACAATGAGGTAGTAGAGCATTTTGCTACAAAAATATTTGCATAAGCACACAATTTCAGTTACGAGAAATCACTTTACATCCCTACTATAGCAAAAACGCATCTTGTATTTTTTGTAAATGACGAAAAACAATTCAAATCTTCAAATAAAAGTTTGACAATTAAATAGGTTAACTGGATGACAAATGTATGCATTATGTGCATTTGCGTTATAGCCACAGCTTACAAATCAATTTTTGTGGTTTGAATGTCATAATATCAGAAATTTTAAAGTGCGAATTTAGAAAAATATCGTGCAAAAAATAGTATACGCAACTTGTGCGTAAACAGTATTCGGGAATTCGTGCCAATGGCTGGCAAACCGGCACTCATTCCCGAAAGAATCTGTTTATGCACATGTCACGTAAATAACTATTAATCGGCACAATAATTAATAAGAGTGTCATTTAACAAAAATAAGTTTTTGACATTTTTAATTTGTCGTGTTCAAAAGAAGAACTAAGAAGGAAACATTATTTTAGAAAATCCGCACTCCCCGTTACCTTCGCAATTTAATGCTGTGGTAGAAATGTAGCTTATGTTTTTGTGTCGCATTGTATATAATTTTTGAGTAGGAGACCTATTCTGCATTCAATTTTACATACAAAAGGCACTTTTAGTATTTGTCGCTAAAAGCAACCGTTTTGGATAAAAACGAGTTTGAAGTTAAACCTGCGTTGGATTTTTTAAGTTGGATCATTTACAAGATTTAAAAAAATGAGCAAATAAAATATTTCTTTAACCAAATTAGTGTTAATTAATTAAATAATTAATGTTAAGACAATTAATATATGCGTTGATCTTAGCCAGAGGTTCCCATACTTTTTTCTCATAGACCACTTTAAACATTTTGCTGGATCTGGTGGACCCCTGCAGCTATTACATTTACTAACTTACTTCCAAAACCCGAAAAAGTATATGTCTATGTAAATCTGTGTTGTGGCTATTTTTCAATCAACTATGAGTTGAAAGTTTTCGAAAAAAGGTGAGAATTTATATTGCTTTGATTATGCTGTGAGTATTGTCATTCAAGCTAAGTTTCAAAGCCAGTCTAAAAGCGTCTTCATCCAACAGTTGGATTCCTACTTTACTTTTTGTATTCTAAGATTGACTCACAGTACAAGAAACCAATAATCTCCCACTTCGGAGTGGTAAAAGTAAAATAAATATTTTCTTGTTTTGTAGCTATTTATTCAAACACAAAAATTACTACACTTTTAATTATGTTGTTATAACAGTCTTAGTAGAATCAAAATTTAACATCAAAACTAATAATGATTATTATTTTAAAAACAGTCGCAATATAATCAAAGTTTTGTTTATTTTTTTGATGTTAACTTTTATCTCAGATTACCATTGTAATCTGAGATAAAAGTTATAATTTTAATGGGAGGGATGTACTTGGTGAATTGACAGCAAATTATCAATATTTGGCTTGAGTTTAGTTAAGTATAACCGTAAATCTCCTCGCTCTGTAATATTTAATCTGCTCCGTTTTTGTCAACAAGTTTGTTACGGCACTAAAACTGCGTTCGACAAGATATGACGAAGGAAACGCTATGAGAAATTTTTGCACAATTCCCCACAGTCCTGGATATTTTTCAGGTATTTGTGCCTGCAGCCAAAATGATTGATACCCTCTTTTGAATGCTACTTTGAGCTCCTCATTAGTGCTAAGCTCGAGTAGCTCTTCTTGCAGTACCACATTTTCCACTTCAGTTTCATCATATGGATTTATTATCCATGGTGGTATATCCATCGACAGAATGTCTTCAAATCTGATTTTAAAATCATCATACAGGGCAATCAAATGTTGAACATACGTCTGAATATCTTCGTCGAGGCATTCTACCTGCGATAAATTTGGAAACTGGGAAAATTCACGTCGACCAATATTTTGCTTCATAAGTTTCAGTTTACCAAGAAAAGCTGAAATTTCACTCTTTGTTTTTATCAAATTGAGGCTGTCCCCTTGTAACTGTAGGTTGAGGTCATTGAATTTTTGAACAAATCTGTCAAATACGCAATGTCTGCTTTGAAATTCATGAGGTTTTCTTTTAAAACAGGATCTTTAGTGTTCAGAAACTCTAAAACAGAGTCGAAAAGCAAATAGAATCTTGATAGACATGCACCTTTCGACAACCAGCGTACTTCGGTATGTAGCAGCAATCGTTGGAAGTCCTCATCATTTTCTTCGCACAACTGTGCAAATAAGCGCGTATTTAATGCATTGCTTCTTATTTTGTTAACTGCATTAATCACAAATTGAAGCGCTTGGTGCAATCTATCACTCAATTTTTCGCTACTAGATGTTGTCGGTGGATGACACAGTGAATTGCAATTACCTCTGGTATAATCCTTTTAAGATGACTTATAAACCCACGATATCGCCCGACCATGGCAGGAGCTCCATCTGTTGCCACCGAAATAATGTTTGTGAATGCAATTGATTTTTCCGTAAAAATCATTCAGAACATTAAAAATTGATTCACCTTTAGTGTCAGTCTTCAAAGTTTTCGCGAATAGTAACTCTTCAAACATTTGTTCGCCTTTGATAAATCGAACATATGCCAATAATAATGCTTCATTGCCAGGTAAAGTTGACTCGTCCAGTTGAATAGAAAAATGAGTTGTTTGCAGATAATTACACAAGAAACTTTCAACATCAGAGCTCATTTCATCAATACGTCTTTGTACAGTGTTGTTACTCAAAGGAATTCTTTTAAGTATGTCAAATGAAGATTTGTGCAGGACAGTTTTAAGACCTCTTCAACAGCAGGCAAAATTAACTCCTCTCAATGGTATGCGGTTTCCCAGATTTTGCTATAAGTAATGAGATATTGTAAGATGCCCGCAAGCCATCGTCGTTGCTTTCAGACGTTGAAGCGAACATACTATGCACGGTGGGTCTCTTTTCATACTTTTCCTTCAATGTTTGGAAATATTTCAAATCCTTACCTATTTTGTCAGGATGACACCTTCTTAGATGATCTTCCAGCTTCGATGGTTTCATAGAGTCATTGCTCAAGACTTTGTTGCATAAAAGACACATGGGCAATCGCTTGTCTGTATTTGATGGAAGAAAACCAAATTTCAAATATTCAACACTGTACTGTCGACACTTCTTCTTAGATTCAGCCATGTTTCGTATCAATTACTTACCTGTAAATATGAAAAAATGTTTGTTAAGTAATCTTAAAATGATTTAACAAACATAATAGAAATGGCTTTTAAGATACAAGTTGCTAACAAATAGATAGGTAGGTACTTACTTTTCCAACACTGGCAAACAATAATATCAATTCACTTTAATTTTCAAAAGTCTGAAAACTACTTCCGTCACTGGTGAACACTTATATAGGTACACTTTCTTTTTGAAATTCCGGAAACAACTGAGTAATGTTTATCATTCGCATTCGTATTTATATTAAAGAAAAATCCAACAAGTTCATGCAAGTTCAGACACGACTTTAACTAGGCGGGCGGGCGGCGCGGCATCGGCGAGTCTTGACACGCTCTTTCTGAATATGGAATATGCAAGTTCTTACAAAAACAATTGCTGAGCTTCTTATAATATTGTCTTCCTATATTCATAGGAGAAGTCAAGCTTCTTATAATATTGTCTGCCTATATATATTATTGTCTCCCTTATTCATAGGAGAAGTCAAGTCGGGTCACCTAATACATTTTTATAGACCCCCGTTAACGAGTTGTGGACCCCCATTTTTTTTCCACGCAAGCGTAGACCCCTATCGGGCTCCCGTGGACCCCTGGGGGTCCACCTGGACCACTTTGGGAATCTAGGATCTAGGCGGTGGTCAATTTCAGCAATTATTGTAAATCTTATTAATAGTTTAGTCTGTAAATGATCTAAGTTTGTTACCTGATAATACAATCAATAAAAGATACATTTTTTTTGCTTTTCATTTACATTTTTCAAAAATTCGGAAATGATCCAACTTAAAAATTCCAACGCATATTTAACTTCAAACCCGTTTTTATCCAAAACGGCTGCTTATAGCGACAAATATTAAAAGTACATTTTCTATGTAAAATTGAATGGAGAATAGGTCTGCCTAGTTAAAAATGGCATATAATGTATGTGACGTCCTCTAGCATTAAACAAAAAACTAAATTAATACTAGAGTTTCTTGTCATTAACATACCCAGTATCTTAAATTTTGTCCAATTTACAGGTTACTTATATTCACTCTTTAAAGTTTGTACAAGTACTTAATTAACACCTTGTATACTATCTGCTTGTCACGCATCGTTCACTACAAAATCCTAATGGACCGTGATCATCATAATTCATAAGCAAACTTCTGTTTTTAAAAATTTTCAAATTTTCATAAGAATTAAGTTCGTTTTTATTATCTGCCTTCTTAATTAATTCAGTGTTGCCATGCATATGCTTGAAAATGGGCATAGAGTAGACCTATCTGGCCGATGATATTTGATATGAGCTAAGTGTTCTTTAAAACAAGTTTTAATAGGTCTCTTAATTGGTTTGCCCTGTATATACTTGGTTACAGTCTTTACAGTTTATTTTATATATTCCCGATTTATCACACATTTCTATTGGGTCTTTTGGATTGCCTAAAAGATTTTGCAAGTTGATAGTACTAGAGATTACTGTTTTATAATCAAATTTTGAAAATATTTTTTTTGTGTAGGTATGTGGAATAATTTGGTAATTTGACATATTTTTTATCTATCTTGCTATTACTAGTTCCTAACGTTGTAATGTTCCAAATGTTTAACTTATGTTTATGTTTTCTAATTATGTTTGTGACAATTAATTCCTGAAAACCATTGTATGATGCAATCTGCTTAATATTTCGCAGTTCTTTATCAAAGTTTTGTTTTTACAATGGGAAATGTAATAATCTGTGAATCAAAAGTTGAAAGATGCAAGTTTATGTTGTATACTATGGTTGGAATCATTTGTTATAAACCTCATAGTGTTAGTGTCCTTTCGATAAATATCTATATCTAGTTTGTTGCTATTTCTTGTCACTAAAGTGTCTAAGAAAGGTAACTTAACGTCTGCTTCTGTTTCATAGGTAAACTTGATCGTTTAAAATTTTGAACTAAGAAATGCCAATAGTTAACTGTAACGACTTTTTGAATTTAAAATTTCTACAAATTGCTGAGAGCTGTAAACTTTAGTATTGATGACTGCAAAAAACATCATGTATATATCTAAACCAAATTCTAAGAAAATAATCTAAATTATATTTTAAATCAGTTTCAAATTTACTCATGAACAAGTTAGCCATAAACGGAGATAAGCTGTTACTCATTGTTGTACCATGATTTTGTTGATAAATATTATTATTAATTTGGAAGTAGTTTTGACTCATACATAATCTTGCTAATTTAATAAAATTATCTACTTCTGAAATGTCTAAATGATTTTGGTGTAACATATCTTTCAAATAATCTAAAGTGATATCTATCGGAACGCTTGGAAACAATGAACAGACATCGAATGAAACTAAAACTTCGTTCTCAGTCAGCTCAATGTTTTAATTTTTCAATAAAATCGTATGAATTTTGAACAATGAAATGTGATTGTTGATATTGAAAACTGTTGAATTTATTTGACAACCATTTAGTTATCAGATAAGTAGGAGTATTAATCCTGAAACTAGTAAAATAATCTACTATTGAAAAATGTATGTCCCGAAATAGTTCATCCTTAAAAATAGGAGAAATAAACCGAAACTGAAAACCAAATAATTTGGTACGTGTCGGACATTTTCTTTGCCATTTACCTAACGTTACATTTAGTTTTAAAACTAATTATAAGGAGCTGAATTCAATATTTCTTTGTTTTCTCCATCGTGAAATGTAATATCTCTTCAAATTTTCTTCTTTTTTAAATACATATCTTCTTCGTTCATATAGACCAAAACTATTTTGATTTTGCGTAATAGGTTATAATACCTTTTCTAGCACCACTCATCAGACTACCTCCTTCGTACGCTTGTCTAACTAACATATTTTAAATCGTAATGTTTAAATGCATTTAACGTCACAAAACCTGTTCACAAACATTACTGTCTTTTATATTTTGTTTCCTAAATTTAAATACCTACTCAAAAAATGCTTCTTTTACTTTACTGACACATTCAATTAAAAAGTACTTTTGGTAGCAAGTATAAGAAGTTCATTTTCTTTCTTCCAACATTGAAGCACTTTAATATTTTATTTTTGCCTCAATTTTTAAATGCTGATGTAAATGGGAATATAATCTAGAAAGAAATGTTAGATATATAGTATATGTTGCTGGAATAATATTATCTTTTAGGTACATCAATTTGAGGTAAATATGAATGAAAACTATCATATGTTAAGTTTTAACATGTCGTGGTTGCCAAGTACCTACCTATTACTAAGCCATATACTAAGCTTATTATTTTTACGGTCGTAGCGTTGTCATGTTAACTGTTACACTTGTCAAAAGATTGTCAAATGATAGTTTGCGCTTTCATATCATGGCAAATCACTCATCTATTGAATTATGTGCAGCACTTTTGAACCACACTGTATTTTTATGACAAATGACATATTGCCATAATTCTTGATTAATAACAAATCCGAAAATTTAAAAAAAGTATATGCTTCCATTTAAAAAAGTGTTTGTTGATGCTATTGCTTTGTCATGGTAACCTATGCAATTGTCAATTTATGTCAAAATATGGCTTTCCAAAATTCAAAAGTTACCTTTTTGGTTCGTTTTCGTAATGAATTGCGTTCTTTTTAAATTTTTTTAAACACCCACCTTCCATCATGTTTTGCCTTGATACCATACTTTACCTTCATCCGATCGCTTGTGATTAGATGTTGTTTTGAACGGTTTGTTCTATTCATTCAACGTTGTTTTGAGGTTTATAACATAATATTCTCTAACAGCTTCTTCATCGGGTCTACATTCAAATTGAAGTACGACTAATATGAATGTCGACAGCTATGGCATGAAATCCAAACGAAATTCGGTATGAGTTACTCCTTGATTTATCAAAAGAAGTTGCGATGGATGTTTACATCACTGGCCAAATTCGATGATGATGAAACAAAAATGCATCTTACTGGGGCGACTTCAAAGATGATTTTCTAAAGATTTGTAAAACAAGTTAAGACAGAAAAACAAAAGACGCAGAAAACACATCAATATATTTTTATAAACACAGAACTACGGGGGTACTTTACATCGCCAATCAACACATTGAAAACAACCCGCCCAACTAACTACCACCAATATACTTAAACAAAGAACAGATACCAATAGTACTTCAAGCAAAGGATCTGGGAATTACGTTTGACAAAAACCTGAGGTTTGAAGAACATATTACTATTAAGCTTTGATATGCTTTTAGCAGACTTAGGCTTTATGTCATCAAATATCAAATTAAAACTAATTAATGGTATAGTATTTGTTTTTAATGCACTTTAATAAATAAAGTGCTGGTGCACCACTGTGCCAGCATAAATCGGATAGAAATGAAATGTTCAATAACTCAACACAACATTACTTTATTCCGACACTTGTACAAAACAGAGGCTACGCGAAATAGGCGCGTGTTGCTCCTTTAAAATTTACATTTGTACTACTCTTAAAATGTACCGCAAAATTACCCTCTCCCGATATATTATCCAAAAACAAAGTTGTGATTGGTCGATATTTTAACGGTCAAAAAGTACTTAAGAATCGATTTGCGGACGAACAATAGAAAAGAGAAATCTACCTAGTATACAATCTAAAGAAATCGCTAATCCCGATCTTAAGTATACAAATCCAGGTTTTTCCTGGTACACAACAAATAACAAAAATTCCTTAAATTAAAAGAACGTATTTACAATAAAACTAAACTAAACATGCCGCCCGCGTTGAAAGATCTAGCTTTCAAATACAAAAGAACGACACACATAAGTTTCATATGTTCACGTCGTTGCACAGACACACTAACCAGACTAATCTTTGTCACTTTCTTCTGGTAGCACGCAAACCTTAGTAGCTGCACGTTTTATTATGCTTCCATTAGAGGTTTTATAGAGATGACCCGGATGACACCATCTGCTCCTGCATGAACATCGGTGATTCGCCCTAGCTTCCATCTTAAGGGCTGCAAATTGTCGTCGCGAATAATGACCAAGCTTCCAATTTGTAGAAGGCTGGAACCATTTCTTTTCCATTTTGGACGAGTTTGCAGTTGACAGATATATTCTGAGCTCCATCGCTTCCAAAAGTGCTGCATTAGCTTCTGAATATGCTGATACTTGCTCAGTTTGTTGTCGGCTATGTCCATTAAACAAGGTTCAGGTAGAAGCGTCAATCTTCTTCCAATTAAAAAGTGTGAGGGGGTCAAGGGTTCTACATCGTTAGGATCATTTGATAATGGTGTGAGGGTCGGGAATTAAGAACAGCCTCAATCTGAACTAACAATGTATACATTTCATCAAACGTAAAATTAGCATTACCTGCCACGCGTTGTAAATGAGTTTTTAAGCTTTTAACCCCTGCCTCCCATAAACCGCCAAAATGCGGAGACCGAGATGGTATAAAATGCCACGCAATTTGCTGAGCACTCAGTGATTCAATGATTTCGTTTTGATTTTTATCATTCAATAAAAAATTTCGCAATTCCTGTATATGCGAATTTGCTCCTACAAAATTTGTGCCGTTATCCGAATATATATTAGCAGGAATTCCACGACGGGATATAAATCTGCGCAGAGCTGATAAGAATTCGAATGTGGTTAAATCTACAACCAGTTCAATGTGAACTGCCTTCGTCTAAAACAAACAAATACGCATATAAAAGATTTTACTAATTTACAACCGCGACCTTTTTTGTTTTTTATTAATATAGGACCCGCATAATCTACACCACAATTAACAAAGGGAGGCGCAGGTTCTATTCTTGTCTTGGGTAGAGCGCCCATTAAGTATTGTATAGGTTTAGGTTTTGATCTAAAGCAAGTTACACACTCGTGAACTACTTTCTTAATAATCTTTTTCCCGCAATTGGCCAGTATTTTCTCTGACCGCCGACAATAGCAAATTAGCTCCGCAGTGTAAATGTCGGAGATGTTCCTGCCTTATAATTAATTTTGTGAGTCTGTTTCCTGAGGGTAATATTATCGGGTGTTTTTGAATAATCAAAGTTTGATTGTGAAATACGACCACCCACACGCAGCATGCCTACCTGGTCTAAAAACGGATTTAAGGATAAAAGTGAACTATTCGAATCAATGCTTTTCCCTTGAGACAGTTTAGTTATTTCTGATTTAAAGTTATTGTTTTGCGCCATTTTAATAAGGCAAACTAAAGCATTTTCAGCTCACTGACTGTAAGGGGACCCCGCAATCTATTTAGTCTAGCATTATTTATAAATCTTAAACAGTACCCAAAGACTCGTTGAAGTTTCCACACGGATGAATACTTTTCAAACAAATTTAAGTCAAACGAGTGCGATGAGAGGTTTACTGCCGAACGTGCTTCGACTTGATTTTCTTCAGGTAAGTACACTTCTTCTGCAACAATCTTACAATTTTTATCCCACAAAAATCAGGACCTTTCCACCAATTATTTGCATTCATTAATTGTGCCGGTTGTAAACCCCGCGAGATTAAATCAGCTGGATTCTCATTGGTACTTATGTGTCTCCAGTCACCCATATCTGTTAAAGATTGTATTTTGCCACGCGGTTAGCTACAAACGTTTTCCATCTATTGGGCGGACTTTTTATCCAACTTAATGTTACTGTTGAGTCGCACCAATAATAATGACCATCGAATTGAATATCAAGGGCACGTTTAACTTTATTAGTTAGATTTGCTAACAGTAATGCGCCGCATAACTCTAATCGCGGAAGAGATACATTTTTCAGCGGTGCCACGCGCGACTTTGCACAAAGCAACCTAACTACGCAAAAATTTTGTTTATCAATACTACGAATGTAAACGCAAGTTCCGTACGCGCTCTCGGAAGCATCGCAAAATGCATGTAATTCAATGCTTTTCCAACTATTTAATGCTACGTGTCTTGGTATCTGTATACTGTTTAAAACGCCAAGGTCATTTCTAAATTGCACGAATTTAGTATGAAGATCAAGAGGTACAGCCTCGTCCCACGATAACTTGTGTTGCCACAATCTTTGAATAATAATTTTAGCAGTTACTATAACTGGACCTAACAGACCTAGGGGTCATAGATTTGGGCAATGCATGATAGAATAGATCTTTTCGTAACTTTCATATTGTTGTTACTAGTGCCGATAGAATACTGCAATAAATCAGTACGGGGATGCCAAATGATACCTAATGTGCCTAAACTCGAATTTTCCGATATTTGCACCAAATTTTCTATTGAATCACTTGCAACCTTTATGTTATTTAAAATTTCATCATCGTTTGACGCCCATTTTCGCAACTCAAACCCCGCCCCCGCTAAGATTTCCGAGAGGTCTTTTGAACTTGAATTGCCTCTTCTCTGCTCGGAAAACTTGCCAAAAGATCATCGACGTAAAAATTTTGTTCGATAACCCGCGCTACTAGAGGTAGTTTGTTGCAATTTTCAATGGCAAGTTGCTTTAAGCATCGCGTTGCTAGGAAAGAACCCGAAGCGGTACCATAGGTAACGGTTTTAATTTAAAACAACTTATCGGTTCATCTTTATTGGTACGCCAAAGAATCAACTGCAAATATTGTTGTTCTTCGTTAACTAAAATCTGGCGATACATTTTTGCTACATCTGCAGATAGTACGAATTTATGTTGTCTAAATCGCAATAAAATAGAAAAAAGATCGTCCTGAATTGTAGGGCCTACGCATTGAACGTCATTTAATGAAAGATTGGAAGGTACAGTTTTTGCAGATGCATCGAAAACTACACGGATCTTGGATGTAGAACTACTTTCCTTTATCACTGGGTGATGAGGAAGATAATACTTAGGGCGTTCTTTTATATCAAGCTCGTTAATCCTAACCATGTGACCTAATCTTTCGTATTCATTTAAAAAATCCAAATACGCTTCTTTTAATTTGCAATCGCGATCAAGCCTTCTTTCTAAAGAATAAAACCGCTTTAATGCTACCGTCCTAGATTCCCCTAAATTTGCAAATTTGTCATTTGTTGGTATATCTACTATAAATCTATGAGGGTTTGTAAGAGTGCGCTTATGTGTTTTTACAAAGTTGTCTTCGCAATATTTTTCATCTAATGAGTATTTTGAATACATATCGCTATCACATTCTTCCATTAACCAAAATGTTTCTAATTGATCTTGAACGGCAATTGCGCTATGATTAATTAAACTTTTATTAAACACTCCTTCGCAAGCGTTATTAATAGTACCCCCAAGAATCCAACCTAGCTGCGTTTTCTGCAGGATAGGCAGGCCCTTTCCTAATTTATGTTGCCCGTTACAAAGCAAATCCCAAAAAACACTAGCTCCTATCAAAATATGAATTTTAGAAGACACATTACATTTTGGGTCCGCTAACCTTATATGTTCGGGAAGGTTTAAACTATTCAAATTAAATGATACGGCAGGTAGGTTGTCGGTTATCTCGTCTATTATCAGACATGACATACTAACTCTAAAATCACTAACCCTAGATTTAAAGGAAACAATCGTTTTTTCAGTAATCTTTGAATTTATTTGACCTACGCCTGTGATAACCATATTAACTTTATGTTTTGGAAATCCTAATTTGTTGCACATCTCTGTAGTTATAAAATTTGACTGGCTTCCGGGGTCAAGAAGACCTTTACACAAGTGTTTATTACCGTAAATGTCAGCAATTTCAAGGCAAACTGTTGATAATAAAATTTGAGATACTTTTTCAGAACATGCAGAATGATTGGCATATGAATTAGATGGGCCAGCTACTTCTTTTGTGGCTAGAGGCTTAGGGACTTCATCAGTTAAAGAAACGTCTTTATAATTTTCCGATTTTCCTACTTCCGCATTCGGTTTACCCGGTTCTGTACTACAAGTTTGAGTCTGATCTTTAAAAGGCTCTAAATGTAGTATTGTGTTGTGTTTTTTACCACATTTTTGAGACGGTTGTAGTGTGCAGGTTTTTGTTGCATGATTCTTTTTAGACAATTAATGCAGAGGTGTAACCGCCTTGCTGTTGAAATTCTAGCATTTACGTTTAAATTAGCAAAGGCTTCGCAATTGTAAATGGCATGTTTATCATTTTACAAAAACGCAATTAGAAGGGTTTTGGGACATGCTTACATGAGATTTGAGATTATTAGGTTTGCCCTTATCAATAGACTGATCACTAAAAATTGCGGCATTTACTTCTACATTTCCTAAACGTTTACACTTTTCTTCTAGAAACTGCAACAACTCTTGAAAAGTGGGAAATTCATTTTATGTTCATATAACTCCCAATCCTCCCGCATTTTACTGGTTAATTTACTACATGTAAGATAAATAAGCAACGAATCAAGGGTGGGTTGTTTATATTTTTCCAAAGAATTGACACATCTTAAAAGATTATCTAAAAGTTTTGCAACGTACCGTATGAGTCCTTTTTACGTGATCTAAATCAAATAATGCCCTAATGTTAGTTTGCACAATTAATTTTTATTTTCAAATCGGCGCTTAAGTATATCCCAAGCTACGGAATAATTATCAGAAGTTATCCTGACAGATTTTATTGCTTGAGCAGCTTCGTTTCTAACGGCAGAAATTAAGTAGTGAAACCTTTGTATATTAGATAAACGTGGATTATTATTAATCATTGAATCAAAGGTGTCGCGAAATTCGTCCCAATTTTCAAATTTTCCGTTAAAACTAGGCAGGTTTATGGAAGGCAGTCGACATACGTCGGCTTCGATATTTTGATTATTAAACGTACTACGCGGATGATTTTCACGCGCTGTTAAGAATGTTTTAATTTTACTTGTTATATCAAAATACTCGTCTTCAAATTTTGCTACGTCGTCATCATTCCCAGATTTATCATCGGCAATTATAATTTCTAAGTGAACCTTTTCGTATTCTGACAATAACGACTCGGAACGAGCTAATCTACCTTTGAGTTCGTTAAGCCCACTGAAGTCAATGTTAGATTCATCACACACTTTAGCAAAGAATGTTTTAAGACGCGTAAGGCGCGATTTAATTTGCTTACGTGTTTCGATTAATAATTTTAATTCCGACATTGTTCAGACAAATTAAGACTGTACGCTTAAAGTTAGGATAAAAATTGGTGTAAAGGAAAACACACTTACAGTTTACTGATTTTTCTGACGCTGCGGCCAATGGAGGACAGATCGCCGTGGAAATCTAGTAATCTCTTGAATTCCTTAAACATCCGGCTCGAAGGACCATGTTTTTAATGCACTTTAATAAATAAAGTGCTGGTGCACCGCTGTGCCAGCATAAATCGGATAGAAATGAAATGTTCAATAACTCAACACAACATTACTTTATTCCGACACTTGTACAAAACAGAGGCTACGCGAAATAGGCGCGTGTTGCTCCTTTAAAATTTACATTTGTACTACTCTTAAAATGTACCGCAAAATTACCCTCTCCCGATATATTATCCAAAAACAAAGTTGTGATTGGTCGATATTTTAACGGTCAAAAAGTACTTAAGAATCGATTTGCGGACGAACAATAGAAAAGAGAAATCTACCTAGTATACAATCTAAAGAAATCGCTAATCCCGATCTTAAGTATACAAATCCAGGTTTTTCCTGGTACACAACAAATAACAAAAATTCCTTAAATTAAAAGAACGGATTTACAATAAAACTAAACTAAACAGTATTGTCTATAATCAATTACGGGGATGCGGTGTATGGTGACTCTCTAAACGCTTCTTCCAAGAAGAAAGTTCAACAACTGCAGAATGCATGTATGCGTCTCGTTTATAATATTCAAATTTGGAGATCATGTTAGTCCTTTACTCAACGAACACAAAATATTGTATATGCAGAACAGAAAACTATATCATTTCAGAAAATTTTGTTTAAAGTTGTTAAAAATGAAATATCAATTGATCTAATAAACAGACTGCAATAACGTCACAATCCCTACAATATTAGAAAAATTACGAGATTCCGAATTTTCGTACTGAAACGTTCAAGAAATCCTTTACTTACCGGGCAGCAAAATGTTTAAATATTCTAATGGATGTGAAACTAAACTACGATTTAGTATTTGACAGTTTAAGAGCGCGCTTGCTAGACAAACACAAATTCAGTTTAACAATCTTTTAATTATTACTAGCAAAGCCAGCATGCTACGCATGAACAATAATTGACCTCAGCACTTACATTAACATCAGTTCATTAATCAATATAAAAGCCGAGTACATGGAATTCATAAATTGAATCGAGAGTAGGTCTGCGCTCGCACAAGGCATAACATATTAATAAGAGATAGTATTATACCTTATCATTTTTTCTACTTTTAATTAAAATTGTGTACTTATACTTTACAGTATGATTCGCATGATAATTAATGGTTAGTGGAAGAACAACTACTGTAGTTGAACCTATACCTCATTGTACACAATATGATCAATAAAACCATTATTATTATTATTTATTTTTATTTTTTTTCTCTCGACTCTTGTCGGTTATAACCAAGACATTGCGGACCATTCATGTTTTATGTTTGTGAGTTATGTGTTTAAAAATTTTCTAACTGTGTTGTATGTGTTGAGTATGACTGCTTTTTGTAGTGTAATGTATGTGTGTTTTTCTATGTTCAGTATATGTAGGTTTTTGTGTAGTGTATGTGGTATGATACCTGTGGAAGACAGGATTACTGGTATTATGACCACTTTGGTCATCTTCCACAGACGCTTTATTTCTATGGAGAGATCTGTGTATTTGTCTGTGTTGGTTTTTTCCATGTTGTGTGTGTTGGGTATCGGTCTATTATGTATGTTTTGTTATGTTTGTCTATGAGTGTAATGTCTGGTCTGTTGTGGTGTATTGTTTTATCTGTAATTATCGTTTTTTATTGTTATTATTATTATTACTATTATTATCACTTTATTATTATTATTATTATTATTATTATTATTATTATTATTATTATTATTATTATTATTATTATCATTATGAATACATTTTCTTATGGAAATTTCATTCTTAAACCAACCCATGGTGACACATTTAAGAATTGATTCTGAACATACCACAAATTGTGATGGATAATTGTTGCTATGGTTTTGGACTCTGACAGTTAAATAGTTATCAAATTCTAAAACTTATGAAAATGACAGTGTCTCTTCCTTAACATAAGTTAAAGCGCGTTACTGACTTTTGGTTCTCCTGTATATACCAATTTAATATATCCATGCCATTAACTTCTGAATTTGACTTTTTCAAAAAATATATTTGAGACAAAAGTTATTGGGTTTGGAAGGGGACATCTGATAATGATCTTGAAATTGACCTTCAACTTTACACAGGATTTTTTAAGGTCAACTCGGGCCAAGGTTATTTGAAGATTGTATTTTTTTAGTTTTAAGCTCACGAATTGAAGCTTACAAAGACCAAGCTTTTAAACTTACACCCATAAACTCCAAACCTAAAAACTCCAATCTCACAATTTTTTATTTTAAGATTAAAATCGAGTTGAAGTACAATAGCCTTTTTACAATACGTTGCACTGTCAGCATTAGCATTACCCAATACTCACCACGAGGAGGTTGCTCGGTCGAATTTTGAGTATCACTTAGTTCTGAAAAGGGCTGGTTTTGTATACTTATTTAATTCATGAGATGTTCAAATGTTGCACTATTTACTTATGCTGGCGGTGCAACGTATTGTGAAAAGGCTATTGTAAAGTACTGCAACTCGATTTTAATTTTTAAATGAAAAATTGAGAGATTTGAGTATTTAGGTTTGGAGTTTACGGGTGTAGGTTTGGAAGTTTGATCTTTGTAAACTTCAAGTAAGCTTGAAACTAAAAAGTACGATCTTCAAATAACCTTAGATATTTGAAGGTCAATGTCGTTGTTACATTTTAACGGGAAATTTTCCCTTTCTTGAATCCGGTGTTAGAATCAAATTTTAGAATTAAAAACTCTACTATGACGTTTAAATGATCTTGAAAATGACCTGAAGGTCAACACGGTTATGGTCGTTGTCATATATCGTTGTATATAGGATGACCTTTCTTTTAAAGGTACCTTTACAACGTTTACACTGCTAGAAAACTCAGATACATAGCTACCACCCAGTTTTTAAGCATTTAACCTCAAATAAACCTTATAAAGGTCACAAAAATAAACTTGTGAATATCATTTCAGATGTACAATTTTCCACTATTTCTAAATCCGGAGTTCTTGTTTAAAAGAACCGAGTTGACCTTAAAATATCTTCAAGGTGAAGTTGAATATCAATTTCAAGGTTATCATTAGATGCCCCCCTCTAAACCCAATAACTTTTGTCTCAAACATATTATCTGAAAAAGTGGATGGATTACAATGGGACACCTGGTATATAAACATTTGGTTGTGAGCCCTTTTAAATGGTTTATATTTATGAATTAGGTGGATGACTTTTGAGATTTATGATCAATGAACTGTTTTTACTGAGTTACTGGCAGTGTCTGAGAGTTGTCAAGTTTTTGTTTTAATGGAAACTATGTTAACTGTGAGTATGCGTGCTAGAATAAATTTTTGTTTGACTCTATTTTTTTTGCTTTAAAATAGGATGTTTTTGGCGTTTATAGAGTTATTTTCACTATGTACTCTAAAGACTTGCTAATGAGATACTCCAGTAAAATTTTCTCTAACATTTATACCTAGAGTAAAACATCTATTTTTGGTTACCTTTTGAAAACGGAAAACTTTCGTGATGGGTTATTGTTTTCAAAATACCAAGACCCATTGTAATACAGACTGTAATAAGTAATAGTCACTTTCCATCATAGATCATGTTGAGATTTAACTTGGTGTCCACAGTGTACTATCAAAGCCCATAAAATGGAGTCATCGTTGTCTTGAAATTTTTTTCTTTTCTTCTCATTGAACAAACAGGAAATATTTTGTGCACACAGTTTCTTACTTTTAACCCTGGACGATCATTCTTATTTTTTAACAATGTAACTGATATGCTTATCTAGAAATTTCTTCGTTATGCAATGAAAATTTGTGTTCGACCAATATCGACTGTCCGTGAACAATAGTATATTATATTATATACAGTGTGTCCAAAATTCGATGCTCACCATTGGTATTTTGGAAACGGTAAGAGTTACAGGGTCGGTTAAATGGAACAATATGGAGGTATTTATCTTACCTCTTCAGACCTTCTCTTGTTTTTCCAAAGAAATGCTTATAAGGATGAAATTTCTTCTTTTTTAAAACATAATGTACTGAACTTCTTGCCATACCACTGTCATTCGAAATTTTTCTTACTGAAACGGAAGGCTCAACATTAACAGCGGCTAGAACAGCTATTTCAGCATCCTCATTGTCTTTTTGATAGGTTGTAGGACGAATGGCGGTGAAGGATCCACCTTGTCGAAGATTTTGCTCGAGTCGGGAAAACAAAGTTCTGTGAGGTTGCCTTCTTTCGGGGTATAAGTTGTGATATTCATTTGCTGCCGCAGTTGAATTACGATGGCATCTTATGTAGACAACAAACATGTCCGTTTTTTCATGGTTTGAAAACTGCATCATCAATTTTGAATATGAATAGCTTACTACAACAACTACAAGTTCTGACACGATACTACTGTAACAATATTATTGACAGATTTGATGTGCAGTTGTTTGTTTCTTAAAAATTTGCAATCATGGATAGTGTGATGTGCTTTAAAATACATCTACAGATCTCAAAAACGATTTTTCTTTATATCTTCTAAAGTACACAAGATAAATAGCTCGAACCTTATATAGTTGAAAAGGAAAAAAATCAAGTAATTCAACTGTATAAAAATAAATTATCATTTCCATTTAAAAAATGCAACTTTGGGTCATATTTCGCTACTGATGCAAGCAAAAAATATTTTAATGACGCATATTATTCAATATCTAAATGTCAACAACTTTTATATTTACATATTTTGATAGGATAAATAGTGTGGATTCTACGCAAGTTTAAAGAAAATGCCGATTTTCACTTTTTTGCAATATCTAGTAGGCAACGCATTTCTTTGGAAAAACAAGAGAAGGTCTGAAGAGGTAAGATAAATACCTCCATATTGTTCCATTTAACCGACCCTGTAACTCTTACCGTTTCCAAAATACCAATGGTGAGCATCGAATTTTGGACACACTGTATATAAAATAAGTGTTTTTATCCCACACGTGAAGTTTATTGCCATTTACGGGAAGATATTTTCAATTAAAAATTGAATTTTTTAAAGAGTTTTTTAATAAGACGGATGTCATGATAATTTGTCGTTAGTTACGGTATCAACAATCATTGCTAGTTTTGTGTGGGTTTTTATTCAATTTATAACTGATAAAAATGAATGATTTTGACTTAAATTCATATTTGATCTCTAGGGAGCAAATGAGTTACTTTAGTCCCTGTTATGCGAGACTAAAGTAAGTACTTTAGTCCCGTAAGTGCAAAAAAGTAATCTTGCTTATGTTTTATACTTATTCATCCAACTCTTCAAACTCGAAATCATTTTTGATAATTTATAAAGATTCACTTTACTTATCACTGCATTATCACTAAAGTTTGGAGAATGCAATAAAAACAATTTATAATATTTTAATTTGTTATAATAATAGCACTATGTTTTATACATTATTATGATATTATAAGTTCTGTTTCGAACGTTCTAAGTACAAACAAATAATAATAAAATTTCGTACATTGCCTGTTAAGAAGAATACGTACTAGCAGTGCGCTCCCGCTAAATCATGCACTATAAGTATGCATTTTAATTCGTCGAATGGTCTTGAAGTACCTATAAAATTGAATCAAATTTTTAAGATATCAACAATGTTTTGATTGAAATTGGAAGATATAAAAAGAGACTTTGTCGTGGTTGTAGTAGAATTTTGATTTTGTATTTATTTCTCTTAAAATTGTGGTGTTAAATATGCTATAAAATGTACAAATTCAAACATAAAAAAAAGTAAACATTTTGAAAAAAATGTAGTACTACAGTTACAACGCCTCGAGTTTTGTCTTTCATAAAACATTAAGTTTTACTTCAAACATTTAAAATTAAAAACTGTTTTAAGGGTACTTATAGTGCATGTTTAGCGATGGCGCACTGGTAGTACGTATTCCTCTAAGTTATAAATTAGGTACCTAAGTACAACAAAATGCAATGCTATAAAATTTAAAATTATGTTCAGGTTAGATGGTACTTCACTAATTCTGATATATTTATGTATTTAAATAACATTTTTATTTAATGAGAATTTTAAATTAGATTATCCAAGGCATAACAACATTTTGTTACTACAAATTTGAATCGTATTTGGTATTGTATTAAAGTCTGTATTCATAAATAATAATTTATAGAAGAATTGTAATAACTTATATGTAAAGTGACAAATGCATTTGAGATGATGAAAAAATGGAGAGATGAAACAAAAATATTCTGAAATTTAAAAGTCGTATGATGCTTCCTCTTCTCCGGCACTAAATACAAATCTATAAAGAACGCTAGCAAGGACAGCCCCTAGCAAAGGTCCAACCCAGTACACCTACAAAGATAAGATGTAGAACGTAAGACAGTAAGTTAATGTTCGTACCCAATGTTGTGTAAAAGCAAACGCTACAAGGGCTGGCCCTAAAGTCCTTGCTGGATTGATGCTGGAACCAGTAAACTGAATCTAAAAACAGTAAATTTGATTAATGCAATGAAGCAATTATAGAATAGTAACCCCGCAAAGATGGCTAGCAGCAACTGCAAAACCAACAGCGACTGCTGGAGAACCTTGGACTTCAGTTTTAGGATCGCTCAGGGCTAGAACCACCAAAACCAGAGGAATGTCAGAATCATTTCTATACAGATTGCTCGAAAATAACCTAAATGATCATCATCATAGCTGGTTTCTCCTATACCGTAAATGTGGTCTTCGTCTTCCATAGGAATCAGAACCTAGTAAACAAAAAAAGTATAAACAACTTTTATAACATATCCATACAAATTATAGACAATTTCAAATTAATTCAAGCGAAGCAAGCACGTGAATATGACTACTGGCGCGTGTCTATAGACTGGCCCCGGTTTTTTATAAGCTAGTACTTTTCAAGATCAATGTTAAGAATGCTGCAGATTTCACTATTTGCTTGAACTCCAAACGGATACAAAAATAATGAAATCGGTTAAGCATTGTATTGTCGGCCTAATTTTAAAATCTCGTATGTTTGAAACTTTTTTCGGTGAGTTATATCAAAAACTGTTTCAAAGCATTTTTTACGCGTTCACTATCTTTTTGTAAAAGTCATAGATAAAGATAAATTATTAAATTATGATAATAATAAATATTAATTAAAAGTTAAATTGAAGTTATGTTGGTAACCCATTTATTACTAAAAATGTTAATATCATATCTGTCACTTTTCAAAGTCGTGCGAAACGCTATTGTGATTTTACAAGATTTTAACAAAGCGGCCGTTTACTCTTTTTGACAGATAACTACAAAAAAATGCAAAAAATATTGTTTCTTCGAGGTCGTAGATTAAATTTTTGCAAAAATTAATTTGTGAACTCATACGATTTTCGTAGTATATAGTTCCCATAGTGTGATAGTGTTATTTTCATTTCTACCAGCAGCAAAAATTATTATCTTTCGCTTAAACTTTTAAATTGTCCCATTAGACTCGATGAAAACCTGTACTCACCGACTTATTTCATTTTCATGTATTGTATAACAGGGAATAACATTTTACCAACAGACATTATTTAATTTTGATGTCAATTAAGTTTGTTCATTTAAAATAATAATACAACTAAAGAAAAGGAATAGGACTGATGATTTGAACCCTCGTACGTAGTCACCATATTGGCTATAATGCGCTTAACAATCTGATCCACGCCCGACGTCAACATGCAAATCTTATATATTTATTTAAAGTAAGCATTTTACTACGCGATATATTTTTTGAAATATTTTTAATATGTTCGCTTAAATTTTAAAAATTGTTACGCATAACGTTTTCTAGTAATACTTCAGATTTTCCGGGCACACGGTATAATAAGTGAATTTCTGGCAATCACGCCAATCTCTAAACAATGTTGTATAAATATTAACAGTATTATGAGATCAATATTGAAAATTATACATTATACATGGAACAAATTTGAAAATTTGAAGAATGACTAAAAACCAATCAAAAAACTCAACTAAAATAGTTTCATTCTTCTGACACTTCCGATTGCACCGGAAGTCGACATCAATTTCGTTATTTTAAATGGAACACCCTATATGTTATTGCATTTTCATATTTTACGTCAAATTTTAGGGTCACTTTATATAATATTCCCCGTAGCTAGGAGTTGTAGATTTCGAGATATTAATTTTTTTAGTAAAATTTTCACAAATGCAAAAGTTCACGGAAATATCTGTAACTTTTTTCGGGAACTCCATATCGGGTTAAGTTTTGGTTTGTATATAGCGAATGGACTGTAGCAAGCGAAGATGTGTCTATAGATTAAAAAATGTAATACTAAGTGTTTCATATTTACTGTTACATTTTACATTTCAAAGAACAATAACTTTTTTAGTCTAATGGAACACTCTGTATTTTTTTACTCTGTCGGGTGCAGGTTGAAATTCTCTTTCAAATCATATAAGCATTGTTAGGATTACGGCTACTACTTTTGGAGATACCAAATCTATAATAAAATCACAAAACAATTTTTTGAGATAAGTAAAAAATGAGGTGGAGAAAAATTAGTTTTTGCAATTCACGGAGTGAAGTAAAATTGTGTGTTGCACAAACAGAAAGGCGTTTGCTCGGCTCAGTCGCCTGCTGCTCTTGCTATCTTTTGGTCATAAACCGACCATGTGCCAGCAAATTCATACTTTCTATTTATTTCTATTAATTAAATGCTATTAATAAAATTAATACGTACACTCAAAATTCCAGCTCCTGCAACAGCTCCAGCACATTGAGCAATAATGTACAATACGCTTTTTGCGAATTTAATGTGTCCACTTAATAATAATCCCACTGTGACTGCTGGATTGATATGACATCCGCTTACGTGTCCAATGCACTGAAATAAAGAAACAAGTAAATTTTTAAATGTTACACATAATAATCCAATCAATATACACAAAATGTTCTCAAAATCTAAAAAAAAAAAAAAAGAAATGAATAAAATTTGGAATTTAGATAGCACACTTTCTCCACGCAAAGTGACCTGTGCCCACCTGGATTTACCTGCGTTCTTATTTTTTAAATATAACTTTTTAAAAAATAAGAATGCAAAAAAATGTTCAACAACAGTTGTAGTACAACTTTTATTTAAATTTTGTTTAATATCTTCATTTATTACAAATGTAAAGATTTTTTGATCGATCTAATTATACAGATGCAGTAAAGGTCCTTTTAGCACGGACACTATTTTAACAAAACTCTTTAAAAAATGAAGATAGAGAAAATTACAAAACAATTACGCTAGGCGGCTCGTGCGCAACTCTTCACAGTCGTACGTAATATGCATCTTACAATTCTTTTTAGGCAATATAATACATATTTAAAAATAAAAAATAATAACTTTGACGTTTTGTATTTCGGAAACTATCAACTTTTGGACTGAGGTGATTTAGGTTAAATTGGCATATTATAGTCCCAGAAGTCTACAGTAGCTGTAAGACTTCTGAATGAGTTTCTCGAAGATGATGCAGGTAACTTGAAAAAAGATAAATTCCATCACGAGCAATATGAATCATTGCAAAACAAATTTAAAGAAAATTGTATAAAGCTTTGAAAAAGTTTTCTTTACATTAGAAACTATTAGACAAAATTTTTGGAGACTTTATAGAAATAAACAGTGTGGTGATACTTTTAGAAACCGCAGCAGAAGCACTAAAAACTTCCGAGAAAGACAGTAAAGATATTTATGAGAAGTTTGGAAAGAAAAGATTAATTGACAGAACAGAAAAATATTTGATCCATTGAAGAAGAACATTGTCAAAATTTTCACTTGACCAAAGAAGAAGGTGTCAAAAGGTGTTAGCGTTGTTAAAACATTCAAAATAGATTTGGAACGGTTTTTAAGGCTTTTTATTGTAAGCAAGGACAGAGATCTAGACTTGAAAACATTTTTTAAATACAAGAATCACGCTTTTTCACCATTCCTTTCTGAAGATGGCATTTTCCAAAGTGGAAACAAAGCTTTATTGGAATGCCTGGAATTATTGCCTACCCCGAATCCAGCGAGTCAATAGTAATGAATAAAACTTTAGTTCATACTAACCCCCCGCCCCCTCCGTTTATCTAAGATGTTAAATGAGTATTTCCACACAGATTTCAAAGTACATGTTTTAAAAATTGAGTAGATTTGGTGTAAGAAATGAGCATTTAAATAAATTGAAGGAAGCAACCCGGATTGGAAGAAGACGTAGAATACGTGGCCAGGTATGTAATCATATTTACTTAATTACTGCTAGTTATAATAACAGTATTCTGAGTTCTGTTATTTTTAATTTTTCAGGTGCAGTTCCTACAAATTGGTACGATTTTTTACGCAACTCTAACAAGGTTGAACTTTTTAGATTCCTTGCTACATTAGCTATTTAAGTTGTGACAAACTAACAAGGATTCTGAAACGGCACTCGAGTCATGTGCTTTAATGAAAGAAGCAGATTGACGAATAATTTGACACTTATAAGATATCGCGGAAAACGGCACGCAATATGTCATCGTAAGAACCGTAGACACTGATACTGTAGTCCTTACAATATCCTTCTGGTTCTCCCTAAGCTCCTGCGGCCTTAAAGATCTGTGGATTAATTTTGTATCTGAAAACAACCAAACTCACATACCAATACACAGTATACCCAAAGCTTTTGGAGAGGCCAAGGCAACTGCTTTAAGAGGATTCCATACTTTTACTGGGTACTATACAGTGTCTTTTTTTCGCCAAAAGGGTAAGAAGTTTGTGTGGAAAACTTGGGTAGCTTTAGTAGATGAAGCTACAGAAGGATTTGAACTAATATCACAAGTGCATCAAAATAGCTTGTTAGAAAATACATTCCGGATTTTTGAAAGATTTGTCATTGTCATGTACGATAAAACTAGTATGGTGAGCGACATAATCGATGTTAGGCTGCATGTCTTGCACGCTTCAGTGCAATAAATGCAAAGATGATACTGCTATATTTTTGACAATGAACAATCAATAATGAAATGTTGTAATAAAAATATAAACAAGTAGTTGTAACACAAAAAGAAGTTTCAGTTTTTTATAGTTTATGAATAACTTTTAATACAATAGGTAACAATGTATAAAAATACTATTTAAAACACAACAATATTTCAATAAATAAATTAAATTAAATATTTTCGATTCCCTTTATGACATTTTGTAGCAGCATGAGTATTGGTTTTTGTATCATATTTTTATGTAAACGTTCAGTCGATAGTTCAGTCCGGTGAAGAAATGCGCAAATTGCCTATTTTGGTCTAAAGAAAAAATAAGAATTAGTTCCACAGCTTAAAAATCTTTGTTTGACATGATAATTAAAATTTCATTGTAATGTTGTGGTACCTAATGCAATTTGCATTTGTAACCATAGTTAGTTTCTTCTTGTCTTCGCCTTAGGTCCTGGATTTGGCTAAATCATCAGAGCCTGTAAACACAACAGGCCGTGTTGATATGACAATTCTAGCCATTTCTTTAATATGATGTACTATCAAATCTTTCAGTCTTACTTCAAAATTAATCCACCGACGTACCAATCACTATTTTTTTGTTATAATTAATTAATTATTCTCAAATAATGAACAACTCGTAATCGTTAAAATAAAGTACCCATTTAATTGTTGCTTTTCCATGTAATAATTACGCAAGAACTAAGCATGTTAAGTTCTCTTAATTAATAAGAATGATATTTGACCGAATTTTCAAAGTTGAAGGTCAAAACTTGCAAACATTAATTGCATTTAGCTGCAAGAAATGGGTTATCATGTTATAATCTTGAAAACCTTAAATTTTCAGCTCGCCGGATATTATGAAAACGCAAGTGCACAGATCTAATAAACGTCGATGGTTTTGAAAGCAAAATCTGCATATGATAATGTACGAAGGCATTATTATAATAAATACTTCAATATAACATATGCATCGCTCGTTTACATCTAGTTTCAGTCGCACCTAAATATGAAATTTTATTATAAGTTGTTATCTAGTAAATTACGGGTCTCACGTTTACGACAAAATAAATGCCTCACCTCAATGCAACTCGTAAACTTTTATTGTATTAGCACCTAGTACGATTTATCTTGATAAATTTTTATAACTTTCTCACACAAACAAATGAAATTTCACAGAAAAAAATTAGCGTTTTGCAATTTCAGCACGATAAATGTAAACACGGACAATTTACCAATTGTATAATTTCACATTTACCGGACAAATTAGAATTTCAAGTCCATTTACATTGTTAAGTGTTTATTTGATATTATGTCATTGATTGTTTCAATGGTTTCGTATAATGATCTAAGCATATTTTAATAGGGACATGATCATATGATGCGTTTCATATTGTATAATTATTGTTACAAAAGTCGACATCAATGGTATTTTTCTGTTGCAAAAATATTTAGAACACCGTAATTACACCATATTCTTCTCTATATATTTACTTTATATGCAGTTCAAGTATCTTGCAAATAAAGCAACGAAAACACTTTGGTTCGAGAGCGACTGACATTTTCTACATTGTTCTTTTATTGATTCAAGCATAAGCAAATTAAAAAAAATGTTTTACTTGAGTTGCATAAGTTTATAAAAAAGTATTATTTATTCATTTACGAGTCTGATCTGAGTGAGTCTTCAGATTCTAATATTTGAGTTGTACCTATACAATTGTAAGAAATTGCATCATCACTTGTGCCTTTATATCTATGAATACATTTCAGCAAGAACTGAATTTTTACTTTCTGTGGTTTTTATTATTAGTTACTAATTTGAAAGTTTTGTACGCCAATATGTAGGGGAGAATGGTCGAATTCCGCGCAGCGGTTAATTCCGCGCATATGTCATAGACAATGAAAATGTGTGTAAACTGAGTTCTTATACCTAACATGCCATCTAGCGTTGTAAATATAAATTACTCTAACATATGATTAACGTGTACTGTAATCTGGTAAGTTGGTAATAGTGTTATTCGCGAAGCACATGTTTTGTTACTACATAGTGAAATAACCTGTTATCGGTAAGATAATTACCTAATAAAATACAGTAATTTCCATTGTATGTATGTGATAGCGTGTGGTTTGATCTATCATTTCTTGTTTTTGAATGATTCAAAATTTCAAAATAAAATATAATTCTTAAAACAATACGTAATCATGCGCGAGGTGTAATTCCGCGCAGATTAGGACGGGTAATTCCGCGCTGCGCGAAATTACCCCCATAATATTTTCCACTAATTTTTCTTGTAGAGATGCCTAAAGTGTACAAGCGAAAACTAATAAGCGGAGGTGGACTGTGGATCAACTAGAAGCGGCAATTGCTGAAATTGGACGAGGACATCCCATCAGAAGCACAGCAAGAGTTTATGATATTCCTGAATCCACTTTGAGGGATAAATTAAAAGAAGGTGCAAGCCTTTTCCCAAATTTCGGACGCAAACCTACTTTTCCGCCTGCAGTAGAAAAGCAATTGGCAAACCATATTATCAAATTATCAAATATGTTTTATGGAATAACCCCAACAACCTTACGTGAAGTGGTCTTCAAATATGCATCTCAAAATAATATCACACATCGTTTCAACGAAGATAAGAAAGCTGCCGGAAAAGATTGGTTTCAATTGTTTATAAAACGAAACCCCGTAATATCTCTGAGAAAACCAGAAGGAACAAGTGTGAGCAGGATTGTTGCCTTTAATGAAGAAGAAGTTCAAAGATATTTTAAAAATTTGGGAGATGTTCTAGAAAAATACCGTTTTTCCGAAAATAACATTTATAATGTGGACGAGACCGGCATCAGCACAGTACAAAACCTACCAAAATTTTGAGTCCTAAAGGACAAAAACAAGTGGGGTCGGTCATTTCATGGGAACGTGGCAAAAACGTCACTATAGTTTGTGCATTTAGCGCCTCAGGAACATATATTCCACCCATGTTTATATTTCCGAGACAAAGACATTCACCTCAGTTAGAAAAAGGTGGACCTGCAGGTGCCATATATTCATGTTCAAAAAATGGGTGGATTAACGGCGATTTATTCTTAGATTGGATTAAGCATTTTCAGCAGCGCATCAAATCATCAAAAGAAGATCCCGTTTTATTAGTGCTTGACAATCATGTTTCCCATATTTCTCTCAATGTGTACAATTATTGCAAAGATCATGGTATAGTGATGGTGTCCATTCCCCGCACACATCACATAAACTACAACCATTAGATTTAACGTTTTATGGACCGTTAAAATTGGCATACAATAAACAATGCGATATGTATCTAAGATCCAATGTTCATAAAAAAATCACCCATTACGAATTGGCTGAATTGTTTAATATGGCTTATATCCAAACTGCTACTATAGAAAAGGCTGTATCGGGATTTAAGACGGCTGGAATATGCCCCTATAATCCTGATAAGTTTAGTAAAGAAGATTTTGCTCCAGCTCAACATTTTAGGCCAATAGAAGATGCTGAGAATGTTCAACCAAATCAAGATCCGATAATTCAACAACACATTTCAGGAAAAGATATAGCTCATGGTTCAGCGGCGATAACGAATCCTTTCAGCTCTTCATCACACTCTCAACCTCAACCTAGTTGTTCAAAAACCTTAGTACCTCCTAATTCATTCGAAAACCAATCACAAAAATACCTGATAAAATGATCACTTTTGAAGCTCTGTCAACAATCCCTCAGCCAGCGACTTCAAAAGCTTCCAAAAGTACCAGAAAGAAGCATTCTGAAATTATTACAAGTAGCCCCATGAAGACTGTACTAGAAGAAAACGAACGTAAGAAAAAGATTTTTGCAGACAAAAAGCTGAAAGATTGCAGAAAGGAAAGGTGAAGAAGTCTAAAACACATCTGCAAGAATGCACGTTGTTAGGAAGCTTATTGATTCTGGAGACTCTAGTAGTGAAAACGAGGTTGATCAAAATCTGTTGTGTGATGACGATGAACTCGACGATATCGATCCGTTAAATCCAAAAGATATATGCAGTATCTGTGGGGAGTTTGGCAGAGATAATGAACTGTGGTATCGTTGCGTTAAGTGCTCAGAATGGACACATGCCGAGTGTAGTGGTCGCAATTCACCCACAAATTATATTTGTGATTTTGTGTTTAATTAGTATGAATGAGAATTATAGTAGGTACCTATATTGTTTACAAATTAGGTACATACGTTTTATAATAACTTTTTCACATTATTTTTCCATTAACGGAATTGCCCCTTCGGAGGGTAATTTCGCGCAAATGCACTTTTTTTAAATATTGAATTAAATCTACTTAAAACTTGAATTTATGCATTTTTTGTATCTTATGTTAAGGAAACAAGGTGGAAAGTGGGTACCATGTATTTTAGCTTGTTAGATTAGCAAGTAACAGAAATATGATTTTTTTCTCTTAAGTGCGCGGAATTCGACTATTCTCCCCTACCCTCAAATGTAGGTACCTACTATTCGCTACATTAGAAACTTACAACATATTTTCCGAATTTGATCGTTTGATGTAATAAACTTGTTAAGAGATTAAAAGTTTTCATATATAAGAATTTATATAAAAATAAATATTTGAGTGCTTATGTGCAAACCTTAAAATATATCAATTGTTTAACGAGTTAAGAGGTTCTACTGATACATTTTGTCCGAGAAACATCGGGCTACCGTAGTCCGGAAAAAAGGTACGAGTGTAACTCTAACTCGCCTACAAATGAAACCGTTTAAATCCATAAAATGATAGAGTTACGGCTTGATTAAGAAAATTAAAAACTTTTGGGTTTAAACACATGTGTAATAACTAAAATCAATCCACGATTTCGCTTAATTCTGAAATTATTATTTACTTGGTAAAGCTGTACTTGCCATTATGGTAAAAAGTCTTGCATTCACTTTGATTACATAATATTTTAAACTAAAAGTGCTTCATTTTTAAAATAAAATAATTTGTGGAGTAGCCGTTAGAGTGTACGTTTTCAAAACTATATATTACGATAGATTTTTGATTATCGAATCAAAAAACCGTTAACCTACATGGATCTTTCCATTCTTAAAATATTTACAAAAATATTTATTTTACACTTTTTTTCTTCAAATAAAAAATACACAACTTTTGTTTTAACTATTTTTTGATCCGAGAATAAGTTACTGAGATATGACAATCATGTGACACTAACTGTTTTTACAATATCTCCGAGAACATTAAATTTACAATAAAAAGTTATGAAGGGAAACTTGTTGGAAATTTTATTATCTATACCTTTAAAACGTGTACAAGGGAGAGAGTGTGTCATTTTGTTTGAGGAAACGGGTATAATAGCTATTTATGTAACAAATCCATAATCTATGTTTTTATGGACGAACCATAGAATTATGGAGGCCAAACCTGGGCGAGATCATAAAACGAGGTTATGGACGAGTTGCATACAAGAAATTTATGGTCAACTGTATCATTTTACTCAAACAAATATGAACTGCAGAAAGGATTTGTCATACCGACGTATATCTAGTCGTGTGTGCTTGTGTTTATTAATTGACAGTTTTTACTGTTAAAATCCACATATTTATTCTGAGATTTACGTTTGGCATTGACAGCTGTCCATAAAGTAACAAAAAAGACTAGTCCATAAAGAGGCACATTATGGCCGAAAACTGTATCATAAATAGTACGAAATTAGCCGGTTGACCATAAAACAATGATAAAACCAATGATAAAACACTTACCTACGCCAAATCGTTTCTAAGGAGTTGGGTATATTTAAAAGTTTATTTTTTTGCTTTATTGTTAAACTGTAATTATGATACTACCCGAATTTTAAGGTCAACAATAAATTACCTAACATTTTAAAAAGCAGTTATTTACATGCTTTTTTTCTACAATATCGTTTTTTTTCATTTTTTCTTTCTGTATGTTGATGTACGTTTATTAGTGCTGATCAGAGAGATCTTTTTGTGTGTTAATAAGGACTGAGGGCGAAAAAACATTAACATTGAGAAACTTGCATAACTTTTAAACCGCAAAATAAATTTTCAAAAAAAATTTTGTTTTGGATAGGTTATTTATTATATAAAAATTAAGAAAAAACAAAAAATCAATCAGACTTATCGTCATAAAAAATTTTGAGCTTGTCAGGAATGGTCTCCATCATGGCTTTATGGTGGTGCTCGACACTTTCTTGGTCGCTACGGTCCACATTTTTCTAAAACTTTCAATCGATTTTGTAGCCTTTTTTGTCTGCTTCAAGTTTCTTTTCACCAAAGCCCAGTACCGCTCGATTGGGCGAAGCTCAGGGCAATTGGTGGGTTAGCCTCCTGGGTACAAAATCGACATGATTCTCTTCGTACCATTTTTTGTCTGCTTACTGTAATGGTACGAAGCTAAATCCGGCAAAAAAATGTGGATACCTTATGTTTACTTAGAAAAGGCCGCAATCTGTTTTGGAGACACTCCTTCGTGAAAATATCGGAGTTAATTGTTCCATTTGTTATGAAAGATTGGCTTATTTCACCGCAGCTACAAATCGCCTACCAAACGAGATATTTTTTTGGAAACTTGGACTTTATTTTAGTTCTAAACTTCTTAGGAACATTTCCTCGTCTACAGGAAACATAAAACTTCTGACCAGGTAGTTGAGAAAAATCGGCGAGGACGTAAGTCTCATCGTCCATCACGCAACATTGACGTTTTTGGAAAAAATTTGCTCTCAACTTTCTGGATCGTTTCTTGGCTTCAATGTTTTCTCCGCATTACGATCTGGAGTTGTTTGAACTTTGTAGGACATAAATCCACTCTTTTTTATATTTTCGAATTGTCTTTTCCGACAAGTCGACTTTTGCAACTAATTTCCGGTTCGATATCAGCGGATTCTTAACCATCGCAGATATTGCCTTTTGCACCTTTTGGTGAATGAAAACCCTCTAGTCGTCCACTTCCTGGTTTCCGTGTTATGGTAAAGTGTTCCTTGTACCGCTTGATGACTTTTGCTGCCACTTGCCTGCAAACTTTTGCCTCCTTTGCAATGCAAACGACTGCCATTGTGGATTCTCAACAAATTTTTAATGATTAATCTATGTACTTCCACTACTTTTGCCATTGTGAACACAATTTGACTCAAATAAAAATAAAAATTTGACGACTATTCTGACAACTATTTCAAAGCCTACTATATCAAAATTTTGTAAAAAAATTATATGGTATAAAAAGTTATGTAAGTTTTTCAATGATAATGTTTTTTCGCTCTCAGTCCTTATTAGATTCTAGTGTAAATAATTAATTTTTATGTTATGAAACCATTTCCACTTTTGATAACGACTACCTCAAAAAGTATTTGACTAAGAGAAAAAAATTGGTTATTGGTTCTTACACATTGATTTAATAAATGATACGTCACTGATTAGCAAATTATAGGGTTGGATTAACTGACAGTCAAATTTTAGTAACAAACTTCCAAACTAAGAATTAAAAAAATTTTCAAGTAGGATAGTATGCAATGAATTTTAGTCTATATTAACAATCGCTATATAAATAATTAAAAAATATGTTCACATAATTAATTAAACACGCAACTTCCTTTAAGGTGTAACATAATTACCAGTTTAAATTAACATCGTTTTCTTTGACAGATCTAAAGTCGTAACGTTTGAACGTCTGAAAATAAAGTAATTAACATCTATCTTAAAGATAAAAAGTTCAACTTTTAATTAAATAATTATTTTGATAATGTTTCTTTTTTTCTTAAAAATTTGGGTTTTTCTTTAAAAAAATTTGTTTTACAATATAAACTCGACCCTAAAAAATTAAGGGATAAAAACATTTTTGATCTTCTGCTATTTCTTATGATTACCCGCTGCAGGCAGCTCACAAAAATTTTGTATTAATAGATCTCAAAACCCAAAGCACCATTTTTTATTAAAATCTAGTCTTGTGTGATAAATTTAGTAATTGGTGTATAAATAATTTGTTACATTAAAGTATATAAAACAAATATTTGTCAACAAATATTTTGACACTATCAACATTATGAAAACTTGTTTGGTTTAAATGGTAAACCTCACTTTTATTATTTCAATAAGTAGAACTAAATGCAAACTTACCCTTAATTTTTTACGTTAATTTTTTTTTAATAAATAATAAAAATTATAGTAGATTCAATTTAAAAATAATTAAGTTATTGATGTTTTGGGAAAAAATCAAAATCAAAAACAACTTTATTGTCACTAAAATTTACATTTCTTGGACAAAGCATAACAACAAAAAACATAAAATAGAAAAAAAATGCATCATCGCAAATGCATTTATCCCAGAATTTACATTTATCATAGAATGTACTTTTAGTAATGTGTGAGCACCCTGTTATGCTTTAAAAAATGTGTCTGTTGATATTTTATTAGTGCTTAGTTCATTTAAAAGTAATAATTTTAAGATTGACCGGTTAAATTAAAAAAAAAATAAATAAATATATTAAAACAGCTAATACAAGGTATTTAATTTATATAAAAAACAAGTTAACATAGACTTCCGTCATAACCGAAAGTATATTTTCCGAAATATTTTCGAAAATAAATACACTATTACTCCCAACGCCATAATTAATTTCATATACACAGATAGTCTTTATTAAACACTATTTTACAAAAATTCTTATTTAATTTTATTTATTTATTTCTAAACTAAATGTACTATCACTGGGTGACAAACAATAAAATTGAAACTTCAATGTTTTTAACATACCAAAAAGAATAATGAAATACTATTACTTCGGTCATTTAAAAATAGAAAGCAATTTAATCATTTATTTAGTATATTCTATCTACAGTAAAAACATCTTGATCGTTTGGTAATGATCTCAGTTTAGATCATTTTGTAAATTGATATAATGTTTATGTGACATGAAGTAAATTAATTGGCAAGGCTAAATTTTCATTTAAAATGCACTACAAGGTTAACTATGTTTTTCATCATTGTTATCTTACTTTGCCTAAACGGATCATTTTTCGGGTTGTAGTAATAAATGGTCTTTGTTGTTTTTGTTATTATATAATATAACACGGGATGCAATGATTTTAAAATGAAAAATTGCAACATTAGAGTTAGTAAATTATATCTACTTATGCAAAACAAATTATAATTTATGGCCGCATGTAAACACAATTTTTAAAGTCACAGATCTAATTTTTTCAAAATCTTATTGATGATACAAATTTGATTAGATTTTTAATAAAATCGTTCAAAACGAAATAAAATGTTTGTTAGTTTAGATTGTTTGTATAAGCTATTTTTTGCGTATAATATTTGATCATGCAAAATAGTAAATCATAATCAAAGAGATCAGTCCAAAGAAGAAAAGGAAAGGAGACAATGAAATTAACTGTATATCTAAGGAAACAAAAGCAAAACCTTTTGGAAAAGTAACCTGTTCAACAAAAGCACCAAAGCAAAAAAATGGTTTAAAAAATTACTTTTGAAGAAGAAATTTCAAGAGATGTCCAAGTTTATACGCAGACATTTTTCAGCATCCGAGTTTTACTATGCAGGCGGTTCTTCCCAAAAATAATAAGTTTGAAATTGTTTTTTAAAGTCGTTTTTAATAAACTGTTTTTAAAGACGATTTTATAAATCGGATTTTAACCCTTAAACGGTAATATCAAATTTTATCTGTTATTAGTAATACGTGTCTGTGAGGCACGCAACTAATTGTACAATGTTTTTCTCATTATATTTATTTATTTTTGTGCATTATAACTCAAGAAAGGTATACATTGCATTAAAAATAGAGGTAAATTATTTCCTTGCTAATAAACAACTACTCTACAGTACTTTACAACAATTATTGCATATTTTCTTTGAACACTCTAAACATATGGAACTTGACATTTAATACATTTATATCCTGTATTTCTGTTTTTGTATATGGACATAAGCTGCACTTACGTTTTTCTCAAGTCTGTCACTATTTCCTTTTGTGATTGATGTTGTACCGTCACATCCCACATATTTCTTGTAGTACTCCTTCAATAAGCACTTTCAGACTTGATCGAATGTTTGGAACTTTTAGACGATTTTCTAAGTGAGGTTTTATAAGGTTTAACGCTAATTGCTCTATAAAACCAAACCTTTTTATGATTTTGGAATTTATAAAACATAAATATAATATGTAGCTGTTGACGGTTGAAATGTTAAGCATCATATAAAAAATTGCCAAAGGCCAACGTTTAGTTCTTCTGTTACAGGAATAATTGGCACATTTTTGATCCATTGAATCAACGCCTCCTTTTGTCTGATTATAAAAATCAATTATTTCTGGCTTATCTTTGCAGAATTGAAAGTATTGGAGTGGTGCATACTAGAAACTAGCACTACGGCCCTATTTTTCTTTGGAACGTAACTCAACATAGTGATGTTATCGGCAAACCCATACATTGATGTACCAGGCTGTCTTGATCTAGAAGGTAGAAACTCTACAGGGATTTCACGTTTATTTTTTCATAGTACCCACATAGGTTAAATTTCTATTCTGCAGTTCCCGTATCAACTCCATCGAGGAGAACCAATTATCTGCTGTAATGTTCCTATTTGACTTAACAAGAGGAGTAACTAATCTCAATACAGATTGTGTAGGTATTGATAACTTTTATTTTCTATACTCAGTCCCATACCATCAGTTCCTTTTCCGCAGTATATGTAGCCATTATAAAAATACGTAGTTCGAGCATCAGTAAGGGTTAATAATTTAATACCGTATTTATTAGGTTTCTGTGGCATATAAACTTTGAATTTACAACGCCCTCGAAATGGAATTAATGTTTCGTCAATACATGCATATTCACCTACCGAATATAACTTTTGACAGTTACTTACAAACATATTAAAAACGTTAGATATTGCAGCAGCTGGATTTTCAACTTTGCGATCATTTCTAGTTTTTGCATCATCAAATCGCAAGCATGTTGTGAGAACTTCGTGGCGTTTTGCAGACATAACAGATCGAAATATTGGCCTTCCGGTGCACTTGGTATTAAAAAGTGATAGGATGTCCTCATGATTTGATTTATATATCGAACTTAACATAAATAAACCCAAAAGTGCTTTCATTTCACATTTATCTGTGGCTCTGTAACTTGATTTTTGAGCATCATTGATCTTTTCTCTCACTTGTTCCAATTTTATATTAGTCCAGTGAATAATTTCGTCAATTATTGTGTCGTCAAACAAAAGTGACCATATCTTTTCAAAAGCTGGATTTGCTCCTAATTCTTTTTACTGTTTTAGTCATTCCTGGCAATATTTTAATGATATTATGTTGAGGAGTACGTGTTGTTTTAGGAGGTTGAACATTCCACTGAAAACCATTTTTTCCAAAATAGTGTGAAGGTGAATTATTATCTGTAGATGGAACTAAATCATTATCGGGATCTCTTTCAGATCTATTACCATCTATTTCAACATCATCATCACTATCACTTTCATCGAAAACTTCTGACTCAAAGTTTGGATCGGTCACAGTATCATCTGAATCATCTTCATATACATCTGGCACCGTTTCTGGAGCTATTTCATCCTCTTCCACTTCTTTCATCATAACCAAAATTTTCGATTCAAAATCGGGATCATCAATTCGAACGCTTTGCAGTTTGCGTTTTTTTGGTGCATTTAGTACTTTAGATGTACTAGCTGACATCTTTGATGAAATACAACCGTCGTTAGTTTCTCAAATAAAAATACTCGTGTTTTAGTACTTACGATTAATATTGTGCAATTTTAATTTTATACACTATTGGTAATATGTGTCTGTGAAACACTTAAAATAATGTACACTATTCGTAATATGTGTCTGAAACACCGTGAAACTCACGTGTTCTTCGCTCACTAAAGACTGAGTGAAAATATCTTATTTTTAGCATTTAAGTTCTCCTGTAAACATGTCGCGCCAAGACTACTGAAGGGGTGGGGGCGCAAGTGCTTGAAGTTTTCTATTAAAACACTATGTTAAAAATTTGTGCGTGTCTACCAGACACATATTACGGTTTAAGAGTTAAAGTCCAATTTATAAATGGGTTTTTTAAGTGGGTTCTTAAAATGGTGTTTTTTTATCAATCGCAGTGGCGAATATAAATCCTGTTACTAATATCAATTGATTTAACAAAAATTGGAATAAAAAACTGCCAGAAAAAAATACACGCATAAAAACCCGGAGGAATAAATGCCTGTGGGCAAAAAAAGTGGTCTGAGATCAATGTCTAAAATGTCACTTATAGCGACCAAACAATCGAACTTTTAATAACTTAGAGCAGAGGCTCCGCTTGAGTAATTCGGACTTCTGAGGCATTATTTGCGGAATTAAATACTCACCATGAGCATGAATGGGGGCTATTTCTTACGGTTAGTTTTCTATTTCTATTAGTCAAAGGTTTGGGCAAAACGCAAGACCATCTAACACGTTTATACTATGTGTATACTATTACTAAAGTCTTTTTTTCTAGTTTCATATTAGGTTTTTAAGTGAGACTAGATTAATAAATTTATCAAACATTATGAATAATAGAATAATATTTTCTTTTATTATCGACCTCTAAAGGAAACAATTAAAAAATGTTAAAATATCCTATAACCCTAACATTGACAAATTTAACCTGTTGCGCCGATAAATTAAGATTTTAATCCTTTTATTCGTAACTGTGTATTTGAATATTCTTCAAGGAACACTTGTCAGCATAAAACTGTCTTTGCTTTACGGGTACCTGCTTTGTATGTACATTGTCGGTTTTGGCAAACGTAAAAACTGAAAAGGAAGCATTTTTACAAAGTTAGATAAATAACGAAAGAAACTTATAAACCACGTTTTTACAATTAATAGAACAAAATCAAAAAATATTTATTGTTTTATAAAATATATGTATAACATACAATATTTTAAATTATTCTGAGAGGTGTGCCATTCGAAGTGTAGAGGTTGAATTATTTTTAAAGATTTTAAAACTAAATGGATCTGGATTTAAATTGAAACGACTTAAGTAGTTAACATTTGCAAAGATTTAAAAAAAATTAGATTAGATAGAACCAAATAAAAATAAGGGTTTCTATTTAAAATTAAAGTTAATGGCTACTTCCGGTACCACCGCAAGTGCACCCACAAGTGCGTTAATAAAAATCCATATTTTATTAAGTTTGATTATAAAAGTTCATGACAAAATTATTACTGCAGATTTTGATAAACAATTATACAAAGAGAGTTAAAAGTTGCTACACGAGTGCAATAATTTTTTTCGTTCTAGCGGTCGTCGGCTAGCTGGAGTTCGTGGGCGCCAGAATCAAAAAAAAAAAAAAATTACTATAGCCAATATTACATTATTACGACCGTAAAGATATAACTCTACCGATTCAAATAGACACAATAAAGAAAAATTACTGTACACAAAAATAAATCTATTTAAAATATAAATAAAATTACTGTTAAAAAAAATATTTACTAATCGTATATTTATGATTTGAAGCAAGTGCTTTCGACAAAAGTTTCAGAGATATAAAATACGTTAATAGAATATTTGTATGTTTTTCTTTTTCTTTTCTCCAGATGTCTGGGCCTTTGCTATGATTTAAAATATGTATGTTTTATTGCAAATATGCTGACGGCAACTACTCTTCATTAAACAAGTGAAATCAAAGCCAAAATGACAGAACAGAATTGAGAGTGTTCACTAATCTTTGGCACAAAATTTTAAAAATCCACTAAAGAAAGAATGGTAATTTGGAATAATTAATAAAACAATTTTATTATACCGTTCTTTTAGAAAAATATTTGAGCAAAAGCCTCGTTAAACTGTGCGTTCAAAATTATTTTCACGTGTGTTTTTTCATTTATATATCAAGAATACTTGAACACGAAAATTTTTGCATTTATTGTTGGCTGCATATTTGTAGGCGAAATAAACGTAACAATTAAATAAAAGTTTGAACGTAACAAAGTACGAAGACACCCGAATTTCTGTCGTTAAAATTCATTTTTACGAAAATGATTAATACAAAAGTTTTTTATGAAATTTTTATCTACATATTGACATATACCAAAATTGTTGTTATTTAAATGTTTTTGAGTTATGACTTTACGAGATATTTTTTTAAATGGCAACCTTTTAATGTTGTACTACTATTCATAGAGCTTTTTTTTCCTCTATAATGGTATAATAATTTTTTCGGTAGTATTAAATTTTTTCGTGGAAATGACGGTTAAAGTTATAGTATTTACAATTAATTAATTTCCGATTCGTAAACGACAGCCATGTTAAACAAAAGCGAATCGATGAACAAAAGCGATATCACTAAGGATGAATTTATTTGTTTACGATACATTTTTAATTTTGTGTAATTTGTTGGTGTTGGTAATGGCGTGTTTAAGTGAACGCGAAAGAATTGAAACACTGATGATGCTGGGTTATCAAGATAGACGTAGAAGTTTACAAGAAGTTTGTAATTTATTTAATGATAGAAATCCAATTTCTCAATATGTTGTTGGTAAAACTTTACATCGTTTTAAACAAACGGGTAGCGTTAAAAATTTGCCAAAAAGTGGTAGACCTAGAACATCGACAAGTGATGATAAGATACTGGATGTTACGGCTGTATCTGAATATCCCCATTTACCAACCAGGCAATTAGCGGGCAATCTCAGTATGTCGCAGTCTTCAGTCGTCTCAATTTAAAAAAATTAGAAGTAAAAACCCTATAAAGTACATCTTGTACACGAGTTGGTAGTGGATGATTTTGATTATTCTTCTTCTTGAAGTCGCATATCCGTTACCGGATGTTGCGCACCCCTCGCATGTATATGTGTTGTGCGTGACAGTAGACACATATACATGGGACCTACAGTTTAACGCCGATTCCGAACGACTTAGTTGAGAGGTTTACTAGGCAAGTATACTCTCACTGGTTTGCCATTGCTTTGCGTGAGAGTACGGCCGAAAAATTCGATGTTTGCACCGGGAATTGAACCCGAGGTGCCTGCTTAACAGCTAACGCACTTAACTGCAGAGCTACGACCGCACTATGATTTTGATAGAAGACTTTAATTTTGTGAGGAAATATCAAATATTTACAATAATAAAGAAAATTTTGTCAACAATATTATTTTCTTCGACCAAGCTGCGTTTTGCCTTAATGGTGACATAAACAGACATAACTGTAGATATTAGTCATCGGAAAATCCTCATTGGGATTTAGAACACCATACACAGTATCCTCAAAAGGTTAATGTTTAGGCGGGAATTCGGGGTTGTCATATTATAGGTCCTTTTTTTATCGATGGCAATTTAACTTCGGTTATGTATTTACAGTTCTTGCAAAGTCAAATTATACCTGCATGTGCTACTCTTTATCCCCATGAAAACAATGGACACCTCTCCAACAACAATATCTGGTTCCAGCAAGATGGCCGCGACCACACTATGGTGCAAATGTTCGTCAACATCTAAATAATTGCGCATTAATCATTTTCGTAAAAAATGAATTTTAACGACAAAAATTCGAGCGTCTCCATACTTTTAAATCACTCTGTATATACATTCTTTTAAAATAAATGTTTAATAAACGGTTTTAAAAGTTAATTTTAAAACCGTTTAAAAATTGATTTAAAAACGGTTTTAAAATCGATTTAAAACCGTTTTAAAATTGATTGTAAAAACGGTTTTAAAACCCGATTTTAAAAACGGTTCGAGTAGTAACGATTAATCGATTTTTTCTAAAAACGATTAATCAGGTTTTTTTCGACGGTTTTGTCACTACTATTTTCTACCTTTCTCATTAGTTATATATAAAAACCGGAGTTTTTCAAATATTAATTATAATAAACAAAAATTAAAGCATTTAAGAACAAAGTTAAAACAAAAAAATTCGTGACTAAATAATATTTACTTATAAAGCAAGTAATTCTAAGTACAATTTTATGTAATTATAAACGGCAGAATAAAAAATTGCAAAAACTTTAATTACTTTTAAGAAAACGATGTCGGAAAATCCATGCCAACTAGTACACTAATTCAAGGATTGATACGAAATGAATTACTTTTACTTTAAGTTCCATTTACAAAGAAGTTCAAATAAATACAATACGCAATATTTTTCTGTTTAACAGAATGTAGATGTCGTATTATAAATTAATTCTATTTTTATTAAAGTATCAAAGAAAATGTTAAATGTAAGAACATCGTTTCAATGTCATTCAATTGCGTGTGTGACATAGTTTATTTCTTTGTAGGTGGTCAGTTTAAAATATTCACCCTAGGGGTACCTTACCTACATAATTTGGTTAATTGCAGTAGATACCTGTTTCTTGTTGATCAGACGGTTAGGCACCGTGAAATGCTTTTTATTGTAAATGATTCATTAATAACTTTATTTAACAACTTTCTGGTTCCTAAAAAAAGATATGAAAAACGTAGTATCAAATTTGAATTTTACACTATATGGAAAACATTCACTGACACGAAAGTAATTAATTAATTGCAAATGATTATGAGTTTCAATTTACAAATAAATTTTCTTGATACAAAAAATTGAAATTCAAAGCGATGTGGTATCTTCTAAAAAACAGGCACAACGTGTTTTATAAAAAAAAAAGCATACACTTAATTAAATTCAATAATTAGTTAACCATAAATCAAAAACACATCTATTACAAATTTGATATTAATTAATGTAGTACCTACCAGCATTTTTTGATGTCATGTTAGATTGTTTGAAAGAGCAAACCACACAAAACAATATTTACGACATTATGTTACTTAATTTGAACCGTAATTTATTGACTCGTTAATTTATCTTTTCAATTAAAAGAGTTCTCGTTGCATATAATTTTTTACAAAGTAATACTGCAAAATGCGTACACATTGGCGAGAATGACTACATTTTGACATTTAAATTATACAATGTCTTGGCAAAGTATATGTACATTGAAATTAAGGTTCAATATAACTTAATTAAAAATATAATCAATGCTAGTTGTGTCGATAGTATGCCAATTAATTACTTTCAATAGAGGTTTATTGACCTGGTGACTTAATAGTTATAATTTATTAGTTAAAAGATTTTCTGTAGTGAATGTAGGTACTACATATACATTTAAACAATTTCTTTAAACGTTAATATGAATTTTAATAATTTCTTGGCATTAACTTATGAATCATTCAAGTTTGTAACATGGATTTGCTATTATTAAGGTTAAAACAATTTGTGTAGTTTATTGTTAAATATTTCGGCATTTTAACGTAACTTGTAAATAATTATTTTGCATTACGCCAGTACACAACCCTTTAACGTTTTACTTTTGATAATTTTTTTGTTTAACTGTTAGTGTTGGTGTTAATGATTTGTTCAATGACAGCTACACGCTAATTCACAAAGATTATATTGATTGATCATAAATTAAAACATTATACTAATAAACGTTACGTTTATACAATATACATTGGTTAACGAATTTAATTTACAAAAGTTATTATTTAAACGTACGTACGTAGCTCATATGCATAATATTAGTGATGATGTTTAGGTATCTATTGAAAACAAAAGTTTTGAATACATGTCTCATCATTAATTTATAATAAAAAAAAACCTTTACAACCGCGGTGAACACAAAATTTTTTAGACGTTTTTATAAAAATAAATTATTAAATTATGAAATATTAATTAAAACAACGTTAAGATTTATTGCTGAGAATAGAATATCAACTGTGGTGATGAATACGAGTCTGTCACTTTTCGAAAAACTTTGCGAACCGCGATTGATTAATTTAACAAAGTGGATGTTTTTAATGGTACAAAAAAAGTGCTACTTTACAGCCGCAAATGAGTGCGTAAATCGTCTTTTTTTAAGACGACTGATGAGCACCTTAAAATACGTTTTTTCAACTGAAGTATTACACTTTTAAAATTTTTGTTTCAATTGCAGCACATGACCAATAATTACTTATAATAAACATTCGGTTTAATCAATATAATTAAAATCATTCGCTACTAATCATAACTGTTGATACAGTGAATTCCAAAAAGTACGCATTAGAAATTACTTAGTGTTTAGTTTTTGCTTGGTTTAAAACCAAATAACACTAATTGGTGGCGGTGAAGGGGTTCTTGGCACATGTCAAATTTGTCATGTTAATATTAAAATATTCAAAAATGGTGTTTTTTGTAAAGATATCAGAAATAGTCATTAAGAAAAGTTGTTTTTATTTTACACCTATAACTCGAGTTTCAGTTCAATACTGACAATTTTAATTTTTGTTTCAATTTCATACAAAATTAGAAATTTGTGTCTCAAATTGTCTTTTAAGCATAATTTTGAATTAATGAAGAGAGTAAAAATTTAAATTACATAAAAAGAAGTAAAACAGCAAAAAACATCTTCCGGAATTGGACCGGAGGACGTTTTCGTTTGAACAATGACTCCGGCCGTGGAAGCCTCAATTCTTACAGAACTAAAGCATTTAAAAACTGATAAAATATCAAACATTTCTAAATGCACTGTATAAGGACAGACACTGCATGATTTTCGATATACTAGTAAAATTTAAAATCATAACTAAAAAAACTAAATTACTTATATCTTAAAAAATTGTTAATTGAACATAGCTTTTTTAAGCCATCATAGGGCCTTACAGGATTTCGAATTGGGAGTCTCCTTGAGTATCTCGGATCTACAATTTCCGGCAATAAACAGTTAAAATTAAAATACTCTAGTAATTTTGTCTACTAAAATAGTTCCATTCTCTGTTTCGCCTTTTTCTGTCCAAACTACAAAGTAACAATAATTTCTCTCAGTAATTTGAAGTTGTCCTTGTACTTGTATAAAATATTTATCACTTCTCTTGAGTTTCCACTCATTATTCTTGTTACATTCAAGAAATTTTATTTTTTTGCCAAAGCAGCTTCAATGGGTGTATATTCTGGAGAAAGTTTTGATCCTAGCGGACATTTAATTTCTATAAGGGAATTTTGACCCATGATTGCATCTGGACTAGCTGCAAATATTCCCTTGTATTTATCAATAAACACACCACACTGCCGTGGTGGTGGCAATTGTGGGAAAGAATTTTGAAAAACTTGAAGTGCATTTCCTTCGTTGCTGTTGCCCCATCGAGTATAATCGTTGCCTTGAAATCGCTTGTACAACATTTCTATAAGCACTTTTTCACAAGATGTTGTTTTTCTCAAACAACAGATTCGCCCGAAGTACGATGCTGTCAACCGATTTGCGCGAGCTTCAATCCAAAGTGGATTAGTACTTTGACCCACAGTACTTTTTTCAATCTCTAAAATATCATCGAGGCTTTTTTTCATGGATTCCAGAATGTTGTCTTTGTTTTTGGTAAATTCAGTATCATCCATATCTGGCGCTAGCAACAAAAATTCGCATCTTCAGCTGGTCCTCCATAGTCCAAGTCTTCGTTCAACCTTGGTTTTTTAATTTGGTCCTAGTAGTAGTCCTAAAATAATTTAAAACGTATAGTATATAGATCACATTAAACTATATAACATTTACCTAAACAACTGTCTTCTTAACTTTCTCTTTTAGCATTGTTCATTATTTTGTCACATACTTTTTGTAATTTTACCAGGACTTCTACTATTACTAAGAGCTTTGTAAATTAGACGATGATATTCTCCCCCAGAATTGTAGGATAAAGCTGCACCATTACATCTTGCCTCGTAACTTCCACGAAGAGAAAAATTTATTCTTTTACCTCCAACAAATTTACAAACGATGGAGTTATATTGTTCAGCGGCATTTGTATCCATGTTTGTCAATAAACTTGAAGCATTATTCATAATGCGCTTCAAATGGGTGAGGATATCATCATACAACCCACATTCTCTCATTGTCTCAACATAGTTGTCTTCGTTGTCTTTGCTTTGTCCATCACAAAAATATGCTATATCAGCACATTTCGAGTGATCCCCAAATACATGATTGGGACAGTTGTTGATGTCCCGCAGTAAATTAGTTATTTTCTCAGAAAAGGGTATTTCTTGACAAATCCAGTGTTCTACCGCTTTTTTAATTCCGCTTCGAAGCCTACTCACATTCGCCTCTAATTTTCTTCTCATTGTAATAGGGACGGATTTATTTTTTGAAGAACTACGAATTTTTTAATTAACTCAAACATTTTGCTACAAAAATTCCGATATAAATGGTTGCAACATTCAATTTTTCGTACAATTAATTTTGGTCCATACGGCCTAGTCTCAAGTAGTTTTCTATATAAACTACTATCACCATCTCCAACTAATTTAGCGTACTTTATACCGTGCATTTCTACGCTTCTATTGAAGCCCTCAACTAAAATATCCGTTTCCATGGAAGTAGATGAATTGGTCCAATTCTTGTAGCAATTGTGGTCAGGTATCGGTAGTTTACGTACTTCATTTCGTGCACATAAACAACAATATTTATTTCTTATTCCTAAATATAAAATTTTTCTAGTACGGTGGCCTATAAGAACTCCAACTCCAGATGAGGCATCATAATTTACTCTATAAGAGCGTTTGCACCATGCTCCGTCGCCTATCACTGTAATAAGAGGATATCCTTCTTCGTCAACTTCTCCAAGCTCTCGAGCTAGCGTATTTTCTTTCTTGCCTGCATCCTCCATGCTTTTCCAAGCTGTTTCACAAAGTTTTTGAAGTACTTTGTCGTGATTTACAGCATAAGTTCCTGCCGCCATACAGGGAATATCTATAGTTGCTAAAAATTCTTGAACTTGCGAAAAACCCGTTCCTGTGGAAACTGCTGCAAGGACAGCGGCTGTGTTTACATCTAGTGTGTCATCACAAGTATCGTCTGATGATATTTTAATAGTCTTTTGGCACATTTTACATTTAAAAAAAATCACTTCTTAATCCATGTCGAAGTTCGGATATTATACACATGTCTTCAATACCACAATCGAAGGGGGCATGGCGAGGTTGTCCTAATATTTGTTGAAACAAAAGCCAATGTTGACTATTCTTCTGCCATTTAAGCAATATGGCGCATCTTCTGTTAAACCTTCTTTCTCGACATCAAAAAAACTTCTGAACGCAACTCGTTCCCATCATTTTTGTTTGATTCTACTTGCTCATGCACAATGTTGATATTTTCTTGTATTATGGATGTCGTCGGTTGATCAATTTCCAAAATCGTAGATGATACTGGTGGGGCGACTGCTTCATCTGCCAATTTCTTGTATTTGTTCTGTTTCCTACACAAAACAGGTACATTAAGTATAAATAAATAAGTAAAGTTCACGCTGTTTTTAAATGTAAACTAATTCCACGTATATCTTACGTTTTATGTAAAAAATGTATAATAAAAAAAACATGCGATAATAATATTGTGGTCATACTTACATTTGTCGAATAGAAGCTAGTCTTCGTCAAGCATGGCTTAGTCTTTAATTGGGAATAATGACCCATTATTTCACAACACACACACACACACACACCCACACACGTAATTAGTCTAAATTTTACTTATAACAACCTTTTGCTATAACGCCGCCACAGTATGCTGCTAGCACCACTGCTGACTATTAAATAAACTGTAGAAGTAGTCGAAAAACGGGACACCTACGCTCGGTTACTGTTTTTGCATTCACTATCAGTAACTAGTGATAAATGCTGTAATTTTAATATTTCTTACAAATGTTTGATGTTTTCAATTTCTATATTTTTGTCACAAGTTTGCTTAAAAACCATAGTCGCCGATACAAAAGAAATGCTGTAGTTTCTGGCTTAAAATTTTTTTTCATTCACACATCAAATATCACATTGGAGATTTATGTAGTCAAATTTGGGTTCCTAATTTAATATGGCACTGGCGATTTTGAAAAAAATGGATTTCTTGCAATTTAGAATATTATTTCTGTAAAATCGGTGAAACTTTTATATTTATATCTATCTACCTAGTAAAATGCACTACAGAATGAAGTGTAACAAGATATGTACTTAAAATAAAGTGATACATTAATCAGCTCAAATGAAAATGTAATATGATCCCTTATTCTTGTCAGTTGTGGAATTTTATTCGAGTTTTCAGAGTTTACTACGTTGCCAAATCCAATTACAGAGATTCAAGAGTGTTTCCTAAAAACACATTTGCTAAACAGAGTAATCCGAGGATTGACGTTCGTAGACATATATTTTGCGAAAACGTAAGGGGAAAGGTAACACTTTAGACTTTTGGTCACGAGGTGTTCAACCGCCTTAACCTAATTTATAACATACAGTTCTCTGTAATATTGAAGTTATTTTTTCAGTTTATATTGATATTTGGTATTTTCTGAACTCTTAGGTTAGTGTTACTCCCTACTGTTACAAGGATATTCAGTGTTGTCTGGGAATTCTCGACTGAGTTCGATTAGAGATTAGAGGTAGTAGAAGGTATGGTAGATCATTTTCTGGGGCCAACATTTAAGCTACTTCCTTTTGTTTATTTGTTAGAGAAGCCTTGATATAGCTCTCGGTCATAGCAGAGGATTTCCAGTCTCTATGTCGCTTAACTGTAATCAAATCCCCATTATTAGTTAAATGCGAAGAAGCGCCTAAAGCAATGAACCGATAGTAATCCTGAATTTTTAAAATTCAGAGAACTTGCAATTGTCCTTGGCATTTGACTCATTTCATTAATTATTCTGTAGGGTTGTTGGGTGCATTTTTCATTTTATAATTTACAAAAAATTGTTGATGTACCTATGTATTATCTGTTCGTAGGTTGCTATAATATTTCATCAAATTGACCCAATTTGAGTCTGTTGTAGCAAATAATCTAGTTTTTGAATATTAATTTTTGAGAATCACCACTTTGGTTCCCGCGGACCTGGTCATCAATACCCTCCCGGATAATAAGAAAAAACAGTATTACAGAATTTCCAAACACACAATCACACACTAATATAGTTTTTGTTTTAAAACTCTGACCAAAACTGGCCTAAATGCCAAAAGGCGCAATAAATAAGTTAATATCAACAGATGGTGTCACATGTATCAACTAAATCCCTCCCGAGTAGGTACACCGATTATTGTATTCTTACGCCAATTTGTAATGTGCGTTTAGGAGAGTGTGTTATTTAACCAGCCAGTGTTATAATTTTATGGAATGTAAATAACATTTAATAGTGTTCAAAAACTTGTAGTTATTATATTGTATTCATCCATTTTTGCAAGTTACCTTTATGCTTTTGCAACGGCCTATTTAATTTTACATACATTCATAGCAGTATTACAAATAATTGCTTTTTTGTAAACAATAGACGTGTGCCTAAGGTGACCCATAGAAATGTACAAGTGGGTCACTGAGGTACAAAAAAGGTTCTATTTAAACATGTTTTATTTTAACGTATACGTAAGAATGTCGAATAAAGGCAAAAAACTTGGACTAAGTTGGACTCAAAATGACCTCAGTAGAGCGATGGATGACGTTCAGAACAATGGCTTGTCAGTTCGGAAAGGAGAGGGACGTTTTCATATTCCCAGTCAAACCGTAAAACACCATCTTACTTCTGAAAGTCGATTTAAGATTGAAGGTAGAAGAAGTGTATTGCCTACTGATCAAGAATCTGAAATATGCAGAAAGATACATAGACTTGCAGATGTATCATTGCCTATTACCCCAAAGCTAATTAGGCAAACAATTTATAATTTCTGCTCCCTCGAAGAATTGAAAAAAATCTTAAATCTAAACCCGTCCAGAGGGCAAAATCTCAACAAGCTTTCATTTTAAAAAATTGTTAGATGTTAGGAATAAATTAATGTGACGCAAAATGACGGAATCAATGTACAACGTTGATGACACAGGGGTAAAACTTTGTCTCTACAAGCAACAAGTTGTTCTGGTCAGAAGAGATGCCAAACATGTACAGGGTGGACCGATTTCGATGGGATTGCAGGGTATTTCGGTAACTATTACTGTTAGAGCAAAACTGTTCACGTAGAATTAGGACAACTTTTTGAGACAAATTAAATAGCGAAAACAAAAATTTGTTTTGTTTTGACAACTAAGTTTATGTGGCATTTAGACTATTGGTGACCAAAGTTAAAAATTGACTACTCCATTTGATTCTACGCTAAAAACTGCACAAGAAATGTCTTTACACTTTTCCCTGAATTTTTATCAACAGATGAGATATGGAACCCTATCGATATTTGGAAAAATTCAATTTTGGTCCCTGCATCAAAAATAAAAAAAGATATCAAATTTTTGATTTCGCTGTTTAATTTGTCTCAAAAAGTTGGCCAAATGCTACGTGAATAGTTTCACTCTAAAAGTAATAGTAACCGAAATACTCTGCAATTCCATCGAAATCGGTCCACCCCGTACATAAACTGGTTTTTCAGAACATGGCGAAAATGTAACAGTGGTTGCGTGTGATAATGCGCTACCCGGAAGTGATGTAATACTAACTCCGAAAGGATTAATGAATGTGGAGACTTTTGTGAAATGGATCCACCATTTATCTAAGTATAAAACACCAGGTCCGGCCTTACTAATTTTTGATGGTGCTTCTTCACATTTTGATGACAAAATCGTTGATGCCGCGGGCTCACATGAAATTACGCTTTATTGCCTACCCAGCAATACAATACATAAGCTGCAACGGCTAGATAAATAAATTTTCAAGCCTTTCGGGACAATCAAGTCAATGATATGTTGGCAACGAAGAGATACCTGTACTGAAGGGGGTACACTAGAACGCATCATTAGAATAGCTCAGTTTGGAAAAAATATTTACAGCAGCATGGATTAAAGCAGCGACATTAAAAAATGTCATATCCGGGTTTAAGGCTATTGGAATTTACCTCTACAACCCAAACTGTATTTCGGACAAAGTATTTATCTTTAGTGATGTTACTCATCATCAGTTCCTTTTAGTAAAAAAAAATTCTATTTGATATTTTAATAAATTTTGAAACGTCAGAAGTCAACTCTTTAATTGTGTTTTTTTCACTTCCTATTAGCCAAAAAGAAATCCGCATTTCTGTTAAGCTTCGCGTTGGGATTTACCTAAACAAATCTGTAAGATAAATCATGTCCATTGATTATGAAATTAAAATTACAGTCATGTTAAACGTCTAATCGAAATATCCCCACTCACACTTAATGATACTTTAATTGTTCTGATGAGTTGTAAGACCAATATTTTTTGCCAAAATCTTAGAACTCACATCTACTGTAGAAGTAGTAAAATATAAATCTCGCAATTTACATTGTTATTGTCTGCATTTTTAAATGTTACATTTTACTTTTATTCTTATTTTCCTTAAATTCTTTCACGTATTTCAATTTTTACGAGTTTTGTGTGCTGATTTGCCTGACAGTTCTAAAGCAATACAATGGATTAAAAATAAATTAGAGCAAGATAATCAATAGAATTTAAGATCTTAAAAACTGCCTATTTTGGTTGATATTTAAAATCTACAAATATTTCAAATTGTAAAGAAAAAAACCTTCTTTCTAAATTTTTTTTTGCAAACAACATTTTTTTCTCATATATATTAAGATTAAAGTTTGTTGATTAATTTTCTTTGTCTGATAAATAATTATCTATAGATACCTTCAATTATAATAATTGTAAAGCGAACAAAAACGGTTTAAGTAATGATGTTGCAGACTACATTTTCTACAATTTTTATTTACCTAATTTCTTCAGACGATTTTTTTCATAAATTTGATCCAAATTGTCAAGTTTGTTTTAAATAAAATCATTTCTTTTTAAAATACGATTACAAAACCTACTTGTACAATTTGCATAATATCTAAAGTCACAAATTTCCAATTTATAAAGTTTATTTAGTACGTTTCTTAATGTTGATATAATTTTTTTTTGTTAACTGGTCAAGATAATTACACAAAAATGTATATTAGTTCAGTTTTATGATAACATTTAGCCTAGAAAAAAATATATGATCTTAACAAGTACTAGTTATGGATAAAACAAGTACTCGTCGTGCGTTTGACAACTGGTTAATGAATATTACTACACCATTTAAAGAAAAGTGAACGGAGATCAGTTCGTTTACATTGTTCTTATTTTTATAACCTCATAAACATTAGTCCATTATAAATATTTTCTAAAATTTAATGCTATATTGTGATATATAGAATAAATTATTCATGTCAATAGAGTACTATTAAACTTCAAAGTAAACAAAATATAAAAACCATAGATTGTCAAAGAGACAGTAATATCATATTAAACTAAACACAATTACAAAAACTAATTTAATAACTATAGTTTTGTGATGCAAAATCATAAAGTAGTGACGTACTGAGTTCGGTGTTTTACAATTTTTTATAAAATGTGTAAAATCAAGCTCATACACATAAAAAGATGTTCGCCAGTTGTAATTTTTTTAAATTACGGGGTACTTTTTTAAAAGTGTATTTAATTCAAATATTGAAAATTGGCGCGAAACAGGTCGTTTATATCGTGACGTCAATTTTCGTATAAATAACAGAATATGAGTTGTTTGACTTGTATGCGATTGTTTTTTCAGGTAATAAATTAGTAGTGCTTTTCATAAACAAACCACCACTTATAATTGATGTATACAAGTATTGACGTCACGACCAATGCCAATGCGTTTCAAAATGATTTTAAAAGATAGTGTTTAAGAAATTTTTAAAATAAAAATATTTAATACTACATACATTATATTTTTGTTTGTATTACTGGCGTTTTCTTTTACGTTTATACCATACGAATAAATAAATAAATAAAGAATAAAGTACAATTTTCTTAAATATAAATTCTATAAAAACACCCAATTATGTGTGATACATTGTTAAACTTGTAATAAAAAACACTACCAAATACAAGGTGTTTTTGTATCCGGCCATATAAAAAAATTTGATGGTTTCTCCGAGATGAAATGTAAGATTAAAAATTTGAAGGCACCATTTACTAAAGCTTTAACAGTGTCAACAAAAAAAATTTTTAGATTTTTAATATTTTCAAGAATAAGCGCAAAAAATACGAAAAATAAAAAACCAAAAATTGATTGAAAACGAAAAATATTATTAAACACCATGTAAATATATTCTAAATTGCTCAACTTTTTGCAATTTGAGCAACCTTGTATCTTCTACCGTTTTCAAAATACCCATGCCGTTCATCCTTATCTTGGACGTTGTGTACAGACAACAATGTCGTAATTTTTTCAGATTATCAGATCAGATGACGATACCTTTCACAACAAAGTTCTGAGACAGGCCAGGCCGGCTGTCAAAAACCGTTGCTTGTCGGATTTTAATATTTTTTTATAAAACCGGAATTTTTATCCAATTTTGAACATAATCCGTAAAGCCAAAATAACGCTTTATATACAAACATTTTTTTTACTTTTCGAATACAAAACACAAAATCCGACGTAGTAATTGGAATAAATTTAATTTAACATCAAAAATCTTTTACACGGTAATTTTATCACATTATTAATTAGTTTTTTTTTAATAACAACCCTCCCAAAAATTCATTTTTGTTGTAGCTATTAGTATCATCAGAACCAATTATTAGAATAATGCCACGATCAAAATTGGGGTTGTTTTGAATTGGAAAACTTAAATTAAATTTGAATGGATTTTTAGTGTGAATACCAAATAATTAATAAAATAAAAGTCATATAGAGAGTTTTCCACGTAAGATGTGCATTTAAAGCTTTAAGGTTTTGATCTAGATATTATAGCTATTTGAAAGTTTGGCGGTGATTATAAACATAAGTTGTCCCCTTTTATAATAATATTGCTTATAAATAATACTAACGGACAGTATTTAGTCATTAGTTAGCTGTCATAGTAATAATTGTTGTCACAATTGTGTCCTTGAAAATTAACGTTAATCAGAGATTGAAATCCTGGCCGTAAGTGACTTAATTATATTCAACGAAACACCCTATACAGTTTGTCTACTTAAATTGGAGACATATGGGAAATTTTTATTCTGATTCATTTTACGAAAAGAAGGCTTTCTACATGTTCTAAAATCTAAAATTCAATCATCAGATATTAAGACGGGGTTTTACTTGCTAAAAGCACTGTACACTCTTTGATAAAAGCAAAGACCATATAATAAAAGTTACGATAAAGCTCTAGTCGGTAGCTGCCAAAAACGCCAATCCAACATGAACGTACTCTTTTGGTTATTTCAACATGACTCTATAGTTGAAAACATAGTAAAAAAGTTTATCTCGCCAACGCTGAAGTAAACAATGTAAACACGACAGCAGCAAAAATAAGCATTTTTGTGAATTTGTGCACATGGTAGCATCCGTTAGGTTTACGATAGGTTAATAGGGTTCGTAATTGTTAAAAAAACTATGATATTAATGACATTGCAGTTATTGAAGCAAGAACTTTAGTAAACGTTATACACTCTAATACAAACACTGGTTTTTAGAAGATTTTTGAACAAACTCACTCATCCACAAAACAAAACAACTTTTTATACCAAGTGCCGTTCCAAATACATGGCACAATACGGTGCATCCACAAGACAAGGCGGTACGATCTTTACATGTATCGTCAGAAACGACGACTGCAAGCGAATACCAATGCATTTGTTTCGGCAATTTTTGCCGACAAGCATTTTGTACTATACAAAATGACAAGCAAAGATAGTATATAAATATAAAGCAAGTAGCTAATGAATCAATCTTTGCTTAGACTGTTGAAATATCATCATAAGACATAAGTCAAAAAATATGAATTTTAATTAATGTACTATTATATTTGACAATATCGAAATAGTGCAAAAAGTGCATATGTGTTGCAACAAATATGCTTTTTTGCACATGTTGCACTCCAAAATTTTTTCTACAATAAAAAAATAAAAAAAAAATAAAAAATTAAAAATTAAAAATACCACTTTTTGCACTAACGCAAAAAAGTAAAACTTTTGGCACAGCAATTTTGCACGATCGTAGAAAAAAATATTTTTTTTGTCTACAATAGCAATGCATATGAGAAAAATATAATTGCATATTCCAAACAACTTTTCATAATTACAGTTTTTGATACTGTTACAAGTAAAGGTACAACTAAGAAAACAAAACATGGAACACATTGCTTCTACAAGTTAAATAAGCATGTCTACTTTAAAGATTATTAACCTTCTGTTGTCTGTTGGGGTTTACTGACAGATAACATTCAAGACAAAATGGTAAGTTCGATCTAATACATACTGTTAATTAACTAAAAATTAAGAAGAATAAAGCAAAATTGGAAAATTGGTGGAAAAAGTTGAAATACAATTACGGCAGAAATCATTACGACCGTAAACAACTAAACATAACTAAGTATTTTTTAAATAAGGGCTTAACGCACATCTCTATTTTAGCGTTAATTAGGCTTATAACCTATTCTGTTACACAATTCATAAGGTTATACGTTCATATAAAAAAAAATATTTTTTTTATAAACTGCCGTCTTTATTTAGTTACTTATTACATATTCAGCAAATCGAATGCGCGTTTGGTTTTATACAATAACTCATCATTTTAAAGAAACTTAGAAGTTGTCTCTTTTCATTAAAATACATGCTTAATATGGTGAGGACGAGATTAAGACTCAATGTAGAGAAATTCTTAAAAATCTAAAAATAATAAACAAAAGATATTCATTGAATATTAAAAATAAAATGTGACAAACCTGAAGGGCAATATTGAATACAAGGAAACGATTATACCTATACATGAAAGTTTACCTGAACTGTTCATCCTATTCTGTGTTAAATTGTAAATAATGTAGACAGGCCTCAGGGTTAATAATCTTTAAAGTAGATATGTTTATTTAACTTATGGAACCAAGGTGTCCTATATTTTGTTTTCTTAGCGGTATTTTGTTCAATCTATATTCAGAGACCAATTTAAAGAAGCCCTCGAAAACACAAATGCAGGAATCAAAATCAATGGAAAACCGATTAGTAATCTACTTTATGCGGATGACACTGTAGTTATAGCTAGTAATCTCCCGGATCATGGATTCGATTGTGGAACATAGCGAACGTTACGGTTTGTTTATAAATATAAAGAAAACAAAATTTATGATTTTCTCAAAACATCCGAGACCAGAGTTTTTACGCATCAAGCACAAACGCGTAGAACAAGTACAAACATTTCGATATCTGGGCACCATAGTAAATGAGCAAAATGATCCGAAGGTAGAAATAAAGTCTAGGATCGAACAAGCCTGCAGAATATTCACCAGTATGAGAGACCTCTTTGCAACTCGCGACCTTAGTCTACAACTTAGGATAAGGTTACTACGCTGCTATGTTTTTCCCATCTTATTATATGGAAGCGAAAGCTGGACTCTCAGTCAGCAAATGGGGAATAGAATTGATGCATTCGAAATGTATCTCTTCGCATCTCATGGGTGGAAAAACGCACCAACGTAGAAGTGTTAAGAATAATGGACAAGTCTCGAGAGCTGCTAAACATCATAAAAGAAAGAACACTGCAATATATCGGACATATCGTAAGAGGCGAGAAATACGAAATTCTACGGCTAACCATTGAGGGAAAGATTGACGAAAAGAGATCGGTGGGTAGGCGTCAAAATTCGTGGCTGAAAGACCTTCGTAGATGGTATGGCCGAACTTCGACCGAAATCTTTAGGGCTGCAGTTTCCAGAACCATAATAGTCAATTAAATCGTCACCTTTCGGCAGGAGACGGCGGCGTAAGAAGAAGAACAAGAGGTAATTTACTCCTATACTAAACTCATATTTTTTGTCAAACCTCCTATACGACTGAAAAAATTTAATATCTGATGATTGTATTTTAGATTTTAAAATATGCAAAACTTTTTATAAAGTATAACTTTTTTTTTGGAAAATTAACAATAATAAAATTTAATTTAATTTAATTAATTAATAAAATAATAAAGTTTTCCATTGTATATATTTATATATTTAATTATTATGTCCACTTGTTCCCGAGATTTTACAGTTTTTATTTAAAAAAAAATCGTACTATTCTTTCAATTAAGAGTTTTTGGTCTTCTTTAGGATAATTCTTTGGTAAAGCATTTAAACTCTGATAGAGTTATCAAATTTTCTTTTAAAAACTACTCCATAACATACAGGGTATTCAAAATGTAAGTTCAAGTAATTAATGTTTAAAACTAAAAACATCTATTTTTTAATGGAACACTCTGTATATGAAATAAATCAATTTGACATACGTTTTTCTTTGCTTTCTCTATGATTCTAAATTAACATTATATACTGACTTCCAGAAAAAATTGCAACACCTAGAAGTTGTCGAACGATTTTAATAAAATTTTCAGGAAACGTCTGTTTTCATTAAACAAAGTGATGATTAAAATTTGAATAAAATCTAGCCAGTAGTTTTAGTTTTTTTGCCTGTTGTTTCCATAGCACATAGTGGCAATAAATTTGAAGTATTACACCATTTAGTAACTGTCAAGTTTGCAAATTGTTGTTGTTTCTTCACAATTTCATTCTGAACTTAAAAACAATGCCGAGAGTACGTCAACATCAACATTTTGTCCAATTAAGTGATTTTGAATGTGGCCGTATTATTGGTATGAGAGAAGCCGGACTTTCGCTAAAAGAAATTGCTCGTTGTGTAAACCGAAATGTTTCATCGGTATTGAGATGTTAGTCCAAATGGTCCGAGGAAGGGGTTCAACATCGTCGTCGTGGATCTGGACCTCCTCGAAGGACTACAGATCGCGAAGAACGTCGCTTATAAGTTTTGGCCACAAGAGATAGATTTTCAACAACTCGATCAATTGCAAATGATTGGATGAGAGGTACAGAACTTAGAATGTCAATGTCATCTGTTTATCGCCTGATAAGATCTTATGGGTTGCGTTCATATTGTCCATTTTTATGTCTTCCTCTTACACCACTTCACCGTCTATGCAGACTAAAGTGGAGCAACGAAAGGGTTAATTGGACGCAAGAATGGCATCAAATTGTGTTTAGTGACGAGTCCTGATTTTGCTTGTGGGCCCACGATGGTTGTAGGAGAGTCAGACGGATGCGTGGAGAACGTAAAAATCCAACATTTTTTGTGGAACGCAACAAGGAGTATGATATGGGGTGCAATATGTTATGGTAGCAGATCACCCTTGGTTTTTATTGACGGCAACCTTAACGCAGCTGGTTACATTGCTAATGTGCTACAATCAGTTGGCCTTCCATATCTGCAGGGGCTGCAAAATTCCATTTTCCAGCAGGATAATGCGCACCCTCATACGGCAAGGGCTACAACACGGTTTTTGAAAGAATCTAACATTGCCGTCCTCCCATGGCCTGCTCGGTCGCCTGATTTGTCGCCAATTGAACATGTATGGGATATGATTGGTAGACGACTGGGTAATTTACCGCACTCTCCAGATAATTTACACGATCTTCAGCAACGGATTCATAAAGCTTGGGATAATATACCACAAGCCGCTATAGATCACTTGATTGATAACATGTCAAACCGTCTAGTTGAGTGCATTACAAATAGTGGCGGAGCAACTCATTATTGAAAAAACCTTTTAAACTTTTGTTCTTTTGTTTTTAAATTTTATTCATCACTTTGTTTAATAAAAATAGACGTTTCCTAAAAATTTCATTACAATCGTTCAACAACTTCTAGGTGTTCCAATTTTTGGAAGTCAGTATAATTACCACCAAAATTTAAAATTTCTAGCTTGATAGGAAACTTTTAATGTACATCTTCCATGGAGAACTTTGTAAGACGTAATTGATAATTGAAATTAAAATTTAATTAAAAAATAAAAAGTTAAGTTAAAACTGCAAGAAATATACCATAATTCATTCTTTTTTTACTAAAGAAAAAATTTAATGAAAGAAGGAAAATGTAATATTTAATAACATTATCTTTATCATAAGCAGTATCATTTTGTAAAACTTGTACGTTTTGTTATACACATTTTACAAACAATTCTACAGATAATCCTATTTAAAGGTGTAAGCACTCCGTCCTCCTAACACAGTTCAGGAAGTTTCATACAAAGTACCGTAATGGAAATGCAACCTTAAAGACGAACTAAATTTTGCGTTTTTAATAAAATAAAATAATATGATCTTAAATCATTTTTCTTCTGCTTTTGACTATAATGAAAAAATACGTTTTCAAAACTCTAATGTTCTATTTTAAGTTTTTTAAAATTAACTTTTGTGTTAGGGTTAAAGACACAATGTGTCCAAGATAAGAATTTTCAGTGAAAATAGATGAGATTGAAGGTCGGTATTGAGACAAAAGTTTGAGAGGTTGTATTTATGGTGTTGTAAAACTCAAATAGCTCTTCTGATTTTCGTTTTAATTTTTTTCTGGTATATTTGATGAAATATAAAAAACACAACATATTCTCATCGTTGCTTTTCTAGCTCTACTTACGGACAGTTTTTCAATCATTGGTCAACTTAAATTATAAGTTTACTGTCACAATTGTCTCCTTGGAAATTAGCCGAAAGTTAACGTTAAGACAGCGTTTCTCAACCTTTTTCTATTTGAGACCTAATTTTCTATCATAATTCACATCGCGCCCCCCACCCTTCTAAGATGATGCTGTAATTATTTTAATAGTAATTTCTAGATAATTGTATTATGACGCTAAAACTACACTGCGGTTAGTGAAGCATCATCAAGTGCGCAAACCTCCGTGGTTCCGAAAGCAAAATCAAGAAAATATTCTCAAGAATATTTAAATTTTGAGTTTACAAGCATTTTAGTAAATGAAGAAAAAAGGCTTTTTTGTGTAATTTGCTCAAAAATGTTAGCAGCAGACAGCATGAAACCAAACAAACTTAAAAGACATTTGGAAACGCTTCATAGTGAGTATGTTAACAAACCCCGAGATTTCTTTGAGTTAAAATTAAAATCATATGAAAAGCAAAAATCATTCTTTAAAAAAACTTTGTCTGTGAATGAAAAAGCTTTGCTTGTTTTTTACAAAGTTTCATATAAAATAGCTAGATGTAAAAAACCTCACACCATTGGTGAAGAGCTTATCTTACCAGCAGCCGTTGAGATTGTCGCAACTATGTTCGGTGATAGTTTTGCCAAACAATTGCAGTCTTATACATCTGCCAAATGATACTGTTGCTCGTTGAATTGGTGATATAGCTGAAGATGTACAGGATCAGCTTATCGCAAAATTGCGTGGCAAATTGTTTTCAATTCAGCTTGATGAGGCAACAGATAGCAATACAGATCTTCATGTAATTGTCTGTGTTCGATTTTGTGATGGTGAGTCAGCCGTAGAAGAACTACTTTTCTGCAAACCAATAGAACACAAAGCAACTGCACTTGCATTATTTGCTATAATAAATGATTTTATAAACGAGGCAAATATAGAGTGAACAAATTGCGTCGGAATATGTACCGATGGTGTTCGTACATTATCTGGAAAATTTCAAAGTATACAAGCACTTATAAAACAAAAATCTCTACAGTGTGTTTGGACACATTGTATCATCCACAAAGAAACTCTGGCTTTCAAAGAATTGACACCTCTAAAATCCAGAATTTTTTCTACATTTTGTAAGAACATGGGTGCAGTACAGTCAGCGTTACTATTTTATTGCGAGGTAAGATGGTTATCAGGTGGAAAATTTTTGGAACGTGTTTAAGAATGAAGAGAAAAAATTGCCGTTTTTCAAGAACAGGAAAACCAACCGTAAGCCAAAAAGTTTCGAGATCATTTATTTGTGATGAAGTTGAGCTATTTGGTCGACATATTCAAAAAATTGAACACATTGTATCTTCAGCGTCAAAGGAGCAAATACCCTATATTGAACACAAGTAATAAAGTTAATGCTTTTTGTAGAAAACTAAAGCAAAAACTTAAAACAAAAAAAATCTATAAATGTTTGCAAATGTGGATCAATGTATTAAAACTTATAATGCTGTAGAGCAACATGTAAAAGTTGTTTTTGTAACCATTGAAAATCATTTAGCTATGATTACAAAAAATTAAAAAAAATATTTTCTTGGTGACGACAACTTCGTGGCGACTTACGAGTGGGTTAAGGACCCATTTCACAATACTCTCTAGGGTCTCTCAACCACCGAAGAAGAAATGTTCATAGATTTCACGACAAGTGGTGAAATCAAAAGACAATGTAGTAATAAATCACTCTTGGAATTTTGGGCAGATGTACAAGAAGAGTTTTCTACATTGAAGACAAGAACATTTCGCATACTCTTACCATTTTCATCATCCTACCTTTGCGAAACCGGATCTTCTGCGGTTGCTGCTTTGAAGACGAAGTATAGATCGCTGCTAAATATAGAAAAAGAATTGCGAGTTGCAATTTCTAATATTAAACCTTCTTTGTACTGTAAGACAGGCCCAAGGTAATCACAGATAATTATTTAACTTGTTTTGATTTCAGTATTGATAAGTTACTGTTAAATACAACTGTAATGATTATAACTGTATAATATCAGTGTAAACATGGTTTTAATTTTATATTATGTTAGAATGAGAATTTTATTTCGCCTTTTTTTAGCAAATAGAAAAAATATTTAATATCTTTTCTTTTCATATTCTCGCTCCCTCCTTTTATCTGCTATTGCGCCCCCCTAAGGTAGCGCGCCCCACAGGTTAAAAATCTCTGCGTTAAGAGGAATACGTACTAGCAGTGGGCTATCGCTAAACATGCACTATAGGTATTCTTAAAACAGCTTTTAATTTTAAATGTTTGAAGTAAAACTTAATGTTTTATGAAAGACAAAACTTGGGGCGTAGTCACTGTAGTATTACTTTTTTTTCAAAATGCTTATTTTATGTTTTTTTTATGTTTGAATTTGGATATTTTATAGCATATTTAACACCACAATTTTAATAGAAATAAATACAAAATCAAAATTCTACTACAACCACGACAAAGTCCCTTCTTATATCTTCTAATTTCAATTAAAACATTGCTGATAACTTGAAAATTTTAGTCAATTTTATAGGTACTTCGAGACCATTCGACGAATTAAAATGCTTACTTATAGTGAATGGTTTAGCGGGAGCGCACTGCTAAGTACGTACTCCTCTTAACCACATATTGAAAAACGGCATCTTAATGGTGTTATTGAATTTTTGATGCAACGTTTCTTTTTTTAGTAATTTCAGTACTAGATTTAAATTTCTGTTATTATCACCTCAAAAATTCAAACTTCTAACATGATGGGAACCCTTAAAACTTCGTTTTTTTGCAACCATCAACGTATTATAATATCGCACTTTTAATTTTTGATGTAACGTTTCGTTTTTTAGGAACCATCATCAACTTTATTTTTTTAAATTCACAAAAGAATTATTTTTGCCGTATTTAAATACCTTCATTCTGAATTCAACAATATATCAAACTTCATATTTTTATGTTTCAGGTCAAAAAATTCATATTTAATGAAAAATTCGAAAATCTAACGTTTTGTAAAAATTTTACAGATTGAGAAATTTATATTACCTATGTTTTATTATTTGTATTAAACTATCATACGCTTAAATCAGTATGTACTACCTAACTAAATAAAAGTCTAAACAAGTAAATTAATTTTTTAAAAACAACATATGTAAGAGATTATTTTGAGTTCGAAAAAATATTTTTTTTAGATTATGTAGTAGAATAAATATGATTTGTAATAACGTATTTAATCAATCACGTTAACAAAAGGAATTGTATCAAAAGCAGCAATCTTAACGTTTAATATTTCAATCAGTAACGCCTATAGAAGAAATAAATATAGCATGAAGGTGTTTATGAATATAAAATTTGCAAAATCAATTAGCATTAAGTGAAACGTACGGTTAAGAAATCAACATTAAAAAAGCCGAACTTGTGTTGACCAACACAATAAACCGTAAGCGAAAGAAACGAGCAATAATGAATGTAAATGTAGAGCAGAGCAAAGTGAATGAAGCAAGAATTGTATGTGTTATAGCATTGATTATAAAATTGTTATAGTTATTTTCTCGTGTCAATCTATTGAACAATATGTAAATTGCCATTTTATCAACACGCTAAATTCTATTTGGTACTATTAGACCTAAAGGTTGAATAATTCATCCATTCAATTTATGTCAATCATTAGGATAAATTAATCTGATTCAATCTGTTTAATTTACTTTTTAATACTGGTACTTTTGCGGTACGGTTTAATGCAAATTTGTTTACTTTCAAATTTGCTCAATTATTTTTACTATAAACATTTATAAATTTATAAAAAAATTGATGAACTAAGATGTTGCATAAGAAAAAAATGTGGTAATCTACGATATGAAGAATTAGTTCCTGTCCATGTCAAAATCAATCATATTTCGTACAGTCATATCACCATGTGTAATCGTTTAAACAAATTAATTAAGGTAAAAACACTTGCTAGGAGTGGTGATGTGCTCGTTATTACTATTGAAAACAACAGTAATAAGTTTATTTAATTATGAATTGCATTTGGGGAAAAGCAAAAATAAATTGAATTTTTTAAATGTAGGACATCGACCATCTAAAATTAAGCAGCCTAACCCAAGAAAGAATTGTATGTAGTAATTCACCCTTCGACGTGTGACCTCGTAAGGCAAGGAGCGCCAAAGAGGTTTGGGATTTTTCTTAAGAAAATTATATTAAAGTGACAATGCATGTGCTTAGTCAAGATATTAAATTAGAAGTAACTATAAATTTTAACAAAATTAGGGCACGCTCTTGCAAAACCAAATCATAAAAATTAATATAAATACTCAACGTATATAGGTTTTTCAATAAATTGATAACATTTAGACAGGAATATTTATATCACATTTTTTGTTTTATTACAAAATGCACCTACTACGTCCAATTTCTTTATTTATTATTACAAAGGATGTACTTTTAGGATACTTTGATAGTTTCTAATATTTATAAATTCACGATTATTTTACCGTTAAAATAAAAGCTTTAATCTATTCATTTTAAAGTTGTGCAAAGAAGTTTAAAAAATTGTGTGCTATATAAAGTTTCCAAAGTTGATCACTCATTTTCAATGGTTCTTTTCGAGGTTCTAAAAGTATGTTATTCTTTAGTGTTGATTAAACATTTAAAATGTTGTATTAAATTTTCAATTACCCAATCTAAAAATATAAAAAACTAGTGTTAAATTATCAAAGTAAATAATACAAGATAGCATATTTAAAAAATTTCAAAAATACGACTTTCATCAAAATTTACATATATAAGTAATTTTCATACCACATTGAAAAGCTAAACCTACTACACGGTGTTTTTTTTAGAAGAAGAAATCCTTATCTAAATATCATTTAATGTAAATATTAGCGCCCCTAATTATTTTTCAGCAAAATCTCAAACATCATAGTTACACATTTTTTTTAAAGATTTGGCCAAACTTAATCAATATTTTTATTTGCAAAAGTATTATAAAAACGCATTCACAAATATAAAATTTAAAAAAATGCTTTCTAATACACTAATGTATATCAACATCACATAGAGAAAAATAAAAGATAAGTTACTGAAGATGTTGAGTAGCTGAATGTAACGGCATAGTCCCATTCACCATCAGCCTTGTTTTAATTTCAAAATGATGATAATTATGCATATTTGATTAATAATATTTGCTTTTATAATCGTAATTAAATAAAAACACCTTATTATATATAACTCAAATTGATATATTCCATCTTTAATTTTATTGATTGAGCAATTAATTGATAAATCATGTAAATATGTTTAAATACCTAGCGGTTTTTTCCAATAAAACTAAATTGCAAAACTTTTACAGTTTTCAACTTCTTGAAATGATATTAACAAAAATTTGATTTATGACATTTCACTTTAACATCCGACGCTAATGTCCGAGGTTATAAATTGACACGAAGAATATTACACCGCATTTTTATTCACAATTTAACCTTATTGAATAAGTTTGATCTATTCAGATTCCCTCCGAAGGTCGTAAATGATGCTTTATGAAATCAGAATTTATTGTTGCGAATAGCATAATTATTTGCAACAATATGTAATGAACATGAAGATTCACGCCTTATATTTAAAACTAATCACTAGCTGTATTTATTTCACTATTACTTTTACATAATTAAATTTCTGTTCGTGACAGTATATTTTTATTGTGTGCGCATAGTGTTTTGATATTTGAATATTGTAATTATGTACACGAGAAATATTAGAACCGTTATTAGTATTGATAACATTTTAAATAATTCATTACTTAATTTAAATACAATTTCAAATGCATGCATTGTAATTGAAAGAAAAAGTTGATACATACTTATATTAATTTTGTGGGTAGCATTGTGTCCTACTTTTAAAAACAAATTATCCCAATTTTTATTATGCTAATTAAAATAAAAATATTTATTATTATTTCTACTGATCCTTATCGCTTCTTGTTAATAAATTGCATTGAGTAGGTCTTTTATATAATTGAATAAACTAGTAAATTTCCTACCCTTTTACTTTAGACTATATTGCCACACTAGTGATGAAAGTGTTCTGAAAATGTTTCTAAAATATTTAATGGAAGATTAAGGATGTCACCTTTTATAAAAACAGTTAATAAGATTAATAAAAATGCTAATTATTGAAAAGTATGCCATAAAAAGACATTTTTTATCTACTTACCTTTAAAAAACAAATGAATTTAAAAACGTATTTTATTCTCAAAAAAATTTATTCATGTTTTCAACTCGGTTGCACATAAGCTCAGTTAATTTCCCGTTTCACAAATACCAGTTAAGGTTATAGGAAATGCTAATGCAGATAAGTGCAGAATAATTTTCTGAATAAAATGATATAACAAACACAAACAATTTTGAAACACCCTGTACAATTTACGATTTTAATGTGCATGTTTATTAAAAGTACAACTATTTTAGTACCTCATCAAAAAATTTCAAGTATCTGATTAAGATAGTAGCTGTTCATTTTGTATGTAAATCACAATAAAACAATAAAATAGAGAGTGTCCCATTTAAAAATACGTAACTTTTATGCGTCACATTTTTTGAGTTGCCCTGTACAATTTAAAATAATTTAAAAAAGTAGCCTTTTCTTGACGTACATACGCATATCTCAAAATATTTTAAAAATGTTGTATAGTTTGTATACTACTACAGACCGCCTCGAATAACGGGGACAACCCGACAGGGTAAATCGCCACCAACGGGACGCAGATTTATAGCGAACCCGTAAAAGTTTAACAAGTTTTGTCATTTTAGTAGCTTGCAGGTTGATAAATTTTACATTTTAAAATTATTTTGAAATATACAGTATGTTCCAAAAAAGTGTGGCGTATCAAAGTTATATTTTTTCTTATAGGAAATATTGCCAGTAAAAAAAAATAAGTTATACTTTCATAAAGATTCCTTATACAAATAAATCATAACAAATTTACTCTTACGTCGTTTGAGGGAAACTGGGATTATAAGCACGCTGCTAACGGCCGGGTACCCCCACCACTCCGCCGCTTACTCGTTCTCGATCAATTTCAGTTATCTTTGCATGTATTTCTTACGTGTTAAATATCATAACATGGGAATATACCTTTTACCTTTAAAATTTTTTTTTATTTCTGGCAATCAGACTACTACATGAGCAGTCAGCCTCAATTGATTATATTGCATTAAAAATTTCAATGCAGTTATGCACGTACCTCCTACGTACCTCCTATTTTCTGAAAGATTTACGCTATATCTCAAAAAATGACGAACCTACAAATTTTTAAACGCAAATATTCTACTTTTTTTTAATTTTCTCGGAAAATTATTATCTGGCCGAGTCGAGTCAGTGCTCATTTTATTAGTATTCTTATTCTCTACAACTTTTCTTTTTACACCATTAACGTTGCTTTATTACTTTTCACTCAACTGAAAAATAATGAAAAAGCACGTTTTTTGCATTAAAATGTTAATAAACAATATAATAACAATTCATTTTTGGTATAAAACATGATTATAAGGTACTTTATACTATATACAATTACATGGCACAGGCGGTATCCTACTATTATTTTTGTCAAAAACGTATTTCTATTTAGTGCACTAATTAATTCATTAATTAAATCAAATTCTGGTTAGAGATGACAATTTTCTTTTGAGAGACATAATCTATATTTTTAGCAGCTCGAAAAACACTAAATAATAGAAACAAGGACTTCTCTCGATCGTTTGATGAAACTCTAGTCAATATTTTATGATGTTTACTAAACCTTTTGACCCCACACCAATTAAACATGTATGGAACATTATAAGCAGAAAATTAAATAACTTAAAGAATTTTCCGCAGAGAGTGGCATCTCTCTGGTGTACATTGTAGGTCGATTCCAACGTAACATCTCTTAGACAAAACCTCAATGTCGTTAAGAGAGACGGAATGTGTGACTAAAATAGCACACTTCCCGTAGTTTCCATACCAATAAAAATAATGCTTTAGGCTATAAAACATTGTCCTGCCCTTCCTGTGTTTGTTCATTTTGTCGTAAATTATTTTTTGTGTAACCCTTCATTGTTTTTTTGCCAAAATAGCTTTTAATAGTTGCATTGAATTCAACTTTATATTGAGGAGGACGTATGTTGACGTCTAAACGACTTTTTGTAAAATCAAACCTCTGTCCCCCAGCGACTACCCTTAAATTTTTTGAAATGGCACGACCTTAAGTGTGATATATCATATTTTAGACAATTTAATAAGTAGTATACTTGTTTTTTAATTTCGAGCAATTTTTGGATTGTAAAAAAATTTTATTGAAAAAACAAAATTATAAAAAAAAGCTTGCAATAAGTGTTGAAAATGATTTAAGATGTTTTGAAGACAATAATAAAGCCGCCTCTCAAACTCTTCTTGAACGTTTTCAGAAATTTCTTTTGTGGTTGCTCGACATTTTTCATTTATTCTACGCCGTAGTTCTTCAATTGACTCCGGTTTTGTAGACAACTGACTTTAAATGACCCCACAGAAAAAAAGGATGACCTGGGATGCCATTTAATTGGTTCTCTTCTGCCAATTCACTGGTTTAGATGATAATTATCTAACCACTGTCTAAGGGACAGAACATAATCAGGAGGAGCACCATCTTTTAGTTGTTTTCTAGCCCTTCGATAATTAAAGGTTCGATGTTTGTGACAGTCCTGTTCCTATTGCTGCTCTGCGTGCAGACATTGTTGAATTTGCAGCATATTGTCCCATAACTTTAATGTTAGTGGCTTCATCGAGTATTCTTGGTTGATTTCAGTTTCTGTTAGCTAGAGATCCCATTTCTTCAAATTTGATAATCAGTTGATTAACGTACGCGTGGTTCACATTTCTGACAGGATGTATTGTTAAAAGTTGCAGGAGTTCTGTATGTAGACCGGTTTTCCTCTCCATAAATAAATATCATTTTGACCCATTCGGCAATGGTGTAAGTCATTCTCAATACAACAAAGATTTTGTGACAGATCTAGTTAATTACGAATTTGAATTGGCCTAATGTTGACTCTTCACTCTTAAATGAATTCAAATAAACCAATATTTACATTAAGCTAACAGAAAAAGAAAAGAGCCAAGAATATTGGATGAAACCGCTAACATTTTGTTTACAGTCCAAAAATTGCTCGAAATTAAAAAAGTGTACAGAAAATTTCTTATTAAATTTCCAGAAATATGACGTATCATATTCGTCGTTGTGGAGGTCAAGGGGTTCATTTCACAAATGCCGTTTACACGTCAACCACGTTCCTCTCAATACAAAAATTGACCTGTTCTTGCTTTTTTTTATTTTTGCCTTCATTTAAAAAATACAAACCTTGGAAAATTTTAAAAAACTCACCCCATATACAGGGTGTTAATACTAAGTGGTTACACCCGAAAATGGCAGTTAGATCTCATTAAAATAAACAACTTTTTTTAATTCCAATTTTTGATTTTGTACTTTAAAAAATCTATCGAGTGGTTATCAAAATATTTTGGTTTGAAATTTTTGATCGGTCGCCATTTTGTTATTTGAAAAAATAGAAAATAGTTGTAAATACAAATGTTCTAGAGAATCGAAAGCTAATTCAGAAACTTTTTATTTTTTATTAATAGTCCTTAAAATAAAGGAGTTATGACGATTTTTCGAAAAACATAAAGAAGAGCTATAACTACGAACCGGGGTACAAAATCAAAAATTGGAATTAAAAAAGTTGTTTATTTTAATGAGATCTAACTGCCATTTTCGGGTGTAACCACTTAGTATTAACACCCTGTATATTCCTGAAATTATAGCTTGGTTTAGTCTATATGTTTCTGGTTCTAAACGATCTTCAAATAGTAAATGTAAATATTTCTAAATATTTAAACCCCACCTACACAATCTAAATTAGGAATAATGGTATAGTATTTACATTTACTGCAAACAAAATACACTACAAATTAGAGATAATATGAAAAAAACTAACATTACAACACGAATAAAAGGATTTAATATAATTTATGCAAACTTAAGTTGTATAAAAATGAGACATCATATTGCACAAGCGTGAACATTTTTTATTGCATTATTTGTTTAAACAAAAACTTCAGACCTATTTTTCCAACATAGCTCTGATGTTGCATTCGAAGATTAGCTGTTAATTCTTGTAAATCATTAATAACATGCTGTATGACATTTTCTAAATGATGGGTCGCCAAAAACACAATCTATTAATTGGAAATTGAGGTTTCGTGCTATTCATATGTAGTCAAACTGTATATGGTTTTACATATATAAAAGATTTAACAAACCTTAACAAAAGATAAATTTATAATTTTGTATTGGAAGTGAATGCACGACGTTTAATGAACGTTTAATGATTTTGGATTGGCCATAAAATTTGATTTAAGGTGTTCAAGTAACCTTGAACGCAAAATATATTTAAGTAGACAGCTTGCATCCTTTTGGTTTGAATATAGAATGTTCAAATTTTGAAATACTACATCTAATTAAAATTGTAAGTATCATAAAGTAAATCACGAGCAACCTATCAATTTTTTTGATAGTTGCATAATTGTATGCAAGATTGGTAGGTAAGTACCTACCAGGAAAAAGTATTAAGTTACATTTAATATTAAAATAAATTAAATCAAAAAAAGTTACTGACATTTAGGTATGTTATACGCGATATAATGAGGTCGGTGTTGTTTGTGATTTTATCATTTCTATTATAAGCGGAGTTCAATAAATTTAATAATTTGTCTTCTAATAGCTACCACGTTTGCAATTATAGATAAAACATGGATAATATTCTAATTCAATTAAAATTGAAACACGTAAGATACAAAAATTAAATAACGTCTATATTTAAAATAAAAATAAATGCGTGTCAGTATTATTTAGATCGAGTATCAAATCTGATAGTGTTAATCGTAAAATACAGTAGACTGGTTGGTTCATTAGACCTTTAGGCGATTTTAAAGTGGAACAAGCTGAAATTGCTGATCAATATCATTACCTTTTCTTAGTTGAACTTCGACAGTTAATAATTGCATTACTCGTCTTATTTCGTGCAAAAAATTATTAAAAACCTTAAATTAAATCTAAATCATGCAATTGCATTTTTGTTCTCCTATTTTTTTTTAATTACTGTAACGTTTTTTATGGTTCAATACGATCAAAGCACACCTCTCATCAAGATAAGTTTTAATATATTATAAAGCCTGAGGAAAAGTGCGAGAAACCGTATATAATTATATAACAAATTATAATAACATAAATAAACATTTTATGCGGTACAATTAAAAACCTTAATTATACGAAGTACTTATATTTAACTTTAAGATTTTGAAGGGATATTACTTTTCAATCACCTATCTAAACTTCATTTAAGATTTCCGCTTACATTTAATGGCAAATCAATGCGTGAATAAAGCGTGTCTTATACTATAAATTGGAATATTTTAGTGTTATAGATTCAGTGCGTCTTTGTTATTAATAAAAATACAATTTTGGTTAAATGGGTAATGTTGTATAGTTTGTGATGCTGGTTCAGATTCTGTGAGAAAACTCGAAAATTCCTAGCAGTTTATGAAGTTAGTTCAGAAAACTCTTTTTCGAAAAAATCCAATGTTTTCGTTATCGTGAAAATTTGAAACGAAAGTTGCGTGTTTTGATAAAGAAATCTCATAATAATTTTCAATAAACAAATTAATTTGATAATTTTCGAAAGAGTGCAATATACTTTATTTTTTTAAAGAATCTTAAATGTTACAATGACTATTTCATTCATTTAACCATTCACATAACATCATTCAACAATGGAATAGTTATTTACATTAGAGTGTGGAAAGTAGGATTTTACACTTTACACACGAAATTTGTATAATATATTTTGACCGACGATCATCAAAAAGTAAAGAAAGAATACAAATATTTCTACTGATTTTAAGTAGGCCTGGTTGTTTAACCATTTTGACATACACCACCTAATATGCGTCAGTTTATTTGTTTAACTGACGTATAGATGGCGCCATCAATATCATCATCAATAAAAAGATTAAATTCGTCCTTATTCTGCACATTATCATCTCAAGTATGGTGTAAAGTAATTTTTTTGAAATCAATTTATCGGATTTTATACTTAGTTTATTTTTAAAACGTTCCCAAATAGCAGATAAATAAATGACATTCATAAAATTGCCATGCGAACAATCGATATATTTTCCCGCTAAAATCTAAACTCAAATTATATATAAGTGACTATTTCTCTAATTTCAAGTGAAAAAATTAACTGCCAAGAATTTTTTCGGGGCTTGTCAACCAATAGAGAAGCGGTATTACACAACGTACATATTTTTTGAAGGATAAAATAACAATTGCAGCAGTCACACTATAGTCACACAATATGCATCAAACGTCAATTAATTTTTAAAAGTTATAAACTAAAAATTACAATTATGAGCAAAAGTTTAAGGATTGGCCATAAATCCCTAAAAGTAATCGATGTAGAGATACAAACCACCATTCCTCAGAACACGGTAAAAACAAAATCGTCCATTTAGAATCAATTCAGCTCATTCTGCGAAGAAAGAAACTCGAGAAATATATCAACACTTTGGTATTTCCTTTGACCCCTTTGGACATATAAATTTTAATAAAAGCACGTGATTCTAAACGAAGAAAACTTTAAGAAAACCCGAACATAAGAATGGAAAATGCAAAAGCCTTAACATTAGAAGACATCCACAAACTAGCCAGTGATTGGAATGCAAATAATTCGGACGGGCTGCAAAAGAAATAAACAACATGGGAAAATTCATAGGCAGGATAGAATACAATCCAACCTTTTCAAAACTACCCAAGGTGAATCTAAAGCGTGTGCTAGCAATAAATGGTTGATAGGTAATTTGACTAACGAAAATCTGTGTCCTGTTCGATTTTTTAAGAAACTCGCTGAGAAAAGAAGTTCAAATATAAAATCCCACCGACTATGTTTGACAGTTCGTACAAACTGGACAAAAGGTGTCTAGTTCAAAAACATGACTTTAGCAATGTCTAAATGAACAAAAATTTTATCCAAAAAGATTGGTCCTGAAACAAAGAAACTAAAAATTAGTAATATTTGCCAACAACTTATAAAATTGACCGGTAACTCTATTACACAATCAGTAATGCCCTATGTTCAAAAATGTTTAGTTCTAGTGTAGTTTTTTCCATAAACTCTGCTTTCATTTAGATTTTGTTTTTTGTGAGTGTGTGTTTTTGCAAAATAGTCATGATGAATATCATACATAATACTTACATAACAATACAATTATGGCAATAAGTAAAATGCATGTCTTGCGACATCTCGTGTATAAAGAACACGGACAAATAGTATAAACTAAGAAATGCCAACAGTTAACTGTAACTACTGTAAATGTTTAAAGTGCATTTAAAGTTATCGCTCATGATTTTGTTGCGTGTGTGCTACTGTACAAGAAATACTTGGCTTGTTATCGACACGCGTGTTTAAGCATTTAAAATTATCGCTCTTGATAACGATAATGCACTTTAAACATTCACAGTAGTTACAGTTAATTGTTGGCATTTCTTAATAATTGCAATGTACCATACAAATAAATAAATAAATCATTCGAGTTTAGATTTTAACTGTTTTCTTTTAAATTTTTGGTTTTTGTGAGTATGTGTTTTGTTGAAATAGTCTTGATGAATACCATTCGAGTTTAGAATTTGCCGGGAAAATTTTACCGATTGTTAGGAGAGTTCGCCTAGCAATTTTGCGGAGTCGAGTGATTTTTGATCAATGTCATGAGCAAAGTTGTAAAACTCGTGTAAATAAAATTTTCCGGCAAAATCTAAACTCTTATTATATTATAAGTGATTAATATATACGTACAATATTAACCAATCAAATTATCAATTTAAAAAAATGTACTAATGAGAATCTTTTATAGTGACTATTTCACTCAAACGTTCGGAAACAATAAAAACATTAAGATTTTTGTTGCTGTATGAGTTTTATTTCTTCTAAATAAACTTTTTATTTCTTCTTAAATAAACTAAGTTTTTTTTAGACATGAAATAGTCATCCAAATAGCATTCGTGATAAAATATTTGCCAATAAATTTTTCAATTGATTTACTCAAGTTTGTTGCCAATTTATCTCGGGATAATGTCATTCAATAAATTGTTAAGCAACAAACTTTTGTAACTACTTAAAAATTTTATTGCAAAAATGTTATAGTGATTATTTTTTTCATACGTCAAAATATGACGTTTTTATCATTTTGACCAATAGCAATGCACAACTAACCAATTAACGTGTATTATACTGATAAAACTGCATGGTCTTTGATGAAACGTTGTTTACATTTAACTGTCAAAAATTTATTGTATTTACCTTGTTAGAACATTTTAATTCTCTTGAAATATATTAATTGTGTCATCAATTATTTAATATTTTGTTAATACGAGCAAAATCTGAATTGATGAAAAATATAATCTTCTCAAATACCACTCGTCCTTCAAATTTTATTGATAAAATTTGAAGGACTCGTAATATTACCTTTGATAAAAATGCTCTTGCTAGGGAAAAGACGATAAAAATGTATCTTGCTTGACAGAATAACCTTTCTATCAACCTAAAAATTAATGTCAAACATTTAAAATTTATCCGAAATTACATGTTTTATCTAAAATGTACATAATGTTATCGATTGTAGTAAAAAATATTAATAACAAACAATTCCATTCATATAAAAGGCAAACTTTACTTTATCACCAAAATACCCCATTTAGATTTTTACGTTGCCAATATAAATTTAAAATGGGTCTGAAAACAATACGTTCCTGAAAACTTTTTCAGAACGGTGGAAGTTAATTACACTCTAGTGTAAATAAATATATTGCGTTATTTAAGTAATTTGAATAGCGTTGTCCTTTGTAAGACAAGGATAATTAAAAAGAGATGGTTTGTTCTACCAATCTAGGGATTTAAGAAGTAACTGTTAGTTAGATCAGTTAAGACACCCATAAGAAACAAAAACTAAATGAGGTTCTACATTTTTAGTGATTTTATGAATTGTTGTTTCTTACACTGTGTTGATCTAACCAACAGTTACTTCTTAAAATCCCTAGATTGGTAGAACAAACCATCTTCTTTTGAATATCCTGTCTTAAAAGGACAACATATTAATAAATTTTTGAAATCTTTCAAACCAACTTACCTTGAAACCGGTATTAAGCGATAACGCAAAACATCACATGAAGGATTACGATAATTATGGTTTGAATCAACTTACTCTTACGATGTAAAGGAAAAATAAAACAAACAATACTGATGTATTGTTTGTTGCTGTATAGATGGACATTAAAATATGTCCCTGATGGTACTTACATACAGTGACATATGTAATTATGTGCGTGTATTTACAAAGTAATTCACATTGAACTCGTTCAGATTTGGAATTGGAATTTGAAGTGGAAGTTTGCAAATCGCAAATGCATCCGTTCGCAACAGGATATCTAAGAAACCCTTATCTGATTTTTATGGAATTTGACATGTTGGTGTTAATACCGCAGATATGATTAAATTGTGACATAATCCATGAAGCTATAATGAATTAAAATTTATTATTGTGATTTTTTCCTTAATTTTTTAATGTAATGGGTTATATTTCCCAATTATAGGTGATTTTCAACACAATTGTGCCTAATTTTGCTAAATATTGAAAACTACATTTTTTTATTTCGGCTAAGGTTGAAATTGAAGCTATGTGAAATTTTTTTGTAGCCTTTGTTGATATCTACTAATGTGGTAATATGTATTTTAAATTGGTTAAAAATTAGTCATAATTCATGTATACGTGATTATTCGATAAAATTGATTTATTTTTAAAATTCAATAGAACTTTCATTAATCATAAATTCCATAACCTGGGGAACAATTCACAAACTTCTTTGTGCACGTAGGTGAGTTTTTACGTAGATACGAATTCGAGAAAGAAAAATACATAATTCTATTTGAAATTCAAAGTTACCTATCCCCTTCAAAATTAAAAAGGCGTGAAATCTAAAAAACGTGTTAAAATATGTAACCCCATCTCCCTATTACCCCTATCAAATTTCATGGAAATACATTAAACCATTTTCAAGATATTGCCTTATAACTCACCCGTAAATTGGCGATCTAATAAAATCTTTGCAAACATATTGATTTATAAATAATGAAATAATGTTTAATAAATACAATAGATAAAATTTTGAAATTAGTCAAAGGAAGTGCTGGTATCTATTGAGTAAGTAGAATACACGGTCTTGCTTCGAACTTCAAATACTTCAGTTGATTTCCTTTTGTCATCAATTTCGGATCTCTCACCTCACTTTAACTGAGCTAATATTGGAACGCGACTCTTTTGGAATCAGTGTTTTACCACATTTGAATTTTTTTGCTTTACACTTTACAATTTTACTAATAAGTATTAACACTCCTTAAAATTTCTAGTGAGGAAAATCCCAATGATTTGGGCCTTCTTATAGAAGTAACAACAGGAATAGGAATCGTCAATGACACACCATGTCCTTAAATAATGCCGACGTTTTGACTAGCAATGGCCAGTCTTTTTCAAGGCAATCTAAAGTGTTGTGATATGTCAAGGACTCCTTATGGCTATTTTAATTAGTTTAATTAATTATTTTTTATGTTTTTATTTTTGACATACTGGACCAAAACGATAGCCATAAGGAGTCCTTGACATATCACCAACACTTTAGATTGCCTTGAAAAGACTGGCCATTGCTAGTCAAAACGTCGGCATTATTTAAGGACATGGTGTGTCATTGACGATTCCTATTCCTGTTGTTACTCTTATAAGAAAGCCCAAATCATTGGGATTTTCCTCATTATATGTTACTGTTCTTCTTGATTTAAAAGTTATGTTTTGTATTTCAGGTCAACGCATTACATTTTGTCGCCGTCATTATGACCGGTTTCACGGAATAGATCACTACAAATTGTAGGGCATATACCTAGTATAAGAAAATGATTCTTTGATTGAAAAAAAGTTAACAACACATGACCAACTACGTATGTTTTCCTGTATATATGTATTTAAGAACTTACGTACACAATTTTCTATTTAGATATACCAGCTAAACTGATAATTTATGTAATTTATAATTTACGTTAAAGTTTTTTGTTGATTTTCGATGAAATAACTACTGTGAGCGTAGGTAACAAAACAACGTTCTTGTTAAAATAAGATGACCTAGGTATTTAGCTCAATTCCTCAGTGTAGGTCTCATTCAAACTAGTAAAGGAAACTCGTTTAAAATGAGCAAGGATATTCAACTCACTTCAGCTGATTTCAAATAAGTCATAAAAGGGGGTCTATGAGAAATCGCTGAATGGACAAGTAGAAGAAATTGGGGACAAATCGTTGAAAAGTTTCTGTGGACCAATCGCCGAATGTGGTAATTGTGTGGGGAAAATGTAATAACTGTAACCTACCAACCAACACCGTTCACCCTCGATCACATTAATTTATTGTCTACAAAAGCGTTTTTGGCGTTTTGTCCACAGAAGCATTTTTGGCGATTTATCTACAGAAGCATTTTCGGAGTTTTGTTCACAGTAACATTTTCGGCGATTTGTCCGCAAGAAAATTTTCGTTTTATGTCCGTGGATTCAGTTTGAGTTCGGGGACGACGTCAGGTTAGGTGACCACATTCGGCGATTTGTCCACCGAAGCATGACTTTGAATCATAAAACATTTGTGTGTAGAAAAGTAAAAAAAAAACCCTAGAATGTATTGAAAAAATTAACTCAGAATGGTTTATATTTCCTAATTATAGGATCTTCTCATGGAAGAACCAAATTTGATGTTTTTAAAACCATTTTAAACATTTTATATTCTCAATATGGAATCAGTTACTGCGTTATTAATACCTGCAAGTGTATTAGATCACAATTGTTTTATTACAGTTTACAAATATTACAAATTAATTTTGTACATCGTTTTATGGATCTATTTATTTACTCGATGCTAATTTCACCTGATATTAATAGAGCTTATCTATAAAGTTAAACAACAAAGTTATAACTTAAGATTGTAGCTTTGTTTGGTGTATGCATTAATGTCAATATATTGCATTATTTTTAAATTAAGGATATGTTTAATTTTTATTGATTATTATGAAGCACATCTTATATCGTACGATCTGAGAGTAATTCAACGGTTTTAAAATTGAAATAGAGTTTTAGATTATAATTAAGCTCAAATAATTTGCTGTCCGAAGGCTGGTCGGCTGGAACACGATATTTTAAAATTGGTAGTCCAATTTTGATGAAAATTGGTACTAGAAGTGGCGATTGGATCAGATTTGGCCATAATTTGTCGAACTCAACAATTTCAGTAACTATGAATTTTTGACAGGGTTATGAATTATTGTTCCCTCAAATTTGTTGAAATAAATATGTTAATTAACGTTGAGAGTTAAGAACTTTAAAATTATGTTAATTAAGTTTTTCTCATTAGAATTTTTTCCCGAAAACGTTAAATGTGCTCCGTCATACTAAATTGATAGATAGGAAGTAACTGAAATTATTTCCTTATTCTACACATTAATTTTAGTGACGTACATATCATACGTTATAGATTTAATAACTTTCAGGACGAACAGACAGATGGACTGCCATATGAATTCAGTAACAAACTGAGTTCATTAAAAATATAAAGTTCATTTCTCTGAGGGTATTTAAAAGAATGCCTGTTGCTTCCCTTCTTGAATCTCTGTACTGAATTTTTGTATGAACAAAGCTTTATCACGGCGATCAATCGACAGAGTTAGGTATTAGTTTTTTCCTATTCTGTAGCAAATTTTTGCTACACGTACCTACCAAAGTCTTTACAACCAAACCTTAGTAAGAAGACAACTAAACTTATTTCCGACCACAATCTTTATTCGTGTTGTGAATGCTTCAAAAGCCTGGCTCTATCTCTTCATAAGCATTAGATAATAAAGTATCAAAATCATTAACCATAAAAAAATCGAATTTATATTGCCTAGTAGGGATTGAAATCTTGCATTCAAAGGTCCTCAACTTTGAAGTTTAGGCCATTTAATACAACTATTTCCTAAAATTGTCGATATTAATGTTGTGACGAGTTCAAAACAGTACTGAATACAAGAAAAAAACGAAAAGGCACTGTTAGAAAGAAACGACGGATTGGATTTCTCCAAAATGTAGTCGCAGACACATCTGAGTATAAGACTCCAATGATAAAATTTAAAATCTTTTAACTAAGTAGAAGAAAGGTAAATCCAATGAATAATAACGTCTAACGGCCATTTATTCCATATTATTTACGTTAACTTTAGTACAGCTACCTATTGAATTTACTAAATAAGAAACGATAGTCAACGCATTTCCGCCTCGTTGCAACCCCAGGTCGACTGTTAATGCAAAACCTGTTTCTGCTAAACTTCCATTAACGAAATTATACGATTTTCTCTGTTTTTCTGAGCCTGTACCTTAAAAACTTTTCAATTCAGTGCAGGTATGTATCAATATACATTAGTCATACTTTCATATGAAGTTAATAATAGTGTAAGTAAAATGTGTGTCTAACGACAACTCGTGTAATATGGACACGTATAAATAGTATAAACTAAGAAATGCCAACAGTTAACTGTAACGACTGTGAATGTTTAAAGTGCATTATCGTTATCAAGAGCGATAACTTTAAATGCCCAAACATGCGTATCGATAGCAAGCCAAGTATTTCTTTTTTTTACTTATGTTCATTGCTCTACGAGAGTTTAAAAGACCAACCGTCTTCTTGTACAGTTGTATACCGCACTTAAGTATACACCTCTGATGAGCTCATAATAAGAGCGAAATGCGCATCAGGTGTTTTTGTTGCGTGTATGCTACTGTACAAGAAATACTGGTTTGCTATCGACACGCATGTTTCGACATTTAAAGTTATCGCTCCTGATAACGATAATGCACTTTAAACATTTACAGTCGTTACAGTTAACTGTTGGCATTTCTTCGTTTAATAATAGTAGTATCCATGTGTGATAATAATAACTTCAAATAGTAACAAAACAGATAGTAAGATCCACGAAAACAATGACTGGTATTTATTTTTTGTCATCTTCAAAACATTCCGTACACGATGTATTTTAGTTTAAGCCAATTATGGGCAAACCATATAGAGGTATTTGCGCTAAATGGACTGAAGAAAATATGGAAAAGTTTAAGAATGTTGGTGAAGGAATGTCGCAGCAATATGTTGCACAAAATTGCAAAATTTCCCTTTTACGTTAAGAAATTGTATGAAAAATGGAACATCTTCAAGATCATTCAGAAAGAAATCAGTTTTGGCCTTAAATCTAGAACCTGAACTAAAAACAAAAATTATCCGATTTACAGAACGAGGCCTTCCTTTAACTTTAAATAAGAAGTGTTCAGGAAAGGAATGGTACAGATTGTTCATGAAACTAGATAATCTGTTTACAAAGACGGGATTGAAGTCCGGACAAAATCTACAACATGGACGAAAAAAGATGTTGCTTGACTTTTGCATCGCCACCAGTAGAGTGTTATCGCCAAAAAAAGATGCAAAAAGATTTAATCTAATCTTTCACTTAAGATTTTGTTTAAAGTCAAAGAATGAAACTAACTTTTTCCATGGACTTTCTGCTGGTTTGGCAATTCATATGACCATGTCATACTTCTCGTATGACGACAGAAATGTTCGTAAAATAGCCAAACCATTTCTCCAAATTTATGTCACTTCCGTCAGTAATTTTGATTTTTGATGGAGTTTCTTGCCATTTGGATATCTAGATCGTTGACAAAGCTGAAAAATTGGGTTCTACTTGTTGTGCTTACTTAGTAACAGACCGCATGTAGTACAACCAATGGATAAAGCTGTATTTAGATTTTTCAAACACTACTAGGACAATCAACTTGTTCAGTATTAGTAATACCATCCTGGAAAACGTTTACAAGCAAACATTTTTAGATATATTTACTCCTATTTGGGGATGTTGAATGTCGGGGCAACTAGGGTCTATCTCTTTAAAAAAATATTCTTCCCGACCACGCTTATTCACCCAAACTCCCACCACAACAACAACATTAGCAACAGCAACTAAGATGCCTATTGCAAAAATCCTGAAAATTTAAACAAAACAGACTTCAAATGTTAGCATGGTTGTAGAATAGAATTTGGAGGATGAACAATGAAATGTTTTAAAGAAAAATTCCCGAAGAGAGGACACTAAGAAAACATTCATAAGTATTGATAGCACCAAATACTTAAACATTAAAAAAAACCACAGTACGAAAGAAAGCAATCAATCAAGTTTTAGTTGTTCTAAATTCAAATATGTAAACAAATGATCAGTCTATTTACAAAAAATATAATTGAAATAATATGCAATTTCAAAATACAAACAAAATACAATTATTTCTTTAAGTACCACTTTATCTATGTTTCTCCTTGCTCTATCACGTATCTCCATTCTTTTCACCACTTCCTTTATCCACTCTCACCTAGCAATATCGTTCTCTCCTTTTCATCGGTTTGTAATTCGCTGCAATTTTCTTTTAGGTGCTGTAAATTCTCCCACTCATCTTCACACAGTATACGCAAATCTGGAAATTGTTTTTATTTTTCCTGATGTACATCTCAGGTATTTGTTATTAAAAGTTTATATTTCTCATTATATCTCCCCTCCGCTATATTTGCCCTCATTTCCTACATCTGGATGTTCTTGTCTCTTCTTATTAACTCAACTTCTATGCTCCCTCCATCTCCTTTTATCCTTTTTATTTCTTGTCTACAGTATCCTACCCTTTTGTAATACAGTTTTCTTTCCTCTTCACCGTAAGTGTTTTTTTGATCCTCTATTTCCTTCCAGCATTTCTTTAATACTTCACTTTCTTTCTACCACATCCTTTTTTTTGAATTTTTTTGCCCATATACTCATTTTATCTATTTTCTAAACCTAACGTCCTTTTCCAACATTTAATTTGTATCTAGTCTCTCTCTTTGTTTCCATTCCCATATCTTGGCGCCATAGAATAACAGACCAACTTATCATACAGCTATCTTCTTTTTTCTATATTTTTCCAAAGACATACTGTCATATTCCCCACACTCGTCCCAATATCCTATTTCCTTTTTGATCTAACTCTCTAATTTCATTTTTATTGTCATAACTTATCCCAGACACGTGTATCGATCGACGACTTCTATTTCTTCTTACCCCCACCACCATTTTTCTTCATTATTTCTTCCTTTTTTCTTCTTAAAGACCATCATTTTAGTCTTCTCTACATTCGCTACCAGTATCATCAGCAATGATATTACCCACACATTCTTCCCTCCTATCACTATTCTCCTTTCTGTTGTTTTTTCACCTCTTCCTCTAGATTACTTATGTATATTGAAAATAAGCTTTGACTAAATGTACAACCTTGCCCAAGACCCCTAGTTACCCAGAACTTCCTTCCCAAACTATCCTTCACTCTCGTTCTACACCTCGTTTCCGAATACAGGGTGAATCACCATCAACGGGACGGAGATTTATAGAAAAAACAGGAAAAGTTTTAAAAGTTTTGCAATTTTAATAGCTACCAGGTTAATAAATTATCGGATTATTTTGAAATATACAGTATGTCCAAAAAAAGTGTGGCGCATCAAAGTTATATTTTTCTTATAGAACACCCTGTATTTTATTGGGTTCTTTGACTGCTCATAAAAAATAAGGTATACATTCATAAAGGTTCCCTATACCTAAACACAGAGTGTTCTGAGTTACGTCGACTTTTCTTAAAATATGAATATAATAAAATATTCAATATCTTCTAATCCAACAAATCCTTACAAACTTACTCTTACGTTGAAATAGTTGGATATTAGATTAATGTATTTCATCACATGAGTTACAAAAATCATGTTTTGTTACATGTTACATACAATATTTAAAAAAAAAATAAGTTTAAAAAAGGAATGAAACCTATTTCGAATTCAAATTCTAATCGAGTATGAGCGATGTTGCCATGGTTACGATTTTCAAAACAAATGTCGAAACAAACTCACAAGTGATGAAAAATTTAATTTTTCGTAACTAGTTAAGAAAACTGGACCATTTTGAGACTTACTTTGATTATGAAAAGTGTCATATCTGTCACGGAAAACCCTAATACAAATACAAACAAAATATTAATAATTTAGGGATCAGTCAAACGATTGTGGAAAGAATGCTTAAGAAAAACCATTGTAATTTGTATCACATTCGACTACACCGTTTAAACGTTTAAAGTTTTAGCTTATGGACTTTAGACAATTATTAGAGGACTGTAATGTCATAAAATGAGATTAACTGATTAGATTACGTATGCATTTTTTTAAATCTCTCGCTATCATTAATTTAAAGAAAATTGTAAATTACGCAAAAACTGTAACACTGATATAGGACACTCTTATACCTTCCGAAAAAGTACTTTGTTGTCAACGTTATGAATTAATAAAATGTTTCTTTTAAAATACGGCTCATATTACATATTGAATGATCTAATAATTAATCTGTAAATTTTGAACACCCTGTGAAGAGATGTTTAATATTTAATTATTGAATACATTCATCTAATGTCCAACTATTTAGACGTAAGAGTAAATTTGTTGGATTAGATGATATTGATTTTTTTTAATACTGCATGTTTTAAGAAAGGTCGGCGTAACTCAGAACGCTCTGTACTTAGGTATAAGAAACTTTATGAAAGTATACCTTATTTTTTACGGGAACTCAAAACTTTGATGCGCCACACTTTTTTGGGACATACTGTATATTTCAAAATAATTTTAAAATGTAAAATTTATCAACCTGCAAGCAATTAAAATGATAAAACTTGTAAAAATTTTACTGTTTTGCTATGAATCTCGGTCCCGTTAGAGTTGATTCACCCTGTATATTTCATAATTGCTTTTACCACATCTTTGTTTATCCCTTTCTGTTTCATAACGTTCCATAGTAACTGCTATTTACATTGTCGAATGCTGCTTTCAGTCCAAAAGAAGGCTTTGTTTTATAAGGTACAAAAGTTCACCAAAGACCTATTTAAAGAGAGAAACGATATTGAGAAGAATCTCCAAAAAAAAGAGAGCCGGATCTACATTCAAAGGAAATAAAGAATCCAAAGTCAATCAAGTCAACATAGAGTCACTTTGGAACAAAGTACCGATAAAGAAAGTTGTGAATTCTAAAGCTGATATGCGCCAGTGTGTCTTATGCTATTTCTGGTTGCATGAAAAGTGTGTAGGGCTCATGTCTGAAGACGAAGAAATGTTTTTTTGGTCCGATTGTGAACCTTAAATCGGCGGAACTTTTTATCCATTAAAAATTTTTTCTCAACCATGCAGTGCAACTCAACCATGTGTTGCAATTTTTCTAGGTTTAGCAAAGACATTTGATTCGGTGTCCCATAAAATATTACTTAAAAAATTGAATCTATATGGAATAAGAGCTTATTCAAAATTATCTTAACAGAAGAATACAATAAGTTAAAGTGAATTCTGTTTTAAGCGACCCTACAGAAATAAAATGGGGTTCCCTAGGGTTCAATTCTAGGTCCCTCTTGTTCACATACATAAATGATTTACTAAATTATAATTTCTTAAAATCGGAAATAATTTTCTATGTTGATGATACTGCAATTGTGCTAAGATCTGACAATTGGGATGAGGTTGTCACATTAGCAACAAAGCACTTATCATACTGTAAATTTTGGTTGGATAATAATTATTTAATTCTGAACTACAATAAAACCTTTTTATATCTTTTACTATACAGAATAAAAAACTCTAACATTTGTGAATCTATTACGATACATGAGTTGAATTGTGTGGAACCTTGCAACTGTTCTTTAAAGACAAAAAAAAACAAACTCTATTAAATATTGCCAAATAGGAGTTCCATATTAACTATTTAGTAAATATATTACTAAAATTAATTTTTTATTCATTTCGGTCCCGAAATTTCTGTAATTTAAAAATTCTGAGAATCTTATACTTTTCATTTATTCAATGAATAGTATCTTATGGTATAATTTTGTGAGAAAGTGCTACCAAAACATATTTAAAAAACCTTAAAGTTATACATAAATCTATGCTTAAAATAATTTCTACTAAACCTAGGTTATATCTTTCTAAAGCTATCTTTGTGAATACAAAATTTTAACAACAAAAGAACTTTATACAGGGTGTTTCAGAACTATGGGATCAAACTTCTAGGGGTTATTCAGTGCAACAGTAGAAAACATTTGAGTATAAGGACCCATGTCCGGAAAAGTATCACTACGGCACTACGGCCCTAATACGCGTTAAAATTTAGAAAAACGATGAATTGCCTAAATGCATTCAATTTTTGCCATTTGTACATGATATCATCACAACAATTCTTCAAAATGTCTTCCTCCAACCTGAATACACCGATTTAAAAAACATGTCCCCACAGGAAAAAAATGTAGCGGCGTTAAATCGATTGACCTAGGAGGCCAAGAAACTGCTCCATTTCTGGCCATCCAACGGTGCTCAAACCGCTGAGCCAAATCCTCACGTACTTGTACAGTAAAGTGAGCCGGCGCTCCATCATGCTAAAACCACATTTGGTGTCAAATGTTTTTCGGAACATTTTCAAGAAGTTCTGAAAGAACTTCCTCCAAGAAACGCCGGTAAATAGGTCATGGTTACCGTTCATCGTCTTTCTAAATTTTAATGCGTCTTAGGGCCGTAGTTCCGTAGTGACACTTTTCCGGACATGGGTCCCTCTACTCAAATGTTTTCTACTGTTGCACTGAATAACCCCTAGAAGTTTGATCCCATAGTTCTGAAACACCCTGTATAATTGTTATAGCTCGTTACTTGTTCAAAAATAAACTGATATTATTAGAACTTTCAAATCATAATGATACTACTAGATCACAATTAGCTTTAACACCATTCAGATACAAATACTTTGGACAAACGAACTGTGTTTATCATTCACATAAGAATATTTAAGTCTAATTCAACTTTTTTCTTATTTAGATATTAGTTATCACAATTTATATGTATAAATTAAAAAAATTTTTGCTAACACTATCTTATGTGAAGAAGATGAGTCTTCTTTAAATATAAATTAATGTAATTACATAGTAAGAATTTGTTTAAGCAAATAATAGATCGTTTATTTAAAGCGTTGAAGCGCAGCTCTAATCAAAGGCGACTAGTTTTTTAGCATAAGCTAACCTGATTAGGGGTGAGTATTAGGTATCTTTTGTATTTTTAGCACATTGTTTATGTTTTTTTACGCTTTATTTTTTTTTGTGTTGATTTACATGATGCGTTATTTGATTTTTACAATGATCTCTTGCCTTTGGTTTAGTATTAACATAGTACATTTATTTCGGTATTGATGGTAATGATTGTGTTGGGTATTTTTGTAAGTAGTTTCTATTTAAAAAAAAACTGAGTAATAAAATGGTTTATATATTTATTTATTTAAAATGTTTTCTATTTGCTTGTCTATTTTCCCCGCTCTCCCGCTAAATCATGCACTATAAGTAAGCATTTTAACGCGTCGAATGGTCTCGAAGTACCTATAAAATTGACTCAAATTTTCAAGTTATCAGCAATGTTTTGATCGAAATCGGAAGATATAAGAAGGGACTTTGTCGTGGTTGTAGTAGAATTTTGATTTTGTATTTATTTCTATTAAAATTGTGGTGTTAAATATGCTATAAAATGTACAAATTCAAACACAAAAAAAAAACAAAAAGTAAGCATTTTGAAAACAAAGTAATACTACATTGACAACGCCCCAAGTTTTGTCTTTCATAAAACATTAAGTTTTACTTCAAACGTTTAAAATTAAAATTATAGTGCATGTTTAGTGATGGCGCACTGCTATACTCAGTATACTATTGGCGCGGAGTAATAAACCTGTCAGAATTATCGAATCTCCCGTATTGCAGTGGCGTAGGTACCTGATACGTTTGGAAAATCATATTTTTAGTAGGTAAATATATATTATAATAGTAAAATCTACCTTGATATGAATTATTATGTGGTTTCTTTTATTGTTTCAATCCTTACTTTGTGGAATCTATTTTCATAGTAAATAATTTAATTCAGCAATATTCCACCGTTTAATAACATAAATGACAAATGTGTCGTTTCTCAATTTGTCTATTTTAAATTTTAATTTTATATAGGTACGTATACTGAGTTTTACAAAAGTTATGAATCTATTTGTATCTTATTAAACTGTGAAATATTTAAAAAAATGATTTACTATTATGTGGTTTGTTTCTTATTATTACAATTAAGAATCGATATAGCTACATAAAGTAATTTTAAAACAATTATTCTTTAGCGTCAAAGTGTGTGTTGGATTAACTATGCATTACTATTTTATTTTATATTTATGTCATATATTATTTATATGTTATTTATTTTATTTGTATAGTAGATCACATTACAAATTTTACTTCTTACGTATTATATACTATTATTTTTGTATCTTGGTATAATACCCACATCTACGGCTATGATTCTCGTTTTGTCAGTACCTGGGCTGATGGCAACGTGTTTACACAGATTAAACTATTGTTCTCAGATATGCTGCAAGAGCGGCACAATGATCGTATTTTGGTTAGAATTTATTGGTTTTTACTTAATCGTAGAAGTACCGTTTTCACAAGAAAAACAAAGTTAAACAAAAACATGGATAATCTTTTTTCGTAAAATAATGTTTATGTTACATAAAATACCGCAACCGTTGATTGAAATAGTCGGCTGCAACAAAGCAAATACGTTACGCGGAGTAGGTAAGTATCTACACCAAGAAAAAAAGTTTTTTATATTAAAAATAATTTCACCGTTTTTAAATTGTCAAGTTCTGATTTATACGTTTTCTAATCTGCCCAAATGTATGTTTAAACCATTTTCATTGTCAAAAAGACCACTGTTTACTAAATTTTGAACCCAATTTAATAATTTTCATAGTTGACATATTGATTTGTAAATTATTATTATTTACCCTTAATAGCAAATAAATAGGCAATGTATGTATCAATAAAATGGCGCACTGTAAATTTAGCATAAGGTGAACAATTTAATTAGAAAGTAATTAATAAATCAAATTGTTTTAATGTCTTTGATGTCACGCACGTCAACAGCATTTTATTTATCTGTACTTACTTTACATTTCAATTATTAAATTATAAAGTACGGGTTATAGGTTTATGCTATCCCAAATTATCAGTATAACCATGTAGTGTTCGGCTTAGTAAAGTATTTGTGTAAAGGCTTAAGAAAACCATGCCAAACTTGATCCACTCCATTATATTTTTATATTATTGACATTATTTGTTAAAGAAATTAAATTTTAAAGGAAAAGAGATTAAAGAAAAAAAGTATTTAAATTTACATAACATCTACGCATTATTTGAAACTCAATATCTTTGACTCTAAATATAAAGTAACAGAAATAATTCTTTTACAAGTAAAACACAATTAACAATGACGATCACGTTTTCTTAATGGACAGTTTAAACTACTACGTGGAAAAAGATATCCATATATGTATCATGACAATAACTTAGTTTCAATTATAGAAAATACTGATGTCTGCCAAACAAACGTGAAAAATATATTAAAAATATTAACTTAAATTGATGTTTTGAACAAAAAATAAAAGCAATTATACTATAATAGATCGAAATATCCTCTGATATAAAAAAATAGTAAAATTAGTGTTAAGAACACTTGAGAGCTCACATACTAATTAAACAATCATATGATGTCAATTACAATTTCAAAAGATTGCGAAGCGCGTTATGAATAATTAACAAAACTAAATCCCAACTTAACGCCACACTTCAATGTTAAATAAATATTAACATTTTAATTTCCAAATAAAGTTTGGCAGTCGATCAATAATTTTTGACACACATTTTAAATTGAATAATGAACATATTGGCGCTATGGGAAAAAATAGTCGTGATGCATTTTAAGTGTATAATATCACAACTATGACTCTTAATAAATTGTAAAGGTTGCACGCTTTTAGAATATTAATAAGCAGTTTACATGCTTAATAAGTAATTTTAAGATCGTGTAATTATTAATTGAAATTACCTTAATTACTACTTTAAATGAAAAGATTATGACAGAAAGATCTTTCAATAATTATGACATAATCGGTCATAATCTTTATTTGTACACCCTCTAATATAATTTTTCTTGTTTCGTTCAGTACGTAATTATAGAAAATTGTAGTCCGCTGAAATTGATCATCCACAAATTTAGTAACAACGTTGTTTTTCTTAAGACAGAAAACGTTTTTGCAATTATTACCTATTACGTTTAAAATTAAGTTAATTTGCAAATTATTGTCGATACATTCCATGGTCGTGTCAGTCACGTTATAAATCCAATAGTTTTAGCTTTTAAGTGTGTTAAATCGTTAATTCATTTTAAAAATAATTACTTCGTTAACTGTTTTACTAAGTTTGCGTTGCGATAATATGTGTATAATTAAGATATTTAATAAAGTAATTAATACTTGTTTAAAAAAATTACGAAATATTTAATCACGTTAATTTACATTAATTTGTTCCGAGCACACTAGATTATAATGAGATTTAAAAATGTTATTAAATTTATATTGTTTAACATTTGTTAACACACTTATTTAAATACATTAAATGAATAAGAATATTTTCGTATACTTTCAAATTCTTTGATATATTAATCAGATTAATCTCTATTTTCTCTGTTTAGTTTTTTATTTCAATTAGTTCAGATGTTTTCCGTTGGTACACATTATAAACAAATCAAAACTGAACTAAATAATATATAAAATAATCTTAATAAAATTATGGGTAAACGTAAGACATTCATTAGGAGTGTTTTTGTCAATATAACTTTCTCAGCTATATAATGTTTGAATAAATTATAAACAAAACAGTGAAGGTCAAGATGCTTTCTTATTGTAAATCCATATGAAAAAATTTACCATTCAAATTAATTAGAAGTTAAACATTACTTACGTAATACTTAGGATTTTTCTTATTATTTTTTATTCTCTAAATTATTATATTTAATAATAATAATGAAATAAGAATAAATATTTTACTGCATATACAGGGTAGGGTTAAGGAGATAAGTGTATGTTAGACGGACCTCAATAACTAAACGTAGTAGCTGAAAATTGAAAATTGACATGGGGGTTTTGAAGGGTAAACTATCTACTGAAAATATTAGCATCTTTGCCGCTTTTGGTTATACCGGAAACATGTTATAAATTTGATATTTTAAATGGGATATACTGTATATTTTTTAATTTTTTGAATGTTTACGTTATTCTGAACAGAATTTTGATAATAATTCCTCAATGTCTATCTTCAACAGTTTTTTGAGTTATAATTTTTACTCCACATCTTATGTGTTTCCAAACCAAAAATTTTAACACCATTTTTTTTACTTTTTCCGACGAATTAGAGTTAGTACGTTATAATAAAGCAAAAAACATTTATGTCCGACTTAAGATATTTAATATTGTCCGTATGTAAACAAGATATCAAGAAAACAACTCGTCCGATTTTTATAAAACTTTGTACACGGATCTTATTTATAATTCGGCAGATCTGATTAAATTTTGGGTATATTCTATGTAACCAAAGAGCCGTTAACCTACAGAGGTATTTCTAAAATATTTAGAGAACTATTCATTTTACACACATTTTTGTTTATAATTTAATTATACCCATCTTTTGTTTAAACTATTTTTTGATCGAATAAGTAATTACTGAGGTATAATAATCACGTCACAATAATTATTATAACAATATCTCCACGAATATCAATATTACAAAAAAAAGTTGAGGGAAAAAAATTGTTTAAAATTCTATTGTCTATAGCTTTTGTTTGAATCATTTTTTCTAAAACGCAATTTTATTTTTGCTTATCAATGCGATGTGGAGTTCTCCGGTAAACGCTTCTTTTTTAATCTAAACTTTACTTTTTCTCTATGTAAAGAAAGTCGAATATCTTCTTATCATATTTGGATAATATCTAATATACAGGGTGGTCAATTAGTGCGAGGACGGTGGATATCTCGGAAAATATTGGGGTTAAAAAAAAACTTTTGCAATGAAAGTTGTGCAAATCAATAAGCTGCACATGTTAAATTTATTTTTATTTATACCGGGTGTTTCATATAAGTGCGACATACCAAAGTTATATATTTTTTAAATAGAATCACCCAGTTTTTAATACAAATTTGGATTCCGTGGGAAATTCGAATGTAACTTTCTCCATTATACATAG